>CM041783.1:123811881-124257335 GCA_023374045.1 Limonium bicolor | reverse complement strand
TTTCTCTGAAATAATGTCAAAATCTATCTGTGCAATCTTCTTATCTCCGTTAATGTCTGAGTAATTTTCATTTGTATCCTAGGAGGGGGTTTATTTCTAATATTACGTAAATAGTATTTTTATCACCTGTCTCTCTTATTTAACTGTTTTATTTCCTTTCAACTAATATTGTTAAATGCTTTGCGTGACGAACAACTGCATTTATTGGTAACTATCAACATATGATTTTGAGATAGTCAAGGTACCACAAAGGAATTAATCTTAGTATTTACACTCCGGATTGAGCAGGAAAATACTAAGGCTTTTATTAAGAGTTCGTAACTGACAATTATTAACTCTAATAGGCAATAAATATTGAGACATGGTTTTCCTAAATATGTTTTTAATTAATTTAGGCTTCCCCGCAGATCCTAGGATATTTTTGATAAATATGTTTAAGTAATTTAGGCAATTCCCCCGCTATCCTAGGATACATTTTTCCATCCACATCACTTAATTCACCTTTTTACTGTTTTTATTATTTCTGTATTAAACTAACAACAGATCAAGCTTGCCACCGCTAAACCCCTTTTTTTACAGTTTTTAATTAACTACCAAGACTAGATAATTGAACAATCTCTCTGTGGATACGACACTTGTTTTACTACTACGACCGGGATTCCATTGCAGCCCGACGTTTAATTTGAGTTTTTTAATTTCTTTTCTTTTAATTTTACACCAGTTTTACCACTCAGAAAATAACCTTCTGCAAATTGGCGCCGTTGCCGGGGAGATTGATTCCTCAATTTCCCTAGTTTCCGGTAGTTCACTCACTATATTATAATAATCTGTTAATACTATTAAATTGTTAATCTCGGACATCTGGCTTGGACATCTGACTTGGACATCTGACTTGGACATCTAACTTCGGACATCTTAATATTATTGTTATTATTCTGTCATTTCTTTCCATTGTCATTCTTTCCATTGTCATTTCTTCCCATTGTCCCTAACTACTAACTTAAAATTTCCTGTCATCTCTTTCCATTGTCCTTAACATTTAATTTCCATTGTCCTTAACATTTCATTTCCATTGTCCTAACATTTCATTTCCATTGTCCTTCAAATTTCTGTATACTAACTACTAACTTATAATTTCCAGTATACTAACTCCTAACTTTAATTTTTGTCATTTCTTTCCCTTGTCATTAATATATTCTGTCTTTTACTCTTGTTAAAAAACAAAAAAATATATTGAAATACCCCAAACCTTGGTATGTTGTGTAAATGTTAAGCTATGGTATTTAAAGGCTAAAAAGTGCCTTAAACATAAATGAATCATTTAAACCATGGTAAACACAATAAACCACTAAGACACGGTATGAGCAAAAACTGCTCTCCAAGCCATGAGTCTTGGTTAGGACAAAGAGCCTAGCAAGACACTTATGTCTCATCACTTTAGGCTATTAAGTCCTTAGGAAACTTTGGTAGACAATGAAACCAAAAAAACACAAATAAATACCTTAAGGTCAATAAGAGCAAAAATGTGCTCTAAGCTTGATATAAATGTGTATAAGGCAATGGTCATATACCTATGCCTTAATTAATGTTAATGAACATATTAAATCAATTACTAAAGAACACCAAGCTTGAAAACAAGTTAAAACACAAAATGTGCTTTAAGAAGTCTAAAGCACGTTTTCGAAAAATTGTCTTGTAAATGAGTTTTGAATGGCTAAATGTCCATCATTACTCTTTAATTAACATGTGTCTCCTATATAGTCACATTTGGGTGGCTATATCAATGGGAAATCAAAAATTCACTTCTATGTGCCTTGTTATTGGTGAATAGTGATTTTTATAACTAGTTTGTAACATATAATGTTATAAGTGATTAAATTGGTCAACAAAGACCAAACAACCCCTCCTAGGCATAATGGTGGCCGGTTTTTGTAGTGAGGAGTCACCAAGTATGTGAATACTTGTTAAGTACAATAATGTGACTCATAGTTACTATTTGCTTTAAGACTTAAATATCTTCAAAAGTAAGTTCTATCTTCATTCTCCCTTCCTTTCCTCCATTCACACGGTTCCAACTCCTTCTCCCTCTCTTCTTCTTGTTCTCTCTCGGTAATATAGCACCATCACCATGGAAGTTCATCTTTGACCACATGTAAAACATAGCTCACTTAACCAAATCAAAAACACACCATCATTCTCTTAGTTAAGCCAAGCTCTACAATCTTGTCTCTTCAACTTCAAAACCTCCATTTCGGTGCCAAGAGAAACCTCCATGGGAAGAGCTTGAGCTCATCTTTTCATGCCTTGACATTCTCCTTTGCTTCAAGGTAAGGAAACTCAAAGAAAAATCAAGTTTCCTTCATGTTTTGTCATGTCCGAAAATCACTCTAATGGAGTCATTATATTGCCTTGTTCTAGCTTCATTCCAAGCTTTCATGGACTAGGAGGAGTCCTCTCTTGATATATATTCAAGCTCTCTTTCCATTCCAAGGTAAAACATCATGTTAATACCTTAAGATAATACATGTAACTAGGGTTTACAATGAGATAAAGCTTAAAGCTTATATACTCATTTAATGTTGGTATATTGTTTAGTTGTTGGCAAGGAACCAAATGCCCTACCGGTTCTACAAGGAAACAAGAAAGAAATTTGTGAGGAAAAGAGGTAAACAACCTATCTTAATGTGGTTTAATGCCTTAGAGGAATAAGCTTATAACGCTTGTTAAAGTACCTAAGAGCCAATGGTGAATGAGCTAGTAAAATGCTCTCAAGGAGTTTATTAAAGGAATATGTTTTGTTGGGTGTATTTGCAGGTCAAAGGCATTATTATGTGGGAAATTCAGTGTTTAAGGTTATGCAATTTAAGGGCCTAAGAGCCATGCATTTAAGGCCTAAGTGCCAGCAATTTAAGTTATGCACTATATTGTGATGTAGTGCTTAATGTGTGAAGTTTGTATAAAATGTGTTTGATGGATTTTAGGTGTTCTTGGATGAATTAAGGTGAAAACCTAAGTGTTTGGATGTGGGTATATACTAGAGAAGCTATGGCCAAATTTGGGAAATGTGTAAGAAGTTTTAAGTGTGGTAAGTGAGTTTTGGTGAACTAGGAAGGATTAAAGGTGAATGAATGTTTACTTGAGAAGAAAACACGTATTAAGGTGATTTAGAGTGATGCAAGGATTAGGTGTTGCCTTGGAAGTTCTAGGAATTCAATGGGTGTTTTGTGAATGTATTAAGTCTTGGAGAAGTTGTTTAAGGTTTAGGTAAGGTGGTGTTCAGGAGCAAGTGATGTTTAGGTATGATGTGAAAAAGGAGATTTAGTTAGTAAGAAAGAAGTTGAGGGATGATGATAAGGTCTAGAGGATACACCTTGTATTTTGGTCATTATAGGTGAAATGCCACCTAGAAATCATAAGGAGAAAACATTGTAAGTGTTAGGAATTTTGTGGAGATATAAGTAAAGGTTTAGGAATTAGGAAAAATAATTTTGTGAGTGTTTAAGAATATCTTAAGGGTGTGTTTGAAGTGCCAAATGATGTTAGAACACATTAAGAGGCCTTAGGAGAAGTTTGGTGAAGATTTGACAAAGTTTGGGTAAATTTAGGAGGCGACCGACCCAGGGGCCGACCCAGTTTGTGGGTCGGTCGAGCCTCTGTAAAATGTTAGGGAAGTGTTCGGTAATGGACCGACCCAGAAGGTTGGGTCGGACATGGGTCGGTCGGTCAAGTTTCAAAGGAGGGAAAATGTTCGCACATGGACCGACCCAGAATGGTGGGTCGGACGTGGGTCGGACGGGCATGATTATAGGAAGTAAAAGGGGTCTGTAATGGACCGACCCAGATGTGGGTCGGTCGGTGGGTCGGTCGGACCAAAAACATGGTTTAAGGTTATGAAATGATATGAGATGATGGGGATTGGTAGGTAATGATGTTATAAGGATGTTAAGGACATGTTAGGTGAGTTTTAATGACAATAAAGTGGGCTAAAGGTTTATTAAGATGCGTGAGTAAAACAAGTTAAAAATGTAAAGTTATTTACCAAGTAAACGGGAAAGTTATAAGCATTGACCTTAAAACAAACATGTTACCCCAATGTTAATAAAAGACATGTGATGTTAACAGTTGTTCGAGAATTTGCTCGAGGAACATAAATGGACGTGGTAAAGTGGACCCCGGTGACAGGTATGGTTTTCTTGCAACCTGTGTCCTACCGGATTACACCGGCTTGTATGCCAATGTGTTTTTCTGTATGTTTGCCACGTTATGAGATAAATCATGAAACGAGTTTACAGTCGTTATTGTTATATGTTTACGTGCCGATACCGGTAACCTCGAATGCGCTTGAAGGGCTAGTTAACCTCTATTAGGTAAACGTAGGAGAACGGTATCCGGTAGCAACGTTTCCGACTTAAGGAACGTTCTAACCACGGCTATGCGTGAGTTGGTCATGTGATGTTTGTGCGGGATGTTGTATGTGAATGTATGACTCTCTCCTCCCTTGTGTGCTTAACTCGGTTATGATACCGTATGGTGTGTGGTTGTGGTAGGCTCCTAATGGATCCCTAACTACTTATTATAAGAGTCTATGGGCTAATGGGGGTGAGGAGTCCGGCAGTTTCCGGCCACGCGTGTGATGGTGGGGGTCGTTATCATATCCAGTTCGGCTCCCTTGGTGTATGTTTAGGTGTTATTCCAATTTGGTTTCACCTTCCCTTAGCTTATCCAAAGCTAGTTTACTGACTCACGTCGGGCCATAGGGGCATACTGTGTTGTTTGGTGTGCTTGGGATCACTATATCCGACACCCTTGGTTTAAGTCAACCGTTCAAATAACAGGATGGTGATGAGTAATTAACGAGCTTGGTATGAGTTTGGCAACAATCTCTATGCTCATGGTATGGACTAACTATGATGGAAGGTTCCTTGTGAGAACCGAATTTATGATGTTATGTAATGTTATGGTGCTATGCAAAATTCCCTTGCTATGCTTTGGTATTTATATACATATCGATGTTTAGAATGATGGTGAGTTATCATGTTATGTAGAAACCAGAAAGGTTGTTATGTTTGTCATATAGAATGAGATATGTTGTACGTTATGGAATGTGTGGATCATGGAAATGAATCCCAGTTTGTGACAAGAGGCGTTTAAGGAAAACCCGATTGATGGGTACACGTCGTTCGTTAAGGAAGTAGCTCCGTTTAGAGGAGAGCCACTCTAGGGTTTAGGAATCATTGATGGTTGGTTAAGTGTGGATGTTTTGGTTATAGGTTGAGCCCATTGAGGCGAATTATTATTATGTGTGTTTTATTTTATGGTTAGTGTGCATGATTTAAATATAATCAACTGCATGCTAAGACGACAATTAGTCGTGCGTGGCCCGGTAGCATGCGGGCTGCGGGATTACCATACCAGCAAAGGTGCTGCCCCTTGGGGCCACCCCTTTCTCTTCTCTTTCCTATTTCAGGTACAGAGTGCTGGAAGCCGTTCGAGAGTAGGACGGGTAGTCGTTGTACATGGGTAAACTTTTAAGTGTATGTATACAGTAGGTGTAGTAAGACCGAAATTTGTTATCGGCAGCAGTTTGTAAATACTCGGTACAGTGGGAATGTATGTATATAATAAATGTTGAATTGGGATGAGGAACGTATTGTGTAGTTGCTCGGGAATCTAGTCCATCAGACCGATATATTGTGTATGTATTGATTAGCCTTGTTAGCCACGTGGGTGGTTAACGGCGTGTAACACCATTGGAATAAGTAATGTGATGAGTTGAATTTCCGCTGCAGTTTGTTGTTATGTGTTGTTTGGATGGGGTGTTACAAAAAGTGGTATCAGAGCGAAGTGTCGCTCTGATGACTGAATTACCGAGCTTAGGAAGTACCGAGTTAGGATTTAAGTACTTTGGGTTAAGGGTTGAGTGATAGCGTGAGAGATACGCTAGATAGGAACTACCAGTGATACTGGAAACCTACAGTATCTTCCCACCCTCCACAATCCCTGTTTTATAACTTGGGAAAAAACGCCAGAGAGATGAAAGTCCTCTCTTACTCGGGAATACCCGATCTGGCTGTTATTAAATACCTTTAGGGTACGGAGAACCTGTCATACGGTTGATCCCGAAAACTGGAATCCCGAAGACGGTTTCCATCTAAACAGTGTTAACCGCATTTGATAGCGAAGAATGAAGGATTTGTGTATAAGAGAATAGAATTTCCGCAACCTGGGTCGACATGCAGAGCAGTCGAGTACAACCAGCTTGCAACGCACCAACCGTGCAACAGGCAAGAAGTGGATTAATAAAACCCGAGACAATTTCTGTGGGACCACAGTTAATAAATAAAACACCAACGGTATACCAACCGTCAAGGAACTACAACGTAGTGCCAAACAAGAGACAATTCTCAGTAACCACGACAAGTGCGTGGAACGGGCTATAAGAGAATACAATACTAAGAAAAGGGGTCTCCCAGAATGGGAAACACACCCTAGTAATGAATCACGTGGAAAACAACGAGAAGTCACCTAGAGGAGTATCCACCAAGGCGGTAGGATCAGTGAGGGCCAACAAGGCCACTGATGACATATGGGCGAAAACAATACCACAACCGGTATGTGTTAAACGATAGCCAGTTAGCATGGCGCATTGCCATAGCAAGTGCTGCTATAACAGGGCTATTCGGAAAATTTATAACCACTACAATACTTGTAAAAGTACAATAAGTTAAAGGTGATTGTCATAACAGTGGAAGGGCTGTTAGCCTAACCTCTGTAATTGGAAGTACACCAGTCAGCAAGAAGCTAGACTTGGCTAAGGCAAGAAGATGTTGTGAAACCATGGAAATTTTTCTTTCAAACCTAATTTTCACAAACCCTTTTCTTTTCAAACCAGATTTTCCTTCAAACCAACACTTCTTTCCACCTTCTTTTAAACCAAACCAGTCAAACCAGGGGCAATTGACAAGGATGCAACAGTGATAAACTTCCCTCGATAAGTTCGGGAAGTAAGGAATGAATATTGTCACGGGACAAGATAAGGGTTGACAACAAAATACTTCACCTAGGCGTGTGACGGACACTACAAGTGTACCAACTGTGTTGTGGGACGACCGCACTCCGATAGGAGCATGTGGACCTGACAGACCTACTTATATGTTAGTTGGGTAAGTAGTAATGTATCAGTATGATACCCCATATATGTATACGAGTAGAGTCCAGAACACGGGAAGTAGTCGACTCCGTCTACGGTAAGCAGTATAAATTAAACAGGAGCTAGAAAATACAAGGAATGCTTGAAGTAAAGGAACTCAGTTAAGTTAACGAGACTAAAGGAATTAGTAAATTCCTTTCAAGGAAATGTTTAAGAGTCAGGAGGTGCGAAGTGCACTAACTGAATGTAAAGACAGCTTGTATGACTTAAGGGTCCCCAGGGATAAACATGATAGCTGAAAAGCGGGCAAGCAGATGCCTAATGTAGACACAAATGTGCAAAAACGGATGAAACTCCAGAATCAGTACCTCACTACAATCTGGAAATGTTGATCTTTACAGAAGAAGATAATAACAGATGTACCAAAAAAAATGTAAACATATGTAAGCATAACGTAACGACACCCAGGAGAATCCTCGAAGGGTGTGCGCATCAACAATTGTTGAACGAAATACATGACAGAAACACAAGGGTTGAAATTAACACCCAGTTTAGACATAAGTGGTCAGGAGACGACTGACAAACCTAAGGGGCATCCCATGAAAGGAAACGGAATACAACGACCTTGTCATGAGCCCACTACACCTCTAACCATGTAATAGGATACAGAGGTACATGTGTGTGGACAGCCTACAATGAGCCCAGCTCAAGGCAATAAGGCTTATAAGCCATAACAAGATATGTCATATAGATTCGATTGATGGTAGAAGTTTATTGTGGTATAAGTGAATAGAGTGGTAAGCGAACCACTGCATTAAGAGTGGGGATACCTCTCGATATTGTGAGACCGCAGAGGCGGTAGTTATGTGAATCAAGTTCAAGAAATATGTGGAGGTTGGACCACGTTGTTATTACCCCAGGGTGATTTGAATAAAATAACACAAAAAAAAAAAGTGCTCGTACCTTTGTTTACACAGGAAGAGTAATAAGTCTGATAGCAATCACCGTAGGTGTAAGCTAAATGTGTAGCGAACAACGCTCAAGGGGCAGATAGTAAACATATTCAAACCAGCCAAATAAGTGGCCAGATAACCCAGCATAATAGCAGAGCTAAATAATAGCAGATGCAGTATAAGTTGATGTTATATAATGAAAGGCACGGTGCGCAATAAAGCGACCGTTGTATGAGGATGGTTAGATGATAAAATGGTGATAAGCAGAGTTTGAGTTAAACCCAGTGGAGGTACACATTAGCGATAGCAAACGAACCGAGCAGTAAGCCGGTGGCAGTGTTAAATGATAAGGATTTCAGTGAAAATTCCTATCGCAATCGCATAAGGGATTTACTGTCAGAGTTTACGCCTCTGCACTCTGTATGACTGAGTGTTTTGGTATTGCACTTGCGCAGTAATGATCGAGTGGGATAGCTAGGAATGGAAACATGTTGATGGTGGAAGAATAATGTTATAATGGCGGTTGCATAGGAAATGCAAGGCCGCACCCATGAAGAATACATGTACAAAACCAAAGGTGAGACATGATTAACAGTAAAACTACAGTACCACTAAATACCAAGGTCGGTATAGATATACCCCAGGTGTGGGAAATAACTGAGAGAGCACTACACATTAGGTAGTAGCTCAATCTCAAACCGACATAGTCGGTAAAAGTAAGTCAATCATTGTGAATTACATAGTAGTTTACGCGGTAAGCTATAGGAGAAGTGATGGAAAATCGTGAAACTCACCGAATTCGCTCAGGGTAAAAGATACCAGCGTCGGTTGAGAAACCATTGTTACCTCGATAATGTAAACTTTGGAGATGTACAATACATTAAACAGTAACGAATGGGGCAAACCAACAGAGGCCAGTGAGCCCATGCGTCAGTACCGGATATATATGGTGAATATGATAAATGACTAGTTATCAATACCTAAAAGCCTCACAGGCCAGGACCGAAACCGGTTATGAGTTACAACTCCAATGCGAATTCTTGGTTTAGGGACTAAACCGCTAATAAGGTTAAGATCCTCTATCAGAATCCATTGTGTAATAGACCGCGTGGAAGTTAAAACACTTCACGACGGCGAACATTTTAAGCCAAGTTTTATGATTGATTACGTGGGCGTAATCCCTTTTAAGGGGGGTAGAGCGCAAAACCACTTAGTGATTTTTACGTACAAGTGTACGCGAACTAGTTGTGCATGGCACAAAATGATTGTTATGATGGTTGGCGCTGTGTTATATAAACTACGCATTTGTTATTTGTGGTTTATTTGTGGGTAATTGTGGTAATTACGCACAAAAGATGCGAATACCATTGTGTGAAGTGTGTCATTTTGTTAACAGTGGTGTGTGAGAGTACAAGTGGAAGGGAGTAAAGAAACTCCCGGGGATCTAAAACCCCGATGGTGCATAAATGTAAACCATGTATTGTATTTTGATAAAAAAAATATGTATATATACAGTGTTGTGATTATGAAGGGTACGAGACCGACATAGAACCTAGTGAGAACTAAATTCCCTAGGTAACTTGAATTAAGTTGGATTTGGGTGATGATTGATAGACGGAGTTCTATCCCTTGGAGATGTCATGATTATGACTAGAAGGATTCAAAGATAGAAAATGGGATATGCTTGAATTAATTGTTGGTTGAAAATGAAGTGGGAGGTGAAACTTGATTATCATGAGATCAAGGGAAGCCGAACACAAATTGGGGTGGAAAGATAGTTCAACACTGATGCTGATCACATCAGGGTTGGATGACTCTTGAAGCTCCCTGTAAGTGGTCACAAACAACCATGTTAAGAAAATACAAGGAGCATAAATCGGACTTGGAGTTGTGTGGTGTTTTCAAAAGGATTTTCAATTGGTATTTTCAAACAATCGATTAATATTTTGAATAAAAGATCTTCTTATACTTAACCTCACAAGGAAATTTTAAATTTAAGTGATTGTTTTAATTTCCCAAAGGCACGGGGACGGAAGGCGTCCATCGCGACCGGGTTCTGCGGGATCATAGTGTATATCAAGGATATTTTGATTGCTATACATGCTCTGACATGTGTGTGGTATGTGTAATGAATGTTGTTTTGACTTGGATTTCCTAAAGTGTATACTATCAAGGCCTATGAGTCTAAATGTGTGGTGTTACATAGACCTATGTGTCTAAAGACTGTTATGTTATGGGGACCTATGTGTCCAAATGATGTGGATATGTTGCCCGGACCATTAAGTCCGAGGTTGGATGTAAAGGGTGGTTGGTAATGGAAGTTTATGGATATAAGTAATTCCCGTATTCTAATCCAATGATGCGAGGAAATGTGAACTTCGAGGACGAAGTTCTTTTAAGGGGGGTAGATTGAAATACCCCAAACCTTGGTATGTTGTGTAAATGTTAAGCTATGGTATTTAAAGGCTAAAAAGTGCCTTAGAAACATAATGAATCATTTAAACCATGGTAAACACAATAAAACACTAAGACACGGTTTGAGCAAAAACATGCTCTAAGCCATGAGTGAACTTGGTTAGGACCCAAAGAGCCTACCAAGACTTGATAATGTTCAATTATGATTTATAAGGCTAATAAGTCCTTAGGAAACTTTGGTAGACATGAAACCAAACAAAACAAAAAATAATACCTTAAGGTCAATAAGAGCAAAAATGTGCTCTAAGCTTGGGATAAATGTGTATAAGGCCGTAATTGGTCATACCTATGCCTTAATTATATGTTAATGAACATATTAAATCAATTACCAAAGAAAACCAAGCTTGAAAACAAGTTAAAACACAAAATGTGCTTTAAGAAGTCTTAAAGCACGTTTTTGAAAAATTGTCTTGTAAATGAGTTTTGAATGGCTAAATGTCCATCATTACTCTTTAATTAACATGTGTACTATATAGTATCACATTTGGGTGGCTATATCAATGGGAAATCAAAAATTTCACTTCTATGTGCCTTGTTATTGGTGAATAGTGATTTTATAACTAGTTTGTAACATATAATGTTATAAGTGATTAAGTTGGTCAACAAAGACCAAAACACCCTCCTAGGCATAATGGGGCCGGTTTTGTAGTGAGGAGTCACCAGTATGTTAACTTGTAAGAAATAAAGTGACTAAAGTTACTATTTGCTTAAGACAAATATCTTCAAAGTAATTCTATCTTCATTCTCCCTTCCTTCCTCCATTTCACACGGTCCCAAATCCTTCTCCCTCTCTCTTCTTGTTCTCTCTCGGTATATAGCACCATCACCATGGAAGTTCATCTTTGACCACATGTAAAACTAGCTCACTTAACCAAATCAAAAACAAACACCACCATTCTCTTAGTTAAGCCAAGCTCTACAATCTGTCTCTTCAAAACTTCAAAACCTCCATTTCGGTGCCAAGAGAAACCACCATGGGAGGAGCTTGAGCTCACCTTTATGCCTTGTTCTCCTTTGCTTCAAGGTAAGGAAACTCAAAGAAAAATCAAGTTTCCTTCATGTTTGTCATGT
This sequence comes from Limonium bicolor, assembly GCA_023374045.1. NCBI lineage: Eukaryota > Viridiplantae > Streptophyta > Magnoliopsida > Caryophyllales > Plumbaginaceae > Limonium > Limonium bicolor. The sequence goes on along the minus strand of CM041783.1, from coordinate 124,245,686 downwards.
CGAAAATCACTCTTAATGGAGTCATTATATTGCCTTGTTCTAGCTTCATTCCAAGCTTTCATGGACTAGGAGGAGTCCTCTCTTGATATATATTCAAGCTCTCTTTCCATTCCAAGGTAAAACAATCATGTTAATACCTTAAGATAATATATGTAACTAGGGTTTACAATGAGATAAAGCTTAAAGCTTATATACTCATTTTAATGTTGGTATATTGTTTAGTTGTTGGCAAGGAACCAAATGCCCTACCGGTTACAAGGAAACAAGAAGAAATTTGTGAGGAAAAGAGGTAAACAAGCTATCTTAATGTGGTTTAATGCCTTAGGAGGAATAAGCTTATAATGCTTGTTAAAGTACCTAAGGAGCCAATGGTGAATGAGCTAGTAAAATGCTCTCAAGGAGTTTATTAAAGGAATATGTATTGTTGGGTGTATTTGCAGGTCAAAGCATTATATGTGGGAAATTCAGTGTTTAAGGTTTATGCAATTTAAGGGCTCTAAGAGCATGCATTTAAGGGCCTAGTGCCAAGCAATTTAAGTTATGCACTATATTTGATGTAGTGCTTAATGTGTGAAGTTTGTGTATAAAATGTGTTGATGGATTGTTAGGTGTTCTTGGATGAATTAAGGTGAAAACCTAAGTGTTTGGATGTGGGTATATACTAGAGAAGCTATGGCCAAATTTGGGAAATGTGTAAGAAGTTTTAAGTGTGGTAAGTGAGTTTTGGTGAACTAGGAAGGATTAAAGGTGAATGAATGTTTACTTGAGAAGAAACACGTATTAAGGTGATTTAGAGTGATGCAAGGATTAGGTGTTGCCTTGGAAGTTCTAGGATTCAATGGTGTTTTTTGTGAATGTATTAAAGTCTTGGAGAAGTTGTTTAGGTTTAGGTAAGGTTGGTGTTCAAGGAGCAAGTGATGTTTAGGTATGATGTGAAAAGGAGATTTAGTTAGTAAGAAAAGAAGTTGAGGGATGATGATAAGGTTAGAGGATACACCTTGGTATTTGGTCATTATAGGTGAAATGCCACCTAGAAATCATAAGGAGAAAACATTGTAAGTGTTAGGAATTTTGTGGAGATATAAGTAAGGTTTAAGGAATTAGGAAAAATAATTTTGTGAGTTTTTAAGAATATCTTAGGGTGTGTTTGAAGTGCCAAATGATGTTAGAACACATTAAGAGGCCTTAGGAGAAGTTTGGTGAAGATTTGACAAGTTTGGGTAAATTTAGGAGGCGACCGACCCAGGGCCGACCCAGTTTGTGGGTCGGTCGAGCCTCTGTAAAATGTTAGGGAAGTGTTCGGTAATGGACCGACCCAGAAGGTTGGGTCGGACATGGGTCGGTCGGTCAAGTTTCAAAGGAGGTAAAATGTTCGCACATGGACCGACCCAGAATGGTGGGTCGGACGTGGGTCGGACGGGCATGATTATAAGGAAGTAAAAGGGGTCTGTAATGGACCGACCCAGATGTGGGTCGGTCGGTGGGTCGGTCGGACCAAAAAACATGGTTTAAGGTTATGAAATGATATGAGATGATGGGGATTGGTAGGTAATGATGTTATAAGGATGTTAAGGACATGTTAGGTGAGTTTTAATGACAATAAAGTGGGCTAAAGGTTGTATTAAGATGCGTGAGTAAAACGTGTTAAAAATGTAAAGTTATTTAACCAAGTAAACGGGGAAAGTTATAGCATTAGACCTTAAAACAACATGTTACCCCAATGTTAATAAAAGAACATGTGATGTTAACAGTTGTTCGAGATTTGCTCGAGGAACATAAATGGACGTGGTAAAGTGGACCCCGGTGACAGGTATGGTTTTCTTGCAACCTGTGTCCTACCTAAACCGGATTACCCGCTTGTATGCCAATGTGTTTTTCTGTATGTTTGCCACGTTACGAGATAAATCATGAAACGAGTTTACAGTCGTTATTGTTATTGTATGTTTACGTGCCGATACCGGTAACCTCGAATGCGCTTGAAGGGCTAGTTAACCTCTATTAGGTAAACGTAGGAGAACGGTATCCGGTAGCAAACGTTTCCGACTTAAGGAACGTTCTAACCACGGCTATGCGTGAGTTGGTCATGTGATGTTTGTGCGGGATGTTGTATGTGAATGTATGACTCTCTCCTCCCTTGTGTGCTTAACTCGGTTATGATACCGTATGGTGTGTGGATGTGGTAGGCTCCATAATGGATCCCTAACTACTTATTATTAAGAGTCTATGGGCTAACGGGGGTGAGGAGTCCGGCAGTTTCCGGCCACGCGTGTGATGGTGGGGGTCGTTATCATGTCCAGTTCGGCTCCCTTGGTGTATGTTTAGGTGGTATTCCAATTTGGTTTCAACCTTCCCTTAGCTTATCCAAAGCTAGTTTACTGACTCACGTCGGGCCATAGGGGCATACTGTGTTGTTTTGTGTGCTTGGGATCACTATATCCGACACACCTTGGGTTTAAGTCAACCGTTCAAATAACAGGATGGTGATGAGGTAATTAACGAGCTGGTATGAGTTTGGCAACAATCTCTATGCTCTGGTATGGACTAACTATGATGGAAGGTTCCTTGTGAGAACCGAATTTATGATGTTATGTAATGTTGTGGTGCTATGCAAATTCCCTTGCTATGCTAAGGTATTTATATTACATATCGGATGTTTAGAATGATGGTGAGGTTATCATGTGTATGTAGAAACCAGAAGGTTGTTATGTTTGTCATAAGGAATGAGATATGTTGTACGTTATGGAATGTGTGGATCATGGAAATGAATCCCAGTTTGTGACAAGAGGTTTTAAGGAAACCCGATTGATGGGTACACGTCGTTCGTTAAGGAAGTAGCTCCGTTTAGAGGAGAGCCACTCTAGGGTTTAAGGAATTATTGGATGGTTGGTTAAGTGTGGATGTTTTGGTTATAGGTTGAGCCCATTGAGGCGAATTATTATTGTGTGGTATGTTTATTATGGTTAGTGTGCATGATTTAAATATAATCAACTACATGCTAAGACGACAATTAGTCGTGCGTGGCCCGGTAGCATGCGGGCTGCGGGATTACCATACCAGCAAAGGTGCTGAGCCCCTTGGGGCCACCCCTTTCTCTTCTCTTTCCTATTTCAGGTACAGAAGTGCTGGAAGCCGTTCGAGAGTAGGACGGGTAGTCTTGTACATGGGTAAACTTTTAAGTGTATGTATACAGTAGGTGTAGTAAGACCGAAATTGTTATCGGCAGCAGTTTGTAAATACTCGGTACAGTGGGAATGTATGTATATAATAAATGTTGAATTGGGATGAGGAACGTATTGTGTAGTTGCTCGGGAATCTAGTCCATCAGACCGATATAATTGTGTATGTATTGCATTAGCCTTGTTAGCCACGTGGGTGGTTAACGGCGTGTAAACCATTGGAATAAGTAATGTGATGAGTTGAATTTCCGCTGCAGTTTGTTGTTATGTGGTTGTTGTTGGATGGGGTGTTAACATATATCAGTTTTGTTTAACTAACGTTTATCAGCCTAACCAATATATTTGCTTTTTCTTTATCTATTTACTAATTATTTTGCAGTTTCTCACAAACCACAAGTTATCTTCTGTGCATGCCAAACATCGAACCCGGGTTCTCCACGATCAGTCCGAGCCCCGAACCCGAGCGCACTTTATTACAAGCACACAGAAACCTGAGAAACCAAGCCATGGCCAATAACGAAGTTATAAATGAAATGACCATGCAAATCAACCAGAACACCGTGCTCTCTCTGACTACCACCAACCTAATACCGAAGGAAGAGCATCAGCCATAGTTCTCCCCCTGAACTAACACCACAAGAAGCCGGACGATGGTTTTTCAAAAACTCACTACATCACCACCGTCCGGGATCTAGGCAAGTTTAGTGGAGCGAACCCAGATGAAGCCCCAAATCATCTGAGTCTCTTCCTAGACTTCTGCAATTCTTTTGGTCAGACCGGCAACGTCAAAGAAAGAATCCGTCTACAACTATTTCCTCATCATTATCGGATTCAGCAAACAGGTGGTATCGAAGCCTTCCCTCCCGATCAATCACCACATGGCTACAAATGGCCCAAAAATTCCTTGCCAAATACTACCCAACCAGTAGAACAAGGCAATTGATCGGTGAGATCAACACTTTCTGTCAGGAGCCGGGAGAAAATTGTACGACGCATGGGACAGATTCAAGGTATGCTAATGAAATGTTCCCACCATGGTCTTGACGATCAATCCCTCTGCCTATCATTTTCAACGGTCTGGAAGATGGGAACCGACTACTACTCGTCAATTCCTCTGCAGGAGGAAGTTTCATGATGAAATCTCCTAAAGAAGGAATGGACCTTCTCGAAACCATGACGAGCAATACAAGACAGTGGACGAGATCCAAGGAAGAACGCCACGAGCAGCAGGCCTACTCACGTTGAGCCTACGGATCATTTATCATCCCAGATCTCGTCCCTTGCAAAGATGGTGGAAAAGCTAACAACATCACAAAACAAATCGTAAAAACAATAGCTTCCCCCCACCTGCAAGTTCACCACAGTTTCCACCTACAGAACGATGTGTCATATGCGCCGGTCCTCATGAAACTCATCAATGCGAAGGCAAAGGCCAGTACGAGGAAGTACAATTCATAGGAAGCCGCCCCGGTAATTCCTACAACAATAACATCAACAACACAACTATCCATGGAGAAATCACCCGAATTTCTCATGGAAAAATAATGATCAGAACCAAGGAGGGCAGAACAACAATTCCATTACCTATCAGGGAAACCGACCCCAACCAAACTCTAATATGGGTTATAGAGCACTAGGTGCCCCTCTAGGTTTTCAACAACAACACAACAACCATCTTTATCCTCTTCTGATCCAAACGCAGAACTGAAAGAGATGATGAAGGGTTATATGTCTATGACTCAGAACCAGCTCTCTGCACAAGAAGCCTTCAACCAGAAAATCGAAGGTTAAATTCAATCAACTTGCAGAACAACTTGCTTGAAGACCGCCAGGGGCTCTCCCCAGCCAAAATGAACCAAATCCAAGAGAGCAAGCCAAGTGCATCTATGTGAAGGAGCACGATGAAGAAAAGATGGAGTTGGCTAAAACAGTTACGGTTCCAGAACACCCCCTTCCCTCCAGAGTGGGGTTGTTAGCAATCGAAACTTCCAAAGGAATGTAGCTGAACTTGAAAGCACCGCCAAAGTCTATAAAAAAATCGCATTCAATCTGAGAATACCTACCTTGAGCACTTGGTGGCTGGGTTATGAAAATGAAAAGCTCGACTTTGAAGAAAAAGAAGAAGAGGTTAAGGCGATAACCTTGAGAAGCGGTAAGAAAACGACAAATTCACATCCCGTAAAGATCAGAAGAATCCAAAGAGGATAGTGAAGAAAAAGCTGAGGCCCCAGTAGAAAAGACAACTCCCAGCATTCTCACTATCCCATCAACTTCAAAACCTTCTCCACAAGAACCGCCTATACCATTTCCCCACCGACTCCAAAAGCAGAAGTTGGATAATGAATATGGTAAGTTTCTGGCAATCCTGAAGCAACTAAACGTCAACATACAGTTTGTAGACCTCATTGCCAAAATGCCAAACTATGCCAAATTCCTCAAACACCTCATATCCAACAAAACTAAATGGGCCGAAGTCGGTACGGTACCTCTCAATGTAGCTTGCCAGCTATTCTGAACAACACCACTACCGTCAAAATGCAATGATCCGGGCAGCTTCACCATTCCAGTCACAATTGGTAGCACCTCATTTCCATACTCCCTATGCGATCTGGGTGCCTCCATTAATTTGATGCCCCTCTCCACTTTCAAAAAGCTGGGAATTGGAGAGATGAAAAAGACTAAGATGACCCTTCAACTGGCAGATGGTTCAGTAGCTTACCCAAGCGGAGTGGTGGAGGATATTATCATCAAGTGGAACACTTATACTTCCCATGCGATTTTGTCATTCTAGACATCGAAGAGAACTCCACCACACCTCTCATCCTTGGACGACCATTCCTTGCCACATCCGATGTGCACATTTGGGTAGCCCAGGGGAAATCACCCTTCAGGCTTATAACGAAAAGCTGGAGTTTGCATCAGGAAGATCTCCAGATAGCAAATCCAAAGATCTCAAGTTCGTAAGGGATACTCAATCATCATCATCCCCACTTCTGTTTATCACCCTTCCAGACGGCATGTCTATTACAGAGATACCACCACCAATCCCGGACGAAGAGCGGGATAAGAAAGAAAACATGCATCCAGGTGGACACTCCAAAATACCATCGAGTCATGCTTTGGATCTCCTCCTCATAACCACCCCCCAGGATCGATCTAACGACAAAGCGTCTAGCCAAAGACATTAAAGAAGGGCAGCTTTCCGGGAGGCAACCCGGACGAACTTATCTTTTATATGCTTTTTATGCTGTTTTAATTTTCAGGTTCCCTTTAAATTTTATTTTTGCTAACTCTTAACCCCATTTATAGTATGGTTGCTTCTAGTGTCTTATGCAGGTGCAACTTCATGTCATACACCGCAACCAAGCTACGCTACTTGAGGCTGAAGCTCAAGTGTGGGGGAAGTTCAATACACGCTAGCAAAAATAATCTCAGGGAGTACTAGTTTCTTTAATTATTCTTTTATTTAAATAAAATCTGTAGAGGAGAGTTTATGTGCTTAAATGATTATTCGTGAGCTTCGTGTTCTCTCTATTTTATCTACTTACCGAAAGGGCCTTCTGAAACTTTCCCCCCTTGTTTTTCTGGTGAACAATGAGGACATTGTTCAATTTAAGTGTGGGGGAGTGTGCCCTTTTCGGTGACATTTTATGCTAAAATGCCTAATCTCTCTGCTTATCTTGCGTTTGTTCAAATTCAATATCGTGGACCCTTTTTATGTGGGTTGTTCTCTTTAAGAATAATACTGTTATGAATTATGGGATAAATGGTATAAATGGGTACAAATTTTAAAATTTTGATTACTTTTGAGGAGCATTTTTATGCGGTGTGACCAAATGATCTGAAATGGATGAATTTTTATTACTTAGGGGTTCTTTCTGTCTTCTTTCTTAGGGATTGCTAAGGGGTGCTTCTCTGTCAAAAAGAAAAAAATAATAATAAATAAGGGACTTGCGAGACACACTTGGTAACCAAACAAAGAGAGTTGAGTGTTCTTTAAAATACAAAGGCTTAATGCCTACATATTATCTTCTCATCTCTTATACAAAAGTGAAACAATGCATAATTCTATTTTTCCTTTTGTTTTCTCCTCAAGCCCTTTCTTGAGAGAAGTTGGCCATGGTAAAAGTTCTCAAAGTCACCTTAAATCAAGAAGCATTGAAGTACTCCGGATCATACCCCGAAACTCTAATTTTTATTTTGGCCCTGAGTACACCTATGCCACCAGTAGGTGATGGATCACACTCCTCTAAAAGTTTAAGATCATGTACTATTGACTTTTTTATCCTACCCTTCATAATAGTATTTGTTAAATATTGAGCATCCCTACTTGTTTGGGTACATGGTTTTGCTTGAGGACAAGCAAAAGGTAAGTGTGGGGGTGTGATAAGTCCAAATGAGCATGTTTTATAGGTGTATTCATATATTATATTAACACTTTTCTTGCTCATTTCTCCACTTCGGTTAGTTTTCCTCTAGTTTATGTTTTATTGTTTATATCCACAAATTTATTGGTTTAACATGAGGAAACCAAGCTGGGAGTAAAGTAGACGAAGAGACGAACGCATAGACGCAAACGGCTCAGAAAACGGAGTCCAAACGAAGAATCTAGAGCCGGTCAAAATTTGTAGAAGAAATAAGCCTGTACGTCGTGAAAACAGGCGGACAAGAGACAAGTGCAACCGCCCAAAATGGGGCGGACACTCACACTTGCAACCGCCCATAAAGAGGCGGACAACATCAAGGCATAACCGCCTGTTTGGAGGCGGACAAGACTCATGCGCAACACTAAGGCTACTGCCTGATTGGAGGCGGACGAACCACAAGGCTACCGCCTGTTTGGAGGCGGACATCACACAGCAGAGGCAATAGGTGGACGTCTCACACACCAAGGCAACCGCCTATTAGCATGCGGACGGGAGGCAGACGTGAGTAAACCCAGTCGCGAAATAGTTTTCTTCTTCGCCGTCTGCAACTTGCCTCCGCTATCCATCTACTCCCGCACCGCCTGTCCCCTGCAATTAATGAGCAATCAATAAGAGCAATCAACCGGCAATCAAATTCGTACGGATCTTCTTCTCCTCTGCCTCTATATAACTCACTCCAACAGCACCATAATACACCACGCACGACGGGAGTCTGAAGAAACCATTCACCACACTCACCCATTCGCTTCCACTTATTTTCCTCCCGTAACACCCACAACATTCCACACTCACGTAGTCAAAAGAAGTAGAAGAGCATCATACGAGCGAGAGCAGACCAGTTCTTTCTCTGAAATAATGTCAAAATCAATCTGTGCAATCTTCTTATCTCCGTTAATGTATGAGTAATTTTCATTTGTATCCTAGGAGGGGGTTTATTTCTAATATTACGTAAAACGGTATTTATCACCTGTCTCTCTTATTTAACTTGTTTTAATTCCTTTCAACTAATATTGTTAAATGCTTTGCGTGACGAACAACTGCATTTATTTGGTAACTATCAACATAGATTTTGAGATAGTCAAGGTACCACAAAGGAATTAATCTTAGTATTTACACACTGGATTGAGCAGGAAAATACTAAGGCTTTTATTAAGAGTTCGTAACAGACAATTATTAACTCTAATAGGAAATAAATAATTGAGACATGGTTATAAATATGTTTAAGTAATTTAGGCAATTCCCCGGCTATCCTAGGATACATTTTTCCATCCACATCACTTAATTCACCTTTTTACTGTTTTTATTATTTCTGTATTAAACCAACAACAGATCAAGCTTGCCTCCGGCTAAACCCCTTTTTTACAGTTTTTAATTAACTACCAAGACTAGGATAATTGAACAATCTCTCTGTGGATACGACACTTGTTTTACTACTACGACCGGGATTCGTTTGCAGCCCGACGTTTAATTTGAGTTTTTAATTTCTTTTCTTTAATTTTTACACCAGTTTAACCACTCAGAAAATAACCTTCTGCAATAAACAATTAGATAAATGTAACAACTTATGTTACACCTATCGTATATATTATGAAGATATAATAACTCATCAAAGGTCAAATATGCGCACTAAACATCTTGACAGAAGAACGTTCGTAAAACGCCTTAGAACATGCGATTAAGCATGACCTTGTATGACCTTCTAAAACTCAAACCAATGGTCATACACTCATTATAAGATATATAAACATATTCCCTAGGCTATATTCAGTCAAAAACACAAAATGCTCGGGAGTGCTCACGCATGCTCCTTAAAGCACGAAAAGCCCAGAGGAGTGCCGAGGTGGCACGAACTCCTATAAAATTAATTCCTAGATTTCCTAACATCATTATTAACCATTCTAAAGAAACCCATGAAGTGGTTTCTCAAAATTCAGCAAAACCACAGGAGGATTTCTTAGCGCTCCTTTTTGCCCGGGAGTGTCCCGATGGCCCGTAAATTATGTCATGGGTTGATGTAACCCCATATAACTCAATGTAACATCTTAGTATATGTTTATTTACTATAATAATGTTTACAAACACTTGGAACTGATAAGTGAGAAATACATAGACATTTAAGGGTTTAATTTACCCTATACTTACTCACTTTCAGGATAATATTTCTCACTTCGTATGTTTTTCCTAAGATTTATGTCTTGATATGGACTGATATATTTTATGTATCAAATACAGGAAAAAGTTTTGGAATCAAATGGTTTATTTCACAAGCTTTCCAACGCAACAAACGACGAGTAAAACGGACTTATAACGAAGAATCTGGAGCCGGTTGAAGATCGCGTGAAAATAGAAAACATTTTTATTCTGTCTGTGTGAGGACGTCACGTCGCCGCGTCCGCATGATTCTGGGCGGACAGGAGGGCGGACGACAGAGATGACCGCGTGAGCTTGGGCGGACGGAGGCGCGGACAGAAGACAGAGGCGCGGACATCAGCTGTGTCCGCGTGAGTTTAGGCGGACGGAGGCGAGGACGACAGTGATGTCTGCGTGAGTTTAGGGCGGACACACATGCGGACGTGACTGAATTGGACGTGTGAACAGTTTTTCTTCTTCCTTCTTCGTGGCGCCTACAGACAGCAAGATAAGGCACCTACCGACAGTCCTCACGCGTTCTGCAACTTATCCATCTACTCCATCAACTGGCACCTCCCTTATCTTGTTCATCCCACTAGCACGCGTGATCCAGCCTGTCTCTTCCTTCTCCTTCCTTCCTTCTTCTTCTTTCTTCTCTTATAAAAACGCACGAGCCTTCTGCTCAAAAATAATACTACTCCTTCCTCAAAATCGAAACACCACCGTTCAAACCACGACAGACCACAGTTTCACCACAATCATCCATCCAAAGTTCATTAAACTTACGCTGTTATTTTCCAGACAGCCAACGAAGAAGACGATCTGCACAAAACCAGTCCATATCCTGATGTGTATCCGCGTACCATCGTTCTTCTTCGTTCTGTCTGTCTATCTTATTTATTATGTTTGTTTAATAATTATGTGTGATTAATAATCTAGCTTCCCGGGTTAGGAAGCGAGCCTATTTTATATAATTGTGTTATATAAGCTTTCCAGTATAATTTATCTAAACAGTATTTTGATTCCTCTCCTTAATGCGTTTAAATTCTCTTGTACAATTATTAAAGTGATATTTGTAGTTCTTTGTTAAAATGCAGTGCTGAGACAAGGTTCTAGACACAGGAAGTCAAATGGGTTAACGACTAGAAGCGATATTCCTCGCCGTATAGGTTAATCTATCTCCAATAGGAATTGTTACTAATGCGATTAATTTATTAATCTTGAACAAGGAATTGCACTTGTTGTTTAAATTAATCAGGGTTTATTGGACAGGGAACGGTCAATAAACTAATTAAGATTCTTGAGTTTATTGTTAAAATGGGAGAGTTATATTAATATGATTAAATTAAATAGGTGAACAGAACAACCTGGGATGCTTCTAGAAAACCAAAAAGATTTATAATTTCTATTTCTTTTATGCTTTGATTTATCGTTTTATTATTGTTTTATCATTTAGATGTTAATTCTTTCCCTAAAATGATAAAATCTGTTATAGAAATCTCAGTCAATTTACTACACTATCAGTTATCCACAGCGAGGTCCCCAAGAGTACGACAACCCACATATCCACTATTCCGCAAAACGATAGGTTCACTGCCTAGGTTGAAGAAGTAGTCACATATTTCTCCAACAAGTTTTTGGCGCCGTTGCCGGGGACCTCCGGCAAGGTTAATTGATAATTTTTAATTTGACTGAGGTATCTGTTTAATTTTGTTTATATCTGTTTTATTTTATTTTGTTCTCACTTTATTTAATTTTAATTTTACTTACCTTTTATTTTAGCTATTCTCTTTTATCTCTTTTTTATTTCATATTTAGTTTTTCTATTTAGTTATTTTTGTTTTTGTATTTCTTTTGTATTTTTAGTTCTATTTTACTTGGTACTTTTTTTTTGTTTTTTGTAGGATAATTACTGATTATGGAGAGCGCGACGATGAGGTGGATGAGATTATTGATCAATTTGGAATGACTCACATGCAAGAGGAGATGTCCTCATATCAAAGGTTGGTCAAGGATTATCAATCACCTCAACAGTCAAATCGAGAGCCGTACTGGTGGGAAGTCGACCAGGCTAATACACAGTACAAAGAAGCTCAGTTGGGATACCGCTACTTAATCAGAATAAACAGCAATCTACAGAAGAGCCAGACGAATTTCTCCCGAGTCAAACCGAGCCGCTAGAAGAGATTCCAGTGGTAACTCCAGGGAGTGAAGATCGATTCGAGCCAGATATTATTGAAGCTACAAGTTCTGATGAGGAGATAAAGAAACTTATTAGGACATTTTTCTCTGACGCCGAGTTGGAGCAAATGTCTGAGAGTTACAATTCTCCTCCATCTCCATCCCCAGCAAAAGAGGAGCAATTAAAAGCTGAAGGTATTTGTGTGAGCCTCATCAACCAGAAGAGGATATTTATATTCTCGAATCTGAGGAGAAAGCGCTACCACCAGTCTCTCATAAACTCTCACCCTGCCTCCATAAGCCTCAACAACAAAGAAGGATGTTATATCCTCCAATTTGAGGAAGAAAAGTCATCACCATCTGGTCTCCTGTTAGAACTACGTTACCGGTAGTACTTCCTCAAACACCAGGTTTTGGTGGAGTATTCATTTTCCTATTTTATTTGCCGAGTTAACATTCTGTTTTGATCCAGGTGGTTTGCTCTTAATTACTGCTAACTTCGTTTTCCTGGCGAAGCTGTTGTCTACTTTTATTTTTGATCCAGGATAACGAAGTGGGAGTCTAGCCAAAGACTATAAATACGGCAGCTTACTGGGAGGCAACCCAGTGGTTAAATATTATTTCCCTACTATTTTTGGTTTATGTTTTGTCTTTCATTTTATTCCTATATATGTTTTTATTAATAAAAAAGAGAGGAGAGAGAACGAGGAGAATTAACTTGAGTTCTTCTGTCTGCTGTTTAGAATAATTATTACAGGAACATCTTACACTTTCCGACAGCTGAACTCAAGTGTGGGGAGCAACCTACATATTATGCATAACTCTAGGGAGTACACTATCCATACCTTGCTCTTTAAATTTAAATATCTCTTATTACCATGCTTTTTGATCATTACCCAGGTAGTTTGCATGCCCTGTTATTTTAATTCTTTCTATGCAATGAGGGCATTGCTTTGGTTCAAGTGTGGGGGAGAGATAATAATCAAAGCTTGCTCTTAAGTTTTCTTTTTCGACACTGTGTTTAAATTTGTTAAGTGATTAATAATCAAAGTAGGAGCCATAGAGGGAGTAATGCTGGTATTAACAGGTTTAAAGGGTACACAAAAAAAATTATTATTACTCTGCTCCTTACTCAATGCAAAAAAATTCTGAGGAAATTATCATTTGAATTTTGTTTTGACTTTAAGCCTGGATTTGATTTGGAAAGAAATGGTGGAAAAAGAACAAGGCAAGGTACTCCTCTGATCCAAACAGGCATATTCTGATCCTAAACAGGCCTCGTCCACTCGGTTATTAAGTTCTTAGGGGTGCTTCATCACCCGGCTACCTAAGGTACTCGGTATCTGGATAGTAGACCCAAAACTGCTACAAGGGTGGAGAGAAAAGTCTGAGGTAAAAGAAAATGAACTTCAAAATTGAAGTATCTGTGCATTCGGTACTAAAAAAAAAAATCGTCATTATGGATCATAGTATGTGGCATTGAAAGGTATAATGGAATAAGATTTTACTTCATGCCCCTTGTAGTTCAAGGAAATGTGAAAGAAAATGGTGGATTGGCTCAGGGTTAAAAGCATAATTCTCATGGTATTACTTCTCTTTCTTTTGTAGGACTACAGAGTTATTTTCAGAAATAGAGAAATATATCTAATAAAATAATGTTATTAGTACCCATTTTAAAATCTGGATAGATTGGCATTACCTTTTCTGTGCTCTCCTTACTTGATTATTGTCTGTTTAACTTGTTTAAACATTATGTCAGAAAGATTTGCTTGAGGACAAGCAAAAGATAAGTGTGGGGGGAGTTTGATAAGTGAGAAATACATAGACATTTAAGGGTTTAATTTACCCTATACTTACTCACTTTCAGGATAATATTTCTCACTTATCGTATGTTTTTCCTATGATTTATGTCTTGATATGGACTGATATATTTTATGTATCAAATACAGGAAAAAGTGTCGGAATCAAATGGTTTATTTCACAAGCTTTCCAACGCAACAAACGGCGAGTAAAACGGACTTATAACGAAGCATCTGGAGCCGGTTGAAGATCGCGTGAAAATAGAAAACATTTTTATTCTGTCCGCGTGAGGACGTCAGCCGCGTCCGCATGATTTTGGGCGGACAGGAGGGCGGACGACAGAGATGACCGCGTGAGCTTGGGCGGACGGAGGCGCGGACAGAAGACAGAGGCGCGGACATCAGCTGTGTCCGCGTGAGTTTAGGCGGACTGAGGCGAGACGACAGTGATGTCCGCGTGAGTTTAGGCGGACACACATGCGGACGTGACGGAATTGGACGCGCGAACAGTTTTTCTTCTTCCTTCTTTGCGGCGCCTACAGACAGCAAGATAAGGCGCCTACCGACAGTCCTCACGCGTTCTGCAACTTATCCATCTACTCCATCAACTGGCACCTCCCTTATCTTGTTCATCCCACTAGCACGCGTGATCCAGCCTGTCTCTTCCTTCTCCTTCCTTCTTTCTTCTTCTCCTTCTCCTATAAAAACGCACGAGCCTTCTGCTCAAAATAATTACACTCCCTTCCTCAAAATCCAAACACCACCGTTCAAACCACGACAGACCACAGTTCACCACATCGTCCATCCAAAAGTTCATTAATCTTACGCTGTTATTTTCCAGACAGCCAACGAAGAAGACGATCTGCACAAACCAGTCCATATCCTGATGTGTATCCGCGTACCATCGTTCTTCTTCGTTCTGTCTGTCTATCTTATTTATTATGTTTGTTTTTATAATTATGTGTGATTAATAAATCTAGTTTCCCCGGGTTAGGAAGCGAGCCTATTTTATATAATTGTGTTATATAAGCTTTCCAGTATAATTTATCTAAACAATATTTTGATTCCTCTCCTTAATGCGCTTTAATTCTCTTGTACAATTATTAAAGTGATATTTGTAGTTCTTTGTTAAAATGCAGTGCTGAGACAAGGTTCTAGACACAGGAAGTCAAATGGTTTAACGACTAGAAGCGATATTCCTCCTCGCCGTATAGGTTAATCTATCTCCAATAGGAATTGTTACTAATGCGATTAATTTATTAATAACTTGAACAAGAATTGCGCTTGTTGTTAAATTAATCAGGGTTATTGGACAGGGAACGGTCAATAAACTAATTAAGATTCTTGAGTTTATTGTTAAAATGGGAGAGTTATATTAATATGATTAAATTAAATAGGTGAGCAGAACAACCCGGGATGCTTCTTTAAAACCAAAAAGATTTATAATTTCTATTTCTTTCTGCTTTGATTTATCGTTTTATTATTGTTTTATCAGTTAGATGTTAATTCTTTCCCTAAAAATGATAAAATCTGTTTATAGAAATCTCTGTCAATTAACTACACTATCAGTTATCCACAGCGAGGTCCCCAAGAGTACGACAACCCACATATCCACTATTCCGCAAAACGATAGGTTCACTGCCTAGTTGAAGAAGTAGTCACATATTTCTCCAACAGGAACTCATAAAACAATTGGTTTCCCAAAATTTCCTTAGAGCACAAAAACAGACCTTCGGGTGTCACGAAAACGCGTTTTACGCAATTGCCTTGTAGTTTTTGACATGCCACGAATTAAGAATCTTAAATAGGGTTAAATGACCCTCTAAATCAGTTGGAGGCACTACCCAACAAGGTGCCTCTATAGGGCCGATTTTATGCTCAAAAACTAGTAAAAACTTACATTAAAAATTTATAAAAGGCTTAAAACATGGTGACTCACCTTCCCATGTGTTATATTACTTAATTTCAAAGAATGTATGTCTTATCTGACCATCAATTTGTCGAAATTATACATTGGAATAAGGCCATGTGAGCTAGGAAGAAAACAAAATGTAAAAGGCAAAAGTGGATCTAGATTCCACCTTTTTCATTTCTTAAACTTCAAGAGACATTCCATGCTTCTTCCTTGCTCTTCATTACCGGTTGAGACACTCCATTTAAGCTCTGATTTCGTGGGTCTACATAGGAGGAAAAAGACATCATTCAACAATTGAAAAATCAAAGGAATAAAGCCTTACTTTTCTTACCTTGTCATTTAGCATGCATAATTGTTCCCACCTTGCCTTGTCTTGCATTATAACCGAAAAGCTAGCATAGAACATGGGAATTTATTGAGCCAATAACTCATTGAATAACTAAAGAAAAGAATGGTCGAATGACATTAAAAATTAACAAAACAAAAATCAATTCCAATTGCATTCTCTTCTTCTTACGTGAGCTTAGTCTCATTCTTCCCCTTGCACACTTCACTCACGAATTGGTAAGGCTCTCTCCTCTCTCTTCTTGCTTCATCTTCTTCCTTTGAAGCTCTTAAGTCCATTAATGGAGTTTTAACTTCTATCTTCATCTTTAAGGTAATTTCCTAGCATTTCTTGTCAAGCCTTGAAGCAAAACTCTTCCTAGCACATCAATAAGCATTCGGCATCAATTAGTACTCCAAGGAGGTTGTCTAGACCAACATTAATCCAAGGAGAATCTCAAAGTTATCTTAAGGTAGTTTTCATGCTTGAAAATCCTTAAAGCACATTTTTTGTGTATAACCGATTTCTACTCTTCTAAGACTCTTTTCTTCTTCATTTTCATGAAGGAAAATTTATTCTTCATCCATATTAGGTGTGCCGAATTTATAAGGAGAAAAAGCTTAAGGTAAATCCTTGGAAAACTACTTACAAATCTACTTAAGATCTTTATTGAGATCTAACTCTAAACTCCTTCCACTCCTCCCCACTTGCATATACAGAAGTGGAGCATCAAGATTACCTTGGAGAAAGCTTGGAGATCCAAGAAGAGTTTAAGCACTTAACCACCTTTGTTAAGAAGTAAGTTTACTAAGTTAATCTTTATGTTTTAAGGTTTGTTAAGCTTCTAAAAATTATACAAAAATTATGTACATCTCCTAGGTTATATAAACCGAAACTACATGGTATAATATACCAAAATATAATCTATAACCTATAAGGAAAATATTTACCTTAAGACACATTTTTGTGTCACAAAATTTATCTATGTTAGGTACAAATTCAAACCGAATTACCAAGGGTAAAAATGTTCTATTTTGAGCTAAGAATGGTCACTAATTAATTATGGCCGAATGGTCTAAGTGATAAATAGCTATTAATGACCTACTTAGGTATATAAACTTATATTATAAAGTTTGGAGAGTTAAAAATATTTTATTAGTGCTTAAATGGTTAATTAATTAAGTTATGTGGCTAAAATGTAATTTTCACAAAGTTTGGTGCATATACTATAAAACCGAGAGTTAAGGGTGTCCTTGGGATAGACATGATATAATATAAGGTTAGGAATTAAGTTTATGAATTTTAGATAATTTAAACAAGTGTTAAAATAACAATTTATAAAGTTTTGGGCTATTATGTAATTTATAAAAGTTATTATGAAAGTTTGGAATTTAATATGGGGCGAATACATAATTAAGAGAATCATGAAATTCACTTTCGAAATTTTGAGGAATTAAATATTCAAACTATAGTTTATAAGTTATTAAATAACTATTATAAAGTTTTGGGTGAAAATGTAATTAATGAAAAGTACATGACCAAAGCCGAATTACTTTGGGCTAGTTTTGTAATTTAAGAATTTATATGCATTTATTCAGTAATTAAGAAGAACTAAAAATTAAAACTATAGCTTATAAGACATTATGTAAAGGTTATAAGATTTTGTGGTTAAATTGTAATTATTGAAAATATTACATTAAGGCCGAAAGTTTGAGGGGCCAAATTGTAATTTTCGAAAAGTTATAATGTTCAAAAGTCATATACCAAAATATTAGTGGTTGTCTTGTAACATAATTAAATAAGGAATTAAAACTATATATATAATGAGATTAGAGTTGAAATGTAATTATAAGGAAAATATGGCAAAGCCGAAAATGAATGTGGCTAATTGTGATTTATTAAAGTTATGGTGTTCAAATAATAATTCCTAAATTTATAGTAGTTGTTTAGCGAATTAATTAATTAAGAATATAAAACTATGTATTATAATGTATTTTGGAGTATAATGTAAAGTTTAAGAAATAAATGAGGATATAATATGTTAACCGAAAAGTATGTTGTAATTATGAGGTTAAAAATATTTGTAGGTCCTATATGGATATTTAAGAAATGTAGAAAAGAAAATTATGATTTAAGGATTTATGAAGTTTAAACTATATGATATACAAGTACAAGTAATTTACTTGTAAAAGAAATAATATTTTTTGGGTTAGTTTGTAATTAATAAAAGATATGGGAGAGTTATGCCCATGCGTAACGTGTAATTATAATTTAAGGATTTCTTAAGTTGTTATGTCATTTAGACAATTATATATAAGTATCATAAATAATACATGTGTATGAAAAATATATACATCAGATTTTCAAGTAAGCAAAAAGGAAATGAATATAAGGAATTATGGGATTTAAAACTATGGTTATATAGTTATAAGGAATTTAATTGTAACCAATGAATATTAATTATGGTAAGTAGAGATAACAAAGAATTATAAGAATATTATGTCCATGTATGACATATAAAAATATTGGGGAATTATGAGGATGTCAATTAGACAATTGTAAAACATGTAACATAAACGGTACATGAATATGTAGTTATACATTAAAGGATTTTTAAAACAAATCAAAAGAAATAACAAATAAGTTATATATTAAGTCATAACGTGGTTAAAAGAATTACCACACAATATAAGTTTATAAATTAGGATTACATGTTTTGGAAATATATAAATACCTTAATTAATAATAAGGGAAAGAAGTTAAAGAAACTACCTAAGTATAAAGAAATTAAACCTCATATGAAATCGTTTCATGAATCAATAAAAATATTATACGAGAGTTACATAAATTAACACTCTCAGATTAATCCTATTCTAGGACATTGTTTGACCAGACGTTGACCGGGAACTAAGTAAGTACAGTCTACGGTGAACGGTATGGAATTGTTGCAGTCTGCTTTCTACCGGGTTACACCGGCTTGTGTGCTATCTGTAGTTTGAATTAACGACCAAGATAATTGTATGTAAAATGTTGTATTACTCCTGTGCACTGTTGTGTTATTTTATGTGCGTGATGTTACTAACTATAACGTGTATGTCCTACGCATACAACACTACATTACCAGTGGATTAATACCTGCGAATTATTATACCGAGAACTTGTACACAAGTTTCTCACTAACTTCACTTTATAACAAACGTCGTTGTCCTAAACGTGACAACCGACAATACACATTGTGTTCTTGATCATTGTCCTTGAGTGACACTTAACAATCCTATACTACGAGCACGAGGAGCCCAGTTGGATCTGGCCATGCATGCTACAGGAGTTGTACCTGTCTCAGGTCGTCTCCTATTCAGTTATACGTCACGACAAACATTTCAGTGGAGAGGAAGACTTTATTCCTCTCGAGGGTTCAATTCCCATCAGTTCAGTGGAGAGGAAGACTTCATTCCTCTCGAGGGTTTCGATTCCCACATTTCTCAGTACAAGAGTTAACTACGTTTTCTTCTGAGGGTCTAGTTACCCAACCTTTCAATCTTAACGAGGTCACTATACCTTCACTATTTGAAATATACATTTATACCTGTCAGTCCCATTGTGTGGACTCGACTATCATTAAAGGATTCAGCTCATCTAACTTGACCTTCTGCAGTCTTGTTCTATGTGACATTGTTATCCTTGTATGGATGCTTGTTGTGATTATGTTATGATGTTTATTTACAGCTTTATAAAATGACTTGCATGTATTTGACAAAATAGTTGGTGTGGCCCAGTAGCTTGTGGGCTGCACGATTTCATACCGGCAAATTATTTTGCTGAGCCGTTTCATGGCTAAACAATTCCAGGTACCTGAAGAATGAAGAGATTGCCCGACCGAGTGTAGGTGGGGTAGAATTAAGACATGGGTTTATTACCACCGGTGTCATCTTACAGTATTGTACTTTTATTATTATCTTTTGTTGTTTTAAGAGGTTCGTATTCAGCGCTCAGACCGCATCTTTTGTAAGTTATGTTGGAGTTAGCCTTGTTAGTCACATGGGTGACTAGCGGCGTTGTAGCACCACCCGTTATTATGTATATATTTTCCGCTGCATTTCTAGTTATCTTTGGGAGCTATCATCGTACAGGTTGTGGAGTTTCGGGTTGGGGTGTTACAAAAAGAATCAATACCGAAACACTACCGAAATCACCCCAGAATCACCAAAAACTCATCCTTTCTTCTCCCATTGAACTTCCAAGCACCACAACACCAAAAATATAGAAGCAAATCGTCCATAAACATACAAGTAAGAAGGGGTCAGAAGCTTGGGTCGAAGTTGAACCGTATTGGCTATCAACAAAGCGTTCAAAGTTTCCCGACGTGAAGGAACAACCAAATCTCGAAGCCAAAACTGGTTAAAATTCAAATTCTTTAACTCCACTGATCTCAATACACTTCTGGTTGAAATTCCTCTTCAATTGACTTTCTTTGCTTCTGAATTAAAGATTTGTTTGCGTTTCTGTCCACTAACTTGTTAAATAAGTTTCGTCCTTAATTCGTTGTCAAATTGAAAACTTTCAATCACTAACGTCTTGTACATCTTTCAGGCTACACACCCATAAAATTTGAGCTCAAAACACTGTCAGAAACCACCCAAAAGCCGCCGTCCGAGGGCGGTCCGCACCCACAGACGCTATGTCCGGGATCCCGGACGCCCCCGGACGGTGGCGGTATTTTAAAATTTTCAAAAAATTAGGGTTTTAAAGTTATTGTCCGGGCCCACGGACAGCCTGTCCGGACCCACGGACAGCCTGTCCATGGCCCCGGACTTTTCAAAATTTTGTTTTCTGTTTTATTTGACTTTTATTTTCACATAGGTTAACTAGGGTCCGTGGTTACGGACATTAGGTCCTTGGCTACGGACGGAAACAAAATTTGACCTAATTCTGCCTCCAAAACCCTAGTTTAAGTCATTTCACTTTTCACTTTAATTTTATATCAAAAACGTTAAAAAAATAAAATAAACGCACTTAGGTTAAAAATGACTTGTAATAAGCCGTAATTAAACTAAGTAGAGGAAAAACGACTTCTAGGGATAATGAAAGTAATTTGAACCCTAAATAAGTTGTATACCAAGCCGCCAAACCCGAACTCTCCTTTCCTAATTTGATCTAGGTAAAAATTAGGTAGCGACTCATAATAGGTTCCAGTGAGCTAGCTTAGGTTTTAATAATGATTGTTATATGACATAGTTATTAATCTTAGGTTATAAGTGGACCTAAAACCCGATTAGATCAAAATCAACTTTAATCAACATGGGATAGGGTTAAAAATCGAGGCTCACAACTAATATTGTAGTAAATTCAAATAACAAACAAGCCCCCGACTTCACATATCATCACACCAACCATAAACCAACCAAAATACATCACAATGCATATATGAGTACAATGACTCCACTCAACCAATCCATACATATATCACTCAATCATGCTGTTCACATAACATACATTAGTAGAATAGCATACTAAACAACGAGTGTGAGATAGTACAAGAGTTATAAATGTTCAGTTTATTTTCTTCTTGGTCTTAAGGCCCCAAATAATTCTCGCCAGTACGAGCTACCTAGTTGTTCGTATATTGTTTAGTCTTATGCCTATGACGACGTCTCGTTAAAACGAAGCATCTCTACCATTACCTATATCTTATGGCAGGTCACCCACGGCAGTAGCCACTCCAGCGTTAGAGTATATGACGAACGAACCATTCTAGTTCGCGGGAATTTTCTTGATACTTGTGGTCCCCTACGCGGACATCCTAGCATCGTTTTTGTGATCATAGCGCGCACCAAGAGCCACATCCTCCTGGATTTATTTATACCATCGCATCGCATTACCATTTCCATACCACTGCAGACTAAGGTCATTAATCCAATCCTAAGTATATCGACTCGGGATCCAGTGTAAGATACGAGAGTGGCGTTAAATAGGCCAATGCTCTATATATATGTCTCGGATTATATATATATATATGAAATACCCCATAATTAAAAATAGTGATTAATTAGGCTAATAAGTAATTTAGAAGCTTATTATGCATTAATAATCATGAGGGAACAAATCCCGAAGAAAACGGATCCTTAAAACGGATTAAAAACACTAACGAACCTTAAAGCGCGTTTTTCAAGGAAACCGGGAAAATGTGACTTTTAGCGGGTCAAATAGACTCGTAACAATTTTGGTCAACTAAATAGTCATTAATAAATATTAGTGAAGCTTTAGAACCAATAAAATCAATAAAACGAGAAATTTGTAAAAACTGTCAAAAACGGGAAGTTGTGGGGTAGAAACATAAATAACTCAAACTTATGTGTCCACTTTTGAAAATAAAAATGTAAAGTGTGTGTGTGTGCTGTGTGCCAGCCGGCCCCCATCCCTCTCTTACACACACTCACTTACCCTCTCTAATTTGCCAAACAACACAACATTAAAAACAATAAAGTAAACTACTTTACTACTCTACTCTACCTCACATTCTCTCTCCTACCCCATCTCTTCACTCACGTACACAGCCCCCATCTCCCTCACTCTCTATTTTCTTCTTTCTCCAACCGGACAACAATGGAGAAGTGAGCAACCTCACAAGAAACTCCACTTCTCTCCTCTTGTTACTCCCTTAAACCTTCTCCAAAAATTATAAAAACTACACCATTGTCTTCCTCTCATCAAGGAGAGTATTTCCCTCCTTTCAAAATCTGAAAAGGAGCATCTTCATCTCCATGGGTGTGGAGCATTTGGAGCTTCAAGACTACCATTAGAACCACCTCCTTCTCCTTGTCATCTTGAGGTAAAAATATTCTTGAAACCTCATTGTTTTTCTAACCTTGTGGGCAAAACGAAATTTAAAGCTAAACTCTTGTTTGCCCTTTGTACTCTAGCCGATTTTGGCACTCTTGGAGGGTGAGAAATACTGTTCCTGAGCTGTTCCAAGCATTACCTACACCCTTGCAAGGTAATGGAATTCTAAACCCTAAAACTCACATTAAGCTTTAAAGATTGGAAAGGGTTGGTTAGGGTATTAAGATGATGTGTATATATGGGCTGTAGTACTAGAGGATTTGAATTACCAAACCGATGGGAAGAGGAAAGAAAGGAAGAAGGAAGAAGGAAGAAGGGAAGGAAAGAACTAGAAGAGAAACAATGTAATTATACTCACCTTTGTGTAGTCTTGTGTATATGTATGTAATAGATTTTAGAAGTTCGAATGGGTATTGTAAAATGGTAGTGTAGTGGAAGTGTAATGTGTAAGAGAATCCAAATGTTTTAAACCTTTAAAAGACATGTAAAAGCTTGTTTAAACCTAGATGGGAATTAATGTTGAGTGCAGGAATTTTGTAGTGTTTAATGTGTAGTATTGTGTTGGAGAGTTGGTATGTTAATGATGTTATTGAAATCAGGTGAGATGATGATATTGTGTGTGAAAATGGTGTGGTGAGAGTGTAAGAATATAGGGGAGGTTATGTCAAAATTCACCTAGAAACTAGAAGACATATGAACTAGGAACTAGGTGAAAAACACATGTTGTAACAGATTTTGATTGAGATAGTTAGAGGGTAGATTGGGAGAGATAGTTAATGTATTGTAATGCATTAGAAGCTCTAGAAATGACATTAGAAGAGGGAGATAATGATGGGGAGAGTTAGGGTAGAAATTTGTAGCAAAATGCAACTAAGGGAGAAACCATGAAGTGCTGAAATGAAACTTGGAAATTATGTGTGTAAATTAGTATAGGATAGTGTAATGAATTAATGGATGAATTAACATGATTTAGAGTGTTTAATTAGTGTTAAAACATTTGGGAATAAGTGTAGGAACAATGGGAAGTAATGGGTAAGAAGAGGGACTGAAAACAGAAATAAAAATGCAATTACTGGACTGGACCGACCTTGGGATCGGACTTGCAAGGTCGGTCGAGCCCAGATTTACAAAGACAGAAACCTTCTAGAATGGACCGACCTTGGGGACCGAACTTGCAAGGTCGGTCGGCCAGAAAATTTCCCGTCATAAAACCTTCTGGAATGGACCGACCTTGGTGACCGGACTTGCAAGGTCGGTCGGCCTAAAATTCGCCTGTAAAGTAACTTACTGGAATGAACCGACCTTGGGACCGGACATGCAAGGTCGGTCGACTCCAGAACGTCGAAACCAAAACTCACTGGAATGGACCGACCTTGGGACCGGACTTGCAAGGTCGGTCGGCCCTGCAATTTTCCAGCGTATGTACTCTACTAACTTCGACCGACCTTGGGTCCGACCCTGGGTAAGGTCGGTCGGGTCAAAATAATAATAATTATTATTATTATAATAATAATATAGTATATATATATATACCCACCTATACATATGTACCTATATATGTAAGTACACCGTTGTTAAGTAATGAAAAGTAAGTAAATAAAGTGTAAGTGTAAGAATTGTAAAGACTTAGTAAATATGAGTTAGGAAACGTAAGAGTAATCGAGTTAAGTTAATGATAGTTAGATTAATCACTCGATTGAATGTATATCATAGGATTTGATTTGTGAACACCGGAGGAACGTCGGATACAAGTACAACGGTGAACGTTATGAATTCCTCATGCCCCCTATGCTATCTTGGTTACTTTGATTTGTGTGTTGTGTGCTAATTGATCAGCAAATAAGATAAATGCACGAATTGGAGTTATTATGCTTACTTGTGAATATGTAGTGTTGTATGTTGTGAATATTGTCTTTAAACCATAGTTTGTATAATTCATGAAATGTTTGGATGAATATGAGTGTTTGTATGTATGATGCATTGTACTGTGACCGAATGCGTTTGTGATTGGACTTCTAACTGATTCCTAACAAGCTAACCAATCTAACTTAAATTGGTAATTAAATTGGAATGAGTAGAAGTCCGATATAGTTTCGGCCACGCGTGAGGATGCGGAGACACAAGAGGCTGGATCCAAGTCCTGACTCTTAAACTGGTCTGCGGCCCAAATCCCTTAAATGGGTAGCATCCTGGATTGGTGAGTCAAGTAAATCCCGGTGGTGGGACGGTGTAGTCCCCGGGCCGGAGGTCATACCGACTTAACATGAGTATGAGTATGTAAGTAAGAATGAGTAAGTAAGTAAAGAAAGAGTAAGTAATGTGTAATGAGTAAAAGAGTAATAAGCATACCGATTAACCCGGATGCATAATTTGGCTAACACCGTGAAGGTGAGTAATGTGTATGTCATTGCAATGTTGCCTTGAATCGTGTAATGTATTGTATATGCATGTTTGTATGAAATTAATGAACCGCATGCCTATTCGACCTTAAATAGTCGGCGTGCCTAGCTAGCACGCGGTATATGCGGAGTTTATGCGCAGCTTTTGCTGAGCCCCTTAGGCGATGTCTTTACTACACGCAGGTACACGAGAAGGGTGAAGATGATGAAAACTTAGATAGATTTCTTTTTGGTTGTAATTAATGAATTGTGAATGGTGTACTAAGTTGTACACGGCTAGGAGCCTTTTGATTAGCCGGTGTACCATTTTTTTGGCGGTGTGTGTGATGGTGAACCTTTTGATATTGATGGATGGTGATTGGTATAGATGAGTAGATTGAGAGACTCATTATTTTTGGTAAACTTGGGAATGATGTAATTGAATATACTTTGGCACTCGGTAATCCATTAATGTAAGTATTTGATATTCGGTAATTGGTAAGTAATGTAGTATCTCGGTATACTATGTCATCAGACCGTGACTGTAAGTAAGGTAAGCCTAGCTAGCCGTATGGGCGGTTAGCGGCGTTGTACCACCCACCGTAGTAGTAGTAGTCTTCCGCTGCGAACTGATAGAATTAAAGGGATGATTGGACGGTAAGCATAGGATTAACGGTAGGGGTGTTACAAAAAGTGGTATCAGAGCGTAGTTACGCTCTGATGTCCTTAGTTACCGAGCATAGGGATTACCGAGTTAGGATTTCAACCGTCTTAAGACGGATACTTGGAACCTAACTATGAACTACCGTTGTTAACAACGGAAACCCTTGACGTTCTTAGGAACGATACCTTTGCTTAACTTGTGACCAAGTGTCTCATGTCACAGTCTTTGGTCATATCTTGCAAAGCCTAATGTAAATGTTGACTGCTCAGATGTCAGGACGAGGCTGAGGCCGAGGAAGAGGCGAAGCCTCTAAAGGACCTGGCGCGCAGACGATAGCTGAGATCGTCGCCGCCACGGTAGCACAGATGCTACCTCAAGTAATCAATGCTATGCAACAAAACCAACAAAATCACACACAAACGGGACCAACCCCTCCCCCTCCACCTAGAGAAGCCAACTGGGTAAAAGCTGTAGCGGAACTCCGCCCTCCTTGCGTTAGGGGTGAGAGTGATCCGGCTAAGCTAGAAGCCTACATCTCTGAGATAGAGACGACGTTCGAAGCCCTCGAAGCTCCTGCTGGAGTTCGAGTTAGAGTAGCGGCCTACTATATAAAAGATGCAGCCATGGATCAGTGGAAGCTAGTCAAGCATGAGCATGTCAACGACCCTACCTTCGATTGGGAGTCCTTTGCATCCCTCCTCCGATCCAAGTACTATCCAGAACATGTCAAGACCAAGAAAAGGCTTGAACTGGATGCTTTGAAAATGACAGACAATGTCTGTGGATGAATACTATAGAACCTTCACTTCTATCCTTTGTCTTCTACCCGACCTAGGGTACACCGGCCAGGTGTTGGTCGATCGCTTTTATGGCGGTCTGAGCCATCGCCTTCTATACGGTATGGGCTACACGAGGTTTACCTCCCTCCAGGTAAATGTCGTTTAAACCCTTAGTACCATTTCAATTCCTTAGATCTTTACCTATCTCTACCTTTCTAAATAATAATCCCGGCTAACACCTGAAACTTCAGGAGTGTTAACACCAGTTCTGAGGAGCAGAACCAAGGAAAAGCTGGAAAAAGAAGAAGGGAAAATTCTTCAATCAAACCCCAATGAACTTCCCAAGTGAGAGCAGTGCCCATGCTGAGAAGGGCAACCCGTTTGAGATTCTTCAACTAGGTTCATCTGCAACGGTGGCTGTGAAGCCACTGAGATCACACCTACCTAAGGGTAAACTTCTATTCCTAATTCGTATTCGTACAAGTATTATATCTAGCATATCCGCGCACACATGTGCTAACCCTCTAAACCATAGGTTCTGGCTTTGGTTTCACCAAAAACTTCTCTGACGGCCGCGCTTATGTGTGCCGCAGTGGAATCAAGACCATCGCGGCAAGGATTGCCAAGGGAGAGAAATCCGGTGCTACAATTGTCAGAAGCCCGGACACCGAGCCAATGTATGCCCCGAGAATGCTAAACCGAGAGGGAACTTCCAGAGCTACAAGCAGAGGGAAGGCAAGGAGGTTGCATCTGGCGATGCACCAGCCCAGTAGGCACCACAGGGACAGGGATCCCGGGGTCCTCAGAGGGGCGCACCTCAGAGGCAGCCTGCCTTGCATATCATAGACCGAGACGGGTCCGGTTCTAAGTCTGGCTTAGGTAATAATCATAACCTTGAATCCTTGAGAAGCATGTCTAAGTATTGGAGTATTTGTCTGAATGAATGCATGAGTAAATAATTGAAGTATGTATGGAGCATGAAATGAAGTAGTTGAAACTAGTACTCACCGTAGATGAAATTTATAACCATAGGAAACTTTAGTATCTGCTATCTAATACCATCGAAACTGAATCAAGAAGAGATCGACATCACCTCATACCACTACTCCAGTGAGCAGTGTTTAGGTCATCCAACCAGGTATGATTTTATTAAGGGAATACCTGACACCTGAAGCACAAATCTCAATCATTCGACGATGCAACGAACTAGGAACGGGTCAAGGAGGATTTTATACACCGAATTCCCGAGTGGAGCGAAGATGAAGCTGAAGATGATGTGCTTGGGAAAGGATTGGAATCCTCATACCAAGACATACCAAGAGACACGAACACAAGACGGAGCAATGCCACCGACAATACCTCCAGAATTTCTTATAATTGTTACACAAGCAGTAGAACTTGCACAACGATGCGAACATGATCTGATTCCCGCACTTGAAGCGGACCTTTGTATCATCAACTTCTATGAGAAAGAAGGACGACTTGGGTTACACCAAGACAAGGACGAGACAGCGGAATCCCTTGAACAAGGAGTGCCCGTAGTGTCTTGGTCCATTGGTGATGATGTCGTATTTATGTATAGCGAGCAGAAGCGTGTGGACCTCGCACAGAAATTGGTATTTAGATCAGGAGATGTCCTAATCATGGGTAGAAACTCTAGGATGATGTACACGGGATCAACAAGATCAAGCTGAATACGGCACCACCGGCAATAATCAATGCCACACACATGAAACCAGGACGCCTGAACCTTACCTTTAGGAAGTATTAAATTCATAGTATCATGTTATGTATTAGTAACGTGTATTAGAGACACGGTATGTATGATGGTTGGTTTATCAATAAAGAGCAGTGTTGATTTAAATTCCACTTGTGTCCACCATCATTACTTAACCACTTGTGACTTCAATAGGTTGTGGACTTGGTACCGAGGGTAACCTGAGTATCCTCACCGAAGCACAAGCCGGCAAAAGCGGCACCATCTTAACGGGAACATTCCTAGTGAACGTCATTGAAGCCAATGTGTTATTCGACTCCGGCGCCTCTCACACCTTCGTATCACCATCTTTCGTGAAGAGGTTGGGCCTAGATGCGGATGAGCTACCGAACTTCCTGGTTACTCTCCCATTGAAGGAGCGAGTACAGTGCACCAAGTATTACCAGTCAGCCACAATTGAAATCAAAGGCGAAGCGTTTCCCATCTCCTTCATCGAGTTTAATGGGTTGGGATTCGACATAATAGTCAGAATGAATTAGTTGGAGCGGCACAAGGGTAGAATCCTCTGCGCCGAGCATCGATTGCTGCTCAAGAGTCCTTCTGGGGTTACTGTATCTTACCGCCAGAGACCTAGAGAGCCTTCGACCACAGTCATCTCCGCTATGGCTATGTACCGGGAGCTCAAAAAGGGCCATGAAGTATATTTGTGTTATGTACAAGATCTGGAGAGAGATCCAGATTTCAACCCCGAAGTACCCATCGTATCTGAATTCCCTGATGTATTCCCTAAGGAGCTACCCGGCATGCCACCTCGAGAGCGGTAGGATGATTGACCTCGCCTAGGATGAGATAGCCAGACCGGTCCTATTGCTAGGGCACCGTACCGTATGGCACCTGCTGAAATGACAGAATTTAAAGAACAGTTACGTGATTTACTTGACAAAGGGTTTATATGCCCGAGCGTATCACCCTGGGGAGCACTGGTCCTCTTTGTGAAGAAGAAGGACGGTAGTCTCCGACTTTGTATTGACTACCGCGAGTTGAATGCGATCACAGTCAAAAATAAATACCTATTGCCACGCATCGACGACCTATTCGACCAGCTGGAAAGAGCATCAGTCTTCTCCAAGATCGATCTCCGTTCTGGGTATCATCAAATTGCTATCAAGGAGCAAGACATCGAGAAAACGGCATTCCGTACCAGATATGGCCACTACAAATTCACCGTCATGCCATTCGGTTTGTCAAATGCACCAGCAAAATTCATGGACCTCATGAATCGACTATTCAGTGAGCAGTTGGACACTTCGGTTGTTGTCTTCATCGATGACATCCTTGTATACTCAAAATCAGCAGAGGAACATGAAACTTATTTGAGGAAAGTGCTTGAGACACTACGCGAGAACCAACTGTATGCGAAGTTCTTCAAATGCGAGTTCTGGCTAGATCAGGTATCATTCCTCGGTCATGTCATCTCGAGCGCAGGTATCTCAGTTGACCCTTCTAAGATAGAAGCTGTACGATCATGGCCTAGACCCAAGACTGTTACCGACATTAGGAGCTTTCTTGGTCTAGCCGGTTACTACCGGAGATTTGTAAAGGACTTCTCGAAAGTTGCTAAGCCCATGACTACACTGATGAAGAAAGATGCACCGTTTGTATGGACGGACGAGTGCGAAGTATCATTTCAGAGCCTAAAGGACTCATTGACCTCAGTGCCCATCATTACACTTCCAGAGGGCACAGAGGGATTTGAGGTATACTATGATGCATCAGGCAAAGGAATGGGATGCGTACTCATGCAGCATGGCAAGGTTATAGCTTATGCCTCCCGCCAGCTGAAAAAGCATGAGGAGAATACCCGACACACGACTTAGAGTTAGGAGCCATTGTCTTCGCCTTGAAGATATGGCGACACTATCTCTATGGGGTAAGCATCACCATCTACTCCGACCACAAGAGCTTACAGTATGTATTCACACAGAAAGAATTGAATTTGAGACAAAGAAGGTGGATGGAGTTTCTCTCAGATTACGACATCAACCTACAGTATAGGAAGGAGGGAAGGCAAACATTGTAGCCGACGCCCTGAGCAGTCGAGCACACTCACTCCATTCGCTACTCGCTTCTTCTAGCTTGGTTGACGAGGTGTGAGACGCTCAGTTGAGCGACCCTTACCTAACTGAAATCAGACAAAAGATTGAGAATGGTACATTGAGAAGAAGAAGTATGACTTCAAACTACATGAAGATGGTCTGATTCGATTGATGGCCGGCTATGCGTCCCCGAAGCAATGCTGAGCTAAGGCATCGCATCTTGCGAGGTCACACACAGTTTCCACATTGTCAGTCCATCCAGGAGCCTCCAGATGTACAAAGACATGAAGAGGTACTTCTAGTGGTCTGGGATGAAATCAGATGTGACAGAGTATTTTTGAGATTCTAACATGCCAGAAGTTCAACTTTGAACATCGTAGACTGGCGGAATGTACAATCGATGCCCTCAGTTCCGGAGTGGAAGTTCACGATAGCTCCATGGATTTTGTTGTAGGACTCCCACCTGCTAGGGGAGGACTCAACATGATCTGGGTTGTAGTCGATCGCCTTACCAAGGTTGCCCGTTTCATACCGATGAAGGACACCTGAAAGGTAGTGAAGCTAGGCTGAGCTATTCGACAAGGAGATTATCAGACATCATAGAGTCCCGAAAACTATAGTATCTGACCGCGACACCAGATTTCTTTCGAGTTACTGGAAGCAACACGGGAAGCGCTGGGTACAGAATTGAAATTGAGTACCACCGTCCATCCTCAGACCGACGGTCAGACAGAAAGGACCATCCAGACACTGGAGGACATGATTCGGGCATGTGCCTTAGACTTTCAGGGGAGTTGGTTAGATAAGCTTCATCCTATCGATTTTCATACAATAATAGTTATCATGCTTGATTAAGATGTCGCCTTTCCAAGCTCTATACGGTAGACCTTGTCGTACACCTTGTGTTGGATGAGTCAAGCGAAGCGGTCATTATAGGACCGGAGTATTTAGAACAAGTCCAAGCAGAAGTGCAACAAATCCGAGCCAATATGAAGGCAGCCCAAGATAGACAGAAATCCTATGCGGATGTGACACGACGCGACCTTGAGTTCGTCGTGGGCAACCAAGTGTTCTTGCGCGTTTCACCTATGAAGGGTGTATTCCGTTTTGGTCAGAAGGGCAAACTAAGCCCAAAATTTGATGGGCCGTACACTATTACCGAAAGAGTTGGATCCGTAGCCTATAGGTTAGCACTACCTGAGGACTTGGGACGTGCCCATGATGTATTTCATGTGTCACAACTCATGAAGTACATCGCTGATCCTTCTCATGTCTTAGAGCCCGAGAGACCATCCATTGAGCCGACCATGAGATACGTTGAAACTCTCGTTTGAATCCTTGATAGGAAGACCAGAGACACTCGCCATAAATCTATACGAATGGTGAAGGTCCTATGGTCTAACCATGATGTCGAAGAAGCGACATGGGAGTTGGAAGATGCCATGAAGGCTAAGTACCACAGTTATTCATAGTCTAGATAGTCTAGTATTTAGTAATACGGGTACGGGGCGTACCTCTTTTTAAGGGGGGTAGAGCCTTTTTGCTTTTGCATTGTTTCGGGTGAGCATTGCATAGTGTGTAGGTATTGTAAAAGATTTTTGTATGGCTCATGTAGTGCAAGCGAATTTGGTATGTGTGTGTATGTATATGTAACGTGTAGTGTATGGATGTGTATGTACGATGTGCGATGTATGTGTACTGTGTATTGTGATTTGCAGTGGAGTATTGGGTAATGTGAATGTGATGGTATGTATGGAAATGGTGTATTGTGTATGTGAATTCGTATTGTGCTTGAATTGTGTATGTTTGTAATGTAGAGGAAGTAAAACACCTCATAGGTGTAGTAAGACACATTATGGCAATTGGTTTGCCTAATGAGTAGAACAATTAAACTATTAACCTGGGCAACTTTGAGGGCAAAGTTTCTTAAGGGGGGTAGATTGAAATACCCCGCAATTTAAAATAGTGATTAATTAGGCTAATAAGTAATTAGAAGCTTAATTATGCATAAATAATCATGAGGGGAAAAATCCCGAAGAAAACGGATTAAAAAACAAATGAACCTTAAACGCGTTTTTCAAGGAAACTGGGAAAACGTGACTTTAAGCGGGTTAAATAGACTCGTAACAATTTTGGTCAACTAAATAGTCATTAATAAATATAGTGAAGCTTTAGAACCAATAAAATCAATAAAACGAGAAATTTATAAAAACTGTCAAAAACGGGAAGTTATGGGGTAGAAACATAAATAACTCAAACTTATGTGTCCACTTTTGAAAATAAAAATTCAAAGTGTGTGTGTGTGCTGTGTGCCAGCCGGCCCCCATCCCTATCTCACACACTCACTTATCCTCTCTTATTTACAAAACAACAAAACAATTAAAAACAATAAAGTAAACTACTTTACTACTCTACCTCACATCTCTCTCCCCCCATTCTCTTCACTCACGTACACAGCCCCCATCTCCCTCACTCTCTATTTTCTTCTTTCTCCAACCGGACAACAATGGAGAAGTGAGCAACCTCACAAGAAACTCAACTTCTCTCCTCTTGTTACTCCCTTAAACCT
Source organism: Limonium bicolor (assembly GCA_023374045.1). NCBI lineage: Eukaryota > Viridiplantae > Streptophyta > Magnoliopsida > Caryophyllales > Plumbaginaceae > Limonium > Limonium bicolor. The sequence goes on along the minus strand of CM041783.1, from coordinate 124,212,690 downwards.
TCTCCAAAAATTACAAAAACTACACCATGTCTTCCTCTCATTAAGGAGAGTATTTCCCTCCTTTCAAAATCCGAAAAAGAGCATCTTCATCTCCATGGGTGTGGAGCATTTGGAGCTTCAAGACTACCATTAGAACCACCTCCTTCTCCTTGTCATCTTGAGGTAAAAATATTCTTGAAACCTCATTGTTTTTCTAGCCTTGTGGGCAAAACGAAAGTTAAAGCTAAACTCTTGTTTGCCCTTTGTACTCTAGCCGATTTTGGCACTCTTGGAGGGTGAGAAATACTGTTCTTGAGCTGTTCCAAGCATTACCTACACCCTTGCAAGGTAATGGAATTCTAAACCCTAAAACTCACATTAAGCTTTAAAGATTGGAAAGGGTTGGTTAGGGTATTAAGATGATGTGTATATATGGGCTGTAGTACTAGAGGATTTGAATTACCAAACCGGTGGGAAGAGAAAGAAAGGAAGAAAAAGGAAGGAAGAAGGGAAGGAAAAAACTAGAAGAGAAACAAGGTAATTATACTCACCTTTTGGTAGTCTTGTGTATATGTATGTAACAGATTTTAGAAGTTCAAATGGGTATTGTAAAATGGTAGTGTAGTGGAAGTGTAATGTGTAAGAGAATCCAAATGTTTTAAACCTTTAAAAGACATGTAAAAGCTTGTTGAAACCTAGATGGGAATTAATGTTGAGTGCAGGAATTTTGTAGTGTTTAATGTGTAGTATTGTGTGGAGAGTTGGTATGTTAATGATGTTATTGAAATCAGGTGAGATGATGATATTGTGTGTGAAAATGGTGTGGTGAGAGTGTAAGAATATAGGGGAGGTTATGTCAAAATTCACCTAGAAACTAGACGACATATGAACTAGGAACTAGGTGAAAAACACATGTTGTAACAGATTTTGATTGAGATAGTTAGAGGGTAGATTGGGAGAGATAGTTAATGTATTATAATGCATTACAAGCTCTAGAAATGACATTAGAAGAGGGAGATAATGATGGGGAGAGTTAGGGTAGAAATCTGTAGCAAAATGCAACTAAGGGAGAAACCATGAAGTGCTGAATGAAACTTGGAAATTATGTGTGTAAATTAGTATAGGATAGTGTAATGAATTAATGGATGAATTAACATGATTTAGAGTGTTTAATTAGTGTTTAAACATGTGGGAATAAGTGTAGGAACAATGGGGAAGTAATGGACAAGAAGAGGGAGAAAACAGAAATAAAAATGCAATTACTGGACTGGACCGACCTTGGGACCGGACTTGCAAGGTCGGTCGAGCCCAGATTTACAAAGACGGAAACCTTCTAGAATGGACCGACCTTGGGGACCGAACTTGCAAGGTCGGTCGGCCTAAAATTCGCCTGTAATGTAACTTACTAGAATGGACCGACCTTGGGACGGACATGCAAGGTCGGTCGACTCCATAATGTCGAAACCAAAACTCACTGGAATGGGACCGACCTTGGGACCGAACTTGCAAGGTCAGTCGGCCCTGTAATTTTCCAGCGTATGTACTCTACTGACTTCGACCGACCTTGGGTCCGACGCTGGGTAAGGTCGTCGGGTCAATCAAAAAAAAAAATTATTATTATAATAAGTATATATATATATGTATACCCACCTATACATATGTACCTATATATGTAACTACAACGTTGTTAAGTAATGAAAAGTAAGTAAATAAAGTGTAAGTGTAAGAATTGTAAAGACTTAGTAAATATGAGTTAGGAAACGTAAGAGTAATCGAGTTAAGTTAATGATAGTTAGATTAATCACTCGATTGTATGTATATCATAGATTTGATTTGTGAAACCGGAGGAACGTCGGATACAAGTACAACGGTGAACGGTATGAATTCCTCATGCCCCGTATGCTACCTTGGTTACTCTGATTTTGTGTGGTGTGGCTAATTGATCACCAAATAAGATAAATGCACGAATGGGAGTTATTATGCTTACTTGTGAATATGTAGTGTTGTATGTTGTGAATATTGTCTTTAAACCATAGTTTGTATAATTCATGAAATGTTTGGATGAATATGAGTGTGTGTATGTATGATGCATTGTACTGTGACCGAATGCGTTTGTGATTGGACTTCTAACTGATTCCTAACAAGCTAAACAATCTAACTTAAATTGGTAATTAAATTTGAATGAGTAGAAGTCCGATATAGTTTCGGCCACGCGTGAAGATGCGGAGACACAAGAGGTTGGATCCAAGTCCTGACTCTTAAACTGGTCCGCTGCCCAAATCCCTTAAATGGGTAGCATCCCGGATTGGTGAGTCAAGTAAATCCGGTGGTGGGACGGTGTAGTCCCCGGGCCGGAGGTCATACCGACTTAACATGAGTATGAGTAAGTATGTAAATGAAAGTAAGTAAGTAAAGTAAGAGTAAGTAATGTGTAATGAGTAAAAGAGTAATAAGCATACCGATTAACCCGGATGCTTAATTTGGCTAACACCGTGAAGGTGAGTAATGTGTATGTCATTGCAATGTTTCCTTGAATCGTGTAATGTATTGTATTGCATGTATGTTTTATGCAAAGCATGTTTGTATGAAATTAATGAACTGCATGCCTATTCGACCTTAAATAGCCGGTGTGCCCTAGCTAGCACACGGTATATGCGGAGTTATGCGCAGCTTTTGCTGAGCCCTTGGGGCGATGTTTTTACTACACGCAGGTACACGAGAAGGGTGAAGATGATGAAGACTTAGATAGTTTTCTTTTTGGTTGAAATTAATGAATTGTGAATGTGTACTAAGTTTTACACGGCTAGGAGACTTTTTGATTAGCCAGTGTACCATGGGGTACACCTTTTTGGATATTGATGGGATGGTGAATTGGTATAGATGAGTAGATGGTTAAGACTCATTATTTGGTAACCTTGGGAATGATGTAATTGAATATACTTTGGCACTTGGTAATCCATTAATATAAGTATTTGATATTCGGTAATTGGTAAGTAATGTAGTAGCTCGGTATACTATGTCATCAGACCGTGACTGTAGTAAGGTAAGCCTAGCTAGCCGTATGGGCGGTTAGCGGCGTGTACCACCCGCCTAGTAGAAGTAGTCTTCCGCTGCGAACTGATTAAATTAAAGGGATGATTGGACGGTAAGCATAGGATTAACGGTAGGGGTGTTACAATAATATATCTTATTATCCTATGCTACAACGTTATTCTTACGTTCCTTATATTACACATATAAGATAGCACATTGCCGCTAGTTCGTTTTTATATAATATTGTAACACCACCCTATTTAACATATGTATAGCGGAAATAAAATACTAAGGCATACAGACCATCGGGTTCCAAAACACCGGCACCAAACCTCACCATTTAACAACTTAAAGATTACAATTGTCACGGCCTGAACCTCGAGAAAACTTTAACAAAAAAACAGTAATAGAACAAATAAACTCTCCACAACACCTAAATCCCATCCCAATCACTCGTCTCTTCGTGGCCACCTGTAAAAAATTCCATACCTACAAGATAAAACCAAGCAACCACACCCGAGAGGGGTGGGTCAGTTCCCTGGAATGGAACTGGTACGATCCTCCAAAAATTAGCTTATAATACAACTCTTAAATAAATAATAGCTTGAATACAATCACTTAAACCTCACAGAGGAACAAGGCATTTCACAAATCACCAAATCAAGACAACAAGTTAAGAATAAAGGTAAATAATAGAAAGGTAAAGTTAGTGAAACAAATCACCACCCAGTGTTAGTGAACATCCAATGCCTTAGTCAAATCCCATTTCCAGTTAGGAGTAGAAAGACCCAGATAGCCACAAAGGACTAGGAATGAAAAGAAGATCCAAGAACCAAAACTCAAGAGTGGAAACAAATCAACTGGGAGAGATGGCCCCCACGCCAAGTACGTCTTTAGGACAGGGGATATACAGGCCCTCACTGTCTACTACGTCCCTTTTGGGACAGGGGATTACAGCCCCTCACTGTTACCATTGAAGTCGCGGCGCACGTCGAAACAACAAGACCATCATGGATGAAACGATATCCAGAGTCAGAGAAGAATTTACCAAAATGAACTTCTCCACATTCCCACTAGATCACTAACTACCCAGAGTAATACCAAACACTCAGTCCTACAGAGTGCAGAAGCGTGAGCCCTAGGCAGTTAATGTCTATGGAGTAACCAAATAGAATGGAACCAATACACCATGTAAGTTTCACATTCAAGGCTCAGTTAGTCACACAAGCTGAGTTAGTCACACAACCATTTCCTTTTAGAAATTCCTCTTAAACTCAGTTAGCGTTTTTCGAAAACGTCTCATAAGTCAATCAGCAAAAGTAACGGAGTACGAGAAATCATACCTGTTATGGGAAGAACAATAAATAACTCGAATGAGTGATTCCCCAACAGTAACCTATAATTAAGGTGTTCCAAGTGTCGATTAGTTAAGGGACCTATAAACCAAACAACCTCCTATTATTACTGATCTGTAGTCCAGGTTTAGCATTATTCTCTCACAAAGGTTTTGGCTCGTTTTTGTTAATTAAATCCTTTGTTAGGCCCATTTCGTTTAATTTGGAATGATTTAGGATTTAGCCCTGAGAGTGGCCCAAACTCTCTTTGAATTGTTTAAGTGGGCTTTTGGAGTTCATAAACTTGGGCTCAGTAGGTTGGCCCAAGACCGTGTTACGTTTATGTTGCGTAATTACCCTTAAGTTATTAATGACTATTTAATTACACACCGATTAAAATCATAAGGTTTTATATATATATATATTCTTCTTATTATAACTATCACAAGGAATGTTATTTCCCTCACCTATTTTAATGTATTTATTTACATATATATACATCTTTATGTATTAAGATCTATCCAAACAATTTTAAGAATTTTATTGTATTTAATTATGTTTAATAACTTTTAGGCATAACCACAACCGATATACGGTTTATAAAATACAGTGTTTTCCTTTATTTATAATATATATACGTATAGATGTATTAGAATTTAATTAAGACATCCCCTATGTAGCTTATTGTATTTAAATTATCTTATTACTTCAACATTTATCTGCATTCCATGTATGTTTCATAAAGTATTTCTTTTACTATATCTTAGGATACTAGCTCCTATAATATTTAGTTAATATAAGTGTTGATTCATTAGCTCCCTGTTTTACCCTATGTTACTATTTTATTTCCTTTAATATATGTGTAAATATATACTTCCCTTAGTTTTGATTAAAATACTAACCCCCATATAATATAATAAATAAGATGTAGAATAATTAAATTCCTTGATTTAACATAAGTTTCTATTTTAAATTCTTCCATATAAGTATATATACATATATGTAAATAATTTCACCCCCTTAAAAGCTATTACCCAAAACATTTATAAACATACTGTTATAAAATGTTAATTTAGTTTTCCTTATCTTACCCAGCTTAAAAGTTTATTACCATACTTTAATTTTTGGTTACATTAAAAACCATATATTATAAGTTATTCTTATGAAAAACTCATAAACACAATTTTTAAACCCATTTACCATTGTCCAAAAATTCCCAAACTTAATATACAGTAACTATAACATTTTATACATATTATCAATTTTAATTTCATAAAAATATCTTTTAAAATTAACCAAATAATTCCAGAAAACCCGTAACTTGCAAAAATCATAACTTACGTTTAAAAACTCCAAAACAATAATAATTTACATAAAAATAAACTAGATTTTATAAGGAATCTATGGTTAAAATTTCAAGTCAAAACACATTCGGGAAGGTGTTTAAATTAATTCAACAAGTTAGGGTTAATTACTGGAATTTATAAGAAACTTAATGTACTTAAATCTGAAACATTTTAATCTCGGCCGTACGTTTCTTTTAACTACGATCGGACGGCTCGAGATCTCCGAGTTCATCAACGGACACAATTCGACACCCAAGTACTAATCTCTCGATTTCTCTCAACTCACAGAACCAAATTCGTTGATTCTTGTTCCATTAGACTCAAAATTTAATTCTGGTTCCATTGATACTAATTTCGCTAGCTATAATGCAGTGTACATCAAATACGATTCTGGGTTCGAAGTTAGGGTTTATATCGGTTTCCGAATACGAATCTCACAAATTCACTCAATCTAACGCTTAATTGATGCAATTGGGACATGGTTTTGACCGGTAATGCAATATAGATTAGCAAGGTCGAAAGAATTTGAAGAAAACTTACCGGAACTGCTCGAATCGAAAGGATTCGATTTCGGTTTTCTGGAAAAATTCCCCCTTTACAACCCGATTGAGTAGCCAACTTTGCAACACTATAATTTTCAGTACAGAACGAGTTAGAACTTGTTCTTGGGCTTAATCTAAAGAGGAAACTTAACTCTAAAGAATGATAACAAGAACTCACCCTAGCTAACTTGCACTACACAGAAAGAAATCGGAGCCGAAAGTTGCGAGTTTATACCTTGTGTTTCGGTATGATTTTATGCAGTGGTTGAATCGAGATCTTTAGACGTCTCTCTCTTCCAATCGGTTATCAATCAGCCTTGGTCATCAACACAGAAGTTGTAGTGGGATTAAAGGGCTACACAACGAGCTAAAGAAATCAAATTTTGGTTGAAAGATGAGGAAGTTATGGCAAGACGAATCTTACTTGAAATCAAAGGAAAACTGGAATCTACAGTTTTGGTTTTGCAGGGTGGCTACTTTGGATCGAATTTCCGGTTGATTTAGGATGAACTAGGTTTAAGGTCAGTTATGGTTGTAAAGAGGAAGTGTAGGAGAAGACAACAAAGAAGACGACACTAAAAAATTCCAAAAGACGAGAAAGTTATGAAGGTCACAAGTTAGGGAAAAATCTGGTATCGGTTACCGGAAAACAAGGGATAAAATCGGCTAAGTGTTGGGCGCGTATCCCGAGGCGCGCGGGTGAGTCAGCAGAACTTGCCACATCAGCATTTTTTTCAAAATTGGCTCTAAACTTCATTTTATCATAACTTTGGCTAGGATGATCCGTTTTTTACGTTCTTTTTATCGATCTTCATGGTTTTCCATAACCTATTTATTGGTATAGGTTTCATTGGCTGGTTTGACCATTCTCAAAAAGTCAACCCTAGCAAGGCTTGAGAAGCTTTAAGGTTTCTAGAATTTTATATTGACTTTTATGTTTCAAAACAATGTTCCAACTCTTTCTAAAATTTTTATAATACTTGGAGTGTTTAGAAATTTCTCCAAGATTTATTGACTTATAAATCTTATTATTAAATTCATGATACTATATAATAATATAGGGTAATCCAATATTTAATAGTTTTCTTTAGGATTAATGGGAGAAATCCCATGATTTAATTTCCATAACTCCATATAAGGATATAATGTTTTATTATTCACCATTCCATACTATAATATAATAATTAATGGTATTATTTACGGTTTTAATAAAAGAAATCCCCTAAATTAATTTAAATTAATTTAGGGGTATTTCATATATGTTCATATATACGAACAGTACTATTATCGCTAAAAATAATGACAGTATAGCAATAACATAATATACAATCCATGCATATTATTACACACAATAGACATTCAATCTTATCACAGATTTTCACACAATGTATGAATTGAGAAAATACTCAGAGACAATCAAGCCATATAATAACATACCTTTCACCGTAATGTACGCTAGCGTGAAGTTTCACGCTCGCCCGCTAATCCTTAACCTCGTCCTCTAACGCATGTTCTTTAATGCACCCAACTCTGGAATACGAGGCTACATATTAGCTTCCGATAATACAAACTAATTCAGTATCCCGACTATCCACTAATTCCCCCGGTAATTACCCCATGATTTTCTAGTCATCATTACTTGGGTTTTCGAGTGAGTTCGGGATTAGTAATGTTAGTGTTTTAATCCTTGTAGTATTGATATTGTTGTATGTCTACAATATAGGATCAAACCCTTGCAACCTATCTCATTAAATCATAGGTTTATTATACATATAATATATATATATTGTAAGACATATATATGTAACACACACATCCTTATAGTTTGTTACTATATGTTAATTATATCATTGACCTTGTAGTATTATAACTTTTATTTCTCCTTTAAGTTATGAGTTGGTTTGTAATACCCATGAGGTTTACCTCCCACATCGATTGGAGGGGAGAATGAACCACTCTTTATATGGGTGGGGATACCTCTCCTTGTTGTGAGGCCTTTTGGGGCTAGGAAACCCCAAGAACAAAACCGTGTGTCCTGCGTGCCAAAGCGGACAATATAACAACCGTGGGATACTGGGTAGTTACAGTTGGTATCAGAGCCAGACCTAGGTCGGTGTGCCGGTGTGGCCCGCGAAGGCGCTGGGCTCCCAAGGGTGGTGGAGTGTAATACCCTTGAGGTTTACCTCCCACATCGATTGGAGGGGAGAATGAACCACTCTTTATATGGGTGGGGATACCTCTCCTTGTTGTGAGGCCTTTTGGGGCTAGGAACCCCAGGAACAAAATCGTGCAGCCTGCGTGCCAAAGCGGACAATATCACAATAGTGGGATATTGGGCTATTACATGGTCAATTTAAACCTCTTTGGTTAATTAAGTTGAATTGATCAATTTATACAAGTCAACACTACTATCTATAGCCCATAATATAATTCCTTGAATTTTATAATTCAATTATTTATGTAACCGTTTATACCCTATCATTAAGTCATTTAATGTTGTATTGTTACATAATGAAATTCCCCATCTTATAATAAAATCCGTCTTACTTTATCCAATTCCTTGATCATGTTATATATCCTATAACATTCTATATATTCATACTACACTTGTATGAATTTTAAAACTACATAACACTCATAACAATCCGATTACTTTATGTGAACTTCATATCCCTTTTTGAAATACCCAAAACTAATAAAACATGGATTAAACATCAAATCAAATTAATTAAGGCCTAAACATGCCTTAAAGTCAATTGAGAACAACAATGGTCAACACAAAGCAGGAATTGCACCCTTTGACCGTTTAGGGTAAATACATACCCAAATGAACTCCTTATGACCTAAAATTTTGTCCTAAGCATATTAAAACATAAAGGAACGTATTAAAATTATTGGACAACACTCCAACACAAAGAACAAGCATTTACATGCTTCAAGGTCAAGTAGGGCAAAAATGTGCTCTAAGAAACCTTAAGGTCTTATGACCTCCATTTAATATTAAATTGGATTCCTAATTCAATTATCATGTAAGGAACACAATGAAACTGTTCTCAAAGAAAACCAAGCTCAGAAACACCTTGGGACACAAAATGTGCACTAAAACACCTTAAAACACGCTTTTGTGTATGAGCTCTAAGATATTGACTTTTTGTCACTTTAAAGACTAGATTACATTCTTTATATCATTACTGTGACATGATAGACTATATTATAAAGTCTAAATCATAGTTTAAAAATAAAATCAAAATGGATGATTTTGGGTGAATAGTACCCAAAAATAAAATTTAATTACTTAACTTAACCATGGTCAAATGTCATCCTTTGGTTTGACCATCCATTGCTGCCCCGTATAGCTCTTCCCTTACCCATTAGCCAACAAAATATCTCCTAATGAGTCACCAAGTACTATGCACTAAAGTAGCATTAAATGACATAAAAAGCAAAACTAGTTTTCTTTTCTCATTGCCTTCCTTCCCAGCCGACTCCAACAAGCTCCATTCTCTCTTTTGCTCCTCCATAACCGTGGGAACACACCAAACTCAGAGGAGAACACCAATTGATCTAGGTAAGCTTATTAAGCCATTTTATGTTCATTCTCTTCACTTTTCTTTCCTCTTTCCATGGAGCTAAACATCAGCCATTTCGATCCATGAATCTAGGTTATTTTGGAGGTTAAAAGGAGGGTGATTCTCGGCTGTAACAAGGGAAGAAGGAGGGAAGTTCTAATCTTGATCTTTTAAGGTAAAATGTGCTTTAAGCACTTATCTCTTCATTTCCTTCATTACCGGTTGGAAATCTTGGTTTCTTAGGCTTATTATCATCTTCTCAACATGCTTGTTCAGTTGTTATATCAAGAGCTTCAAGGAATAGCCACATCCATGCCAAAACACCATTTTTGGCATCTTAATCAAGGTGAAAATTAGCCATCTTCTAAACTGATTTGCTACGGTTTTAAACCTTGTTTTAGTAGCTCTTTTGATGCTCTTATTCTTCTGTAAAATCAGGCCAAAGAACATTCTTGTTTGCCTTGGTATTCTAAGGTAAATTTAACCTTGAAATCATACATTAAACACTTCTTGTGGTTGACTCATGTTTAGAGTTTAATCATGTCTTGTTTGCTGTGTAAAAACATGTTAATCAAGCTGTGGAAAAATTCCTCTAAGGAGCCATGGCCAAACAAGGCCTTATCTTGGCTAAAATAAGGTATGAATCATTTAAACCTTCACTTGGTATATTAATATGTGTTTAAGGATATGTATATGTATTACCATGAGTGAATAAGGTTTATTAAGGTCATATTTTGACCTTAGGTGATTAAGGAATGAGTTAGTAAATTTATATAAGTAATTAGGTAACATAAAGGTCAAATTAAGACTTTATGTTGAAAATTGGTAATTAATGAAAAATACTAGGTGAGGCCGAGAGTTTAATGCATTTTTGGGCATTTATGTGTAATTTGTTTTATAAGCTAATGTTTGTAATAAGGCCATGTACTTTAGGCCCTTTTATTTATGTATATTAAGTTTAAATTAGATAATTAGGTAGTAAATATATATTACCCTCAAGAATTAGGGGTTTAACTATAATTAAATTAAATTTGGGGGCTATATATTAATAAAGCCAAAAATTAGAGGTTAAAAGGATTTAAAATAAAAATTATAAGATTTTATAAAGTTTTGGGGTTAAATGGTAATTTCTGGAAATATGGGTACAAACCGTAATTAATAGGAATTGATGGTCAAGGAAATATTAAGGAGGTCAACCTTGACCATATGGTAGGTTTTGACCAAATTACACTAGTACAAAAATGGTCTTTTTCTGCGCCCCCTATTTCCGCGGTTGTTAAACAACCCGAAAATAGAGATCCTATTTCGGCGGTTCTTATGTCAAAACCGCCGAAATAGGTCTGTTTTATTTTTAAAAAAATAGAAAACGACCTATTTCGCGGCGGTTTTGACATAAGAACCGCCGAAATAGGGTATCTTTTTAAAAAAAATGTCGACGATCTATTTCGGCGGTTCTTAGGTTAGAACCGCCGAAATAGGTTCTTTATTAACAACCCCTACCCTAATTCTCTCATTCACCCCGACGCTCAATCTTCTCGACTCCCGCTGCTGCTCCTCCGACCGAAGAACGACTCAGATCGCCTCCCCTCCTTCCGCCGCCGCCTGTCCTCGCCGCCGCGCCTTCCTCGCCGCCTGTCGTCGCAGCCGCGTTGCGCGTCACCTCCGGTCGTCGGTGCCGGCGAAGTCAAACAGAAGAGAGGAGCAGCAGGCGAAATCGAGGGAGTTCGAAGGTATTTCAATTTTGAGTTTTATTATGGATTTATTGTGATTGTTGTTGAAATTGTGGTTGAATGTGAATGTGGATGATTGAATTAGTGAAGTTTATGAAATTTGTGTATATAAGTAGTATTGTAGAAGTGAAGTTATATCTGCACACAAGGTGCTCGACAAAATGTTTGAGTGAATAATTGTTGTTTTTTTGCTCATTTGTGTGGTTGTGCCTTTGTTTTTGATTTTTAATTTTCATTACTTTTCTTTTTTTCTTGTTTTATTCTACTTTGTGTAATTATACATCAAATTTGATTAGTGAGGATTAAGCTTGCTTTCGTTTTAGACTTTTAGTATTTGTTCGGATTGTTTTGCTTTTCGTTTTTGATTTTGCGTTTTGCTTTTTGTTTTTAATTGCTTGAATATGAGGAATTTACATTGCTTTGAGTATTAGTGGTGTTATTGTATAATGATGAAGAGATTGAGTAGTTTTAGTGTTAATAAAATGATGATTAAAGGACTTGGAATCCAAGGGGAAATAGATGAGTTTGTGCAGAATTTAATGTGTGTTAGTGATTAAGATTGTTGTGGATATTAGAAATGAGTTGGTAAGCTGAAATTGTGTGTGGGCAATGCTAAAATTATAGGGGAAACTCTGTCAAAATTGTCCTAGAAATTAGATGACTTAAGGTTTACATAATTCTTTTTTTTAGGTTTCAAATTTAATATGTAGGTTAATAGTATGTAGTTCGTTTATCTTTTCTCTTAATTCAATTTGGATATGTTTACATGCTAAGTTTTATTTTTACTTTTTTTAATTATACGTCAAATTTGATTAGTTAGGATTACGCTTGCTTTCGTTTAGACTTTTAGTATTTATTCTGTTTTTATACTTTTTGTTTTTGATTTTGCGGTTTGCTTTGTTTATTTTATTTATTTTGTCATTACTTGACCTGGTTTAGTATTAAGTTACAAAATTCTTTTTTTAGCTTTCAAATTTAATTCTGTAGGTTTAATAGTATGTACTTCATTTATCTTTTCTCTTAGTTCAATTAGGATATATTTACTTGATAAGTTTTAATAATTTTGTAATACCCCAACCCGAAATCCATTAACTGAACGGCGATCACTCCCGAATAAAATACAACTGCAGCGGAAATAAATACAACAACCGGGCGGTATTACAATGCCGTTGGCCACCCTTGTGACCAACAAGGCTAAGTCCAAATACAATCCTCAAGTGTCACGGTCTGGAATACAGATACAACCCGAGATACTAGGAATCAAACTCAAAAGTACAATACTGAAATAAAACAAATAACTAATAGTAGACTCCAAAGCTTGGTCTACCCCACCTACACTCAGTGTAGTGAACTTCTCAATCTTCAGGTCCCTGAAAAATGGGGGTGCCCCCAAAGGGGCTCAGCAAACAATGCTGGTATGGAAAACGTGCAGCCCATCGTCTACCGGGCCACACCAACTACTTTGTCGAATACATGCAGTTCATTTTTATAAAGCTGTAAACAAGCATAGTCTGATAATAACAAGTATCCATACAAGGACAATAATGTCACATAGAACAAGACACAGAAGGTCGAGTTAGCTGAACTGAAATTCCTTACTGATAGTCGGTCCACACAATGGGACTGACAGTTATAACTGAATATCTGAAATAGTGGAGGTATAGTGACCTCGTTATAGAGAAAGGTTGGGTATAAAAACCCCAGGAGATGACGTAGTCAAACCCTGAACTGAATGGCGTGGGAAATAAGAACCCACTAGAGGAATAAAGTCTTCCTCGAACTGAAGGGCATTTGAATCCCGGAAGGAATAAAGTCTTCCTCCCAACTGAATGTTCCGTCGCGACGTAGTAGGAGACGACCTGAGACAGGTACAACTCCCGTAGCATGCATGGCCAGATCCAACTGGGCTCCTCAATCTCGAAGTATATAATTGTTAAGTGTCATATAAAGACGTTAAACAAGAACACAATGTGTATTGTCAATTATCACGTTTAGGATAATGACGTATGTTATAAAGTGAAGTTAGTGAGAGACTTGAGTACAAGTCCTCGGTATACTGAAACGCAGGTATTTAATCCACTGGTATAGTAGTGTTTGTATGCGTGGGACATACACGTTGTAGTCAGCAACAATCACACGCACATAAAATAATACCACAGTGTGCAAGAGTAAAACAACATTTTACATTAATTATCTTGGTCGTTATTTCAAACAACAGATAGCCACAAGCCAGTGTAATCCGTTAGAAAACAGGTTGCAAGAATCCCATACCGTTCACCGTAGACTGTACTTGTAAATTCCCGGTCAACGTCTGGTCAAACAAAGTCCTAGAATAGGATTAACTGAGAGGGTTAATTTATGTTACCCTTATATAATGATTCTTTTGAATCTTTTAACAAATCTCGTATTTGTTATTTCATGTGAGGTCTTATTTCTTTTAATTACCTCATGATTTTATGTATAACTGTTTTGTTATTCCTTTTTGATTTATTATAAATCCTTTAATGTACATATATGTATTTATATTTTCATGTACTATATTTGTTGTTTATTCCATTGTCTAGGTGATATAACAACTTGTAATATCTTTACTATATTTTATATGTCATACATGGACATTAAAATTCTTATAGTTTCTATTATTCTTCTTTTAACCATAAATAATATTTATTGGTTACCTTTAGATTCCTTATAACTATATAAGCCATAGTACTAATTCCATAATTCCTTTAATCAAAATTCTTTCTTCTAAATCCTCCAAGTATCCATATAGGACCTATATTTATTTAAATCTAAATTCTTAAACTTATATTTCGGTTATTTACACAACAACCACATAATTTCATAAACTTTACATTTAAATTCTTAATCCTTATTTAACATAATTTAATTCCTTATTCAATTAAATTTGCAAAACTACCACTAATACTTTTGGACATAACTTATAAATATTATAACTTTCGGAAATTACATCTTAGCCCCTCAAAATCTCGGCATGTATATGTATACTTCTTATATTTGCAATCTAACCACAAAATCTTATAATCTTTACATAAAGTCTTATAAAATATAGTTTTAATTTTAATTCTCCATAAATGCCGAATATATATATATATAAATTCTTAAATTACCAAACTAACCCAAAAGAATTCGGCTTTGGTCTAGAACTTTCCATAATTACATTTTCACCCCACACCCAAAACTTTATAATAGTCACTTAATAACTTATAAACTATAGTTTAAATATTAAATTCCTAAAATTTCGAAAGTGAACTTAATGATTCTCTTAATTATGAATTCGCCACCTATTAAATACCAACCTTTCATAACAACTTTTATAAATTACATAATAGCCCAAAACTTTATAAAAAGTTATTTTAAAGCTTGTTTAAATTCTCTAAATTTATAAACTTAATTCCTAACCTTATATATTATATTATAATTACACCAAAAGCCCCTTAGCTCACGGTTTTTATAATAAGCACACTAAACTTTGTAAAAATATACATTAAGCCACATAACTTAATTAATTAGCCATTTAAGCTCTTAATAAAATATTTTTAACTCACCAAACTTTATGATATAAGTTTATATACCTAAGTAGGTCATTAATACCTATTTAGCACCTAGGTAAATCGGCCATAATTTAATAGTGACCATATAGTATACAAAAGTGGATTTATATGTCTTAATAAATGTTCATAAATTCATATGAGTCATATAACTCATGTAAAAATTATTGTAATGTCTTATATTTATTCTTAGCTCAAAAATAAGCATTTTTTTGGCCCAAGATATTTCGGCTTAATTAATTTTCTATAAATGTTATAGTTTATATTTTTGGCATATAATACCATATAGTTTCGGTTTTATATAACCTAGGAGGTGTACATAATTTTTGTAAAATTTTTAGAAGCTTAACCAAGCTTATAACATAAAGATTTACTTAGTAAACTTACTTCTTAACAAAGGTGGTTAAGTGCTTGGACTTCTTCTTGAATCTCCAAGCTTTCTCCAAGGTAATATTGATGCTCCACTTCGGTTATATGCAAGTGGTGAAGGAGTTTTAGGAGTTAGATCTTGAACAAAGATCTTAAGTAGATTTGTAAGTATTTTTACAAGAGTTTACCTTAGACTTTTCTCCTTATGAATTCGGCACTCCTAAGGTAGATGAAGAACAAAGTTTCCTTCATCAAAATGAAGAAGAAAAGAGACTTAGAAGAGGTAGAACTTGGTTACACATAAAAATGTGTTTTAAGGATTTTCAAGCTTTAAAACCTACCTTGATGCACCTTGGTTTAATGTTGGTTTGGACAAACCCTTGGAGAACTAAATGAAGCCGAACACACCTTGTTATGCTAGGAAGAGTTTTGCTTCAAGACTTGCCAAGAAATGCTAGGAATTTACCTTAAAGATGAAGATAGAAGTTAAATCTCCATTAATGGACTTAAGAGCTTCAAAGGAAGAAGATGAAGCTAGAAGAGAGAGGAGGGAGCTTACCTAAACCGTGGATGAAGAGGGCAAGGAAGAAAATGAGACTTAGCTCACGTAAATGCAATAGGCATTTGAAATTGATTTTGTTTTTGTCAAATTTTTAATGTCAAATGACTTTACTTTTCCTTTGTTTATTACATGATTGATTGGCTCAATAAATGACCTCTTTTCCAGCTTGAAAACCGGCCATGAGGAGTGTGACAAGGCAAGAGCATGTGGAAGAAATGATGTGAACTAGAAGACAAGGAAATTTAGGTAAGGTATCTTCTTTTGATTTTTCTAAGTTTGTGTTGTCTTCTTCCTCCCTTGTAGAGTCACGAATTCAAGGGTCAAATGGGGTGTCTTAATTGACATTGAGAGCCAAGACAAGCATGTTAGGTCACATGGAAAAGAAGGAATCTAGAAAAGTGAATTCTAGATCCACTTTTTACTTTTTCTCATTTGTTTTTGTTCTAGCTCACATGGCCTTATTCCATGGCCTAATTTCGACAGCTTGCTGGTCAAATGAGACCTACAGACTTAGACATTAAGTATATAAACACATGGGAAGGTGAGTCACCATGTTCTAGGCTTTTTATAAATTTTTAATGCAATTTTTTAACTAGTTTTTGCCCTTAAAAAGCGCCCCTATAGAGAGCCTTGTTGACTAGTCACACCAACTTATTTAGAAGGTCATTTTAACCCTTTTTAAGATACCAATTCGTTGCGGGGGGACAAAGGATACACAAGTGTAATTGCGTAAAACGCATTTTCGTGACACCCGAAGGTGTGTTTTTGTGCTCTAAGGAAATTTTGGGAAACCAATTGTTCTTATGAGTTCCAAGTGTTTGGAAACACTTATTATAGTAAATAAACATATACTAAGATGTTACATTGAGTTATATGGGGTTATATCAACCCGTGACATAATTTACGGGCCATCGGGACACATCTCCCGGGCCAAAAAGGAGCGCTAAGAAATCCTCCTTTGGTTTTTGCTGAATTTTGAGAAACCACTTCGTGGGTTCTCTTTAGAATGATAAATAATGATGTTAGGAACTCTAGGAATTAATTTTATAGGAGTTCGTGCCACCTCGGCACTCCTCCGGACTTTTCGTGCTTTAAGGAGCGGGTGTGAGCACTCCCGAGCATTTTGCGTATTTGACTGAATATAGCTTAGGGAATATATTTGTATTCATATAATAATTGTATGACCATTTAGTTTGAATATTAGAGGGTCATACAAGGTCATGTTTGACCATATGCTCTTAAGGCGTTTTAGCGTTTATGGTGAAACGACTGTTTTTACGTAACGTTTTCATGCATGGGTTTGCATGCGTACGTGAAATGATTTTATTTGGATTATATTCCAATAAATAATGATTAAATAATATTATTTAGATTTGGGTATTTCAAATTTGTTTCAATTTTATTTGCGTTTTATTTTTCTCGAGTGGATTAATTAATTTTATAGTTTTATTTTGTGTTTTATTTTTGTTTATTTACTCATTTTGTGTGGTTACGCCTTTGTAGGGGGGGAATCACCGTTGCTGTTTCCTTCTCTGTGTACAAGTAAGCTACTAAACTTTGCTTTTTGTTTGATCATTGAGATTATGTATTCAGATAATATAGGTGCTAGTATATAATTTAGGTTGTAACCTTAGAGTTAGAGTAGCTAGCTTATTTAATATGCATACAGTCACGCTTCATTAACCGTACCGTTTTGTATTTCAAATAAAGTATGGAGCGTGACTGGATGTATGGTGAGAGAGGGGATCACTATCGCAACATGTTGAAAGAGTTTTGCAAAGCGGCAGTGCAGCACAAGGACATGACAAAGGCGGAGAAAATACCTTGTTTGTGTTGACTGCGGTGTCTTAAGGAAATTTTCAAACATTGTGGAAATTGAATTCCATCTGAAGACTCGCGGTTTCATGCCACACTATAAGAGATGGATTTTTCATGGAGAAAGTGTTGAACATAATGTCGGGTCCTCGTACATTAATGAAAGGGAGAGGATGAGAACAGACCACACATTTGATTTTGTCAAGTCGGAACCGATCCCAAATGCTTCCGGAGTCAATGACAGTGAACCGACTTATCATGATGAGCAAATAATGGAGATGCTTGATAACGTTGAGAATAATTTTGTTGATCGACCGGATGAGTATCAAAGGTTGTTGGACGCATCCAAGGCGGCATTGTATCCTACGTGCACTAAGTACACGAAATTGACGGCTATATTGAATTTGTTCAACCTGAAGGGAAGATATGGATTGAGTGACAAAGGTTTCTCGGCATTCCTCGAGCTGATTCATGATATGCTACCGGATGAGAATGGTCTCCCTACCACCACCTATGAGGCAAAGAAATGGGTGTGTCCAATGGGAGTAGAGTACAAAAAAATTCACGCGTGTCCAAACAACTGTGTGTTGTACAGGGGTGAATACGCACATCTGGACACTTGCCCGAAATGTCAGCTGTCCTGGTATAAGCATAAAGATGGTGAGTACTCCTCCGTTCAAAAAAAATCCCTCCAGCTAAATTACTGTGGTATTTGCCGATTATACCCAGATTCAAACGGTTGTTTGCGAATCCGAAAGATGCAAAGAATTTACGATGGCACGCAGAGGGTAGAAAGAGTGATGAGAAATTAAGACATCCAGCAGATGGACCTCAGTGGAGAAACATCAATAGACGGTTCAAAGAACATTTTGGAGGTGAAGATAGGAATTTGAGGCTTGGGCTATGAACTGACGGGATGAACCCGTACGGCACATTAAGCAGTCAACACAGTACTTGGCCCGTTTTACTAGTGATCTACAATTTGCCTTCGTGGTTGTGTATGAAACGCGTACATAATGTTATCTCTTTTGATATCTGGCCCCAAGCAGCCAGGTAATAATATTGATTATACCTCGCCCCATTGATTGATGATTTGAAGTTGCTGTGGAATGAGGGAACCGTTGTGTATGATGCTTATGCAAGGGAAAATTTCACGCTCAAGGCGTTGTTGTTCTGTACGGTCAACGATTTCCCTGCATACGGGAACTTGTCTGGATACACTGTGAAAGGAACATTGGCATGTCCGGTGTGCGAGGATGACACATGTTCAGACCGTTTACAAAATTGTGGTAAGAATGTTTACATGTGTCATCGATGTTTTCTACCTGAAGATCACCCTTATCGTAAGAAGAAGAAACTGTTCAATGGTGAGGCCGAGACTCGAGTGGCCCGTCTACCTTTGACCTCTGAGGAAGTGTATGCAAAGGTTAAGGACATTGTGAACGTCTTTGGAAACACATCGAAACCGGCAAAGAACATTTGGAAAAAATGCTCTATCTTCTGGGATTTACCGTATTGGCGTCACCTGCCTGTCAGACACTGTTTGGATTTCATGCAATCGTAAAGAATGTTGGTGAGGCAGTGAGTGGGACTTTGCTCAACATACCCGGCAAAACGAAAGATGGATTGAAAGTGAGAAAAGACATGCAAGCCATGGGTATAAGGAAAGAGTTACACCCACAGGAGAATGAGAGACGAATATACCTACCTCCTGCATGCTACACACTTTCAAAGAATGAGAAGATCAGCTTCTGTAAATGTCTACACTCGGTAAAAGTACCATCTGGATATTCTTCAAACTGGAAGAATATTGTATCAATGAAGGATTTGAAACTGTTAGGCATGAAATCTCACGATTATCATGTATTGATGTTACATCTTCTGCCAGTAGCCATCCGTGGGATATTGCCAAATGATGTCAGAAATGCGTTAACCAGATGTGTTTCTTCTTCAATGCTGTCTGCTGCAAGGTAATTGATGTAAACTCTCTCGATGATCTACAACGTGAAATAGTGGTAACATTATGTCAATTAGAGATGTATTTCCCACCATCATTCTTTGACATAATGGTGCACTTGATAGTCCACATTGTTCAAGAGATCCAATTTTGTGGTCCGGTCTACTTACGCTACATGTACCCTTTTGAACGATACATGGGTATTCTAAAGGGTAGAATGAGGAATAGATATCGACCAGAAGGGAGCATAATTGAAGCAACGGTGACTGAGGAAGTCACAGAATTTGTGACTGATTATCTGAATGAAGCAGAATCAATCGGTATCCCAAAACCAAGACACTACGGCAGATATAAAGGCAAAGGTGTCATTGGAAGAAAGATTGTGCAAGTACCAAGTCAACTGATTCATCAAGCACATCTGTTTGTGTTACAACACCTTGAGGCTGTTGAACCCTTCTTTGATACTCATATGAATGAGTTGAGACAACAAAATCCTACCAGAAACCATCTTTGGCTTACGAAAGAACAAAACCGACTGTTTGTCCAATGGTTCAAATATTATGTCTTTGAAAAAGCGTCATCAAATTCAGAAGTTCTCAATGAGGAAATCAGATTTTTGGCAATAGGACCTGAACCTAATGTTGTATCATTTGAGGGATATGACATTAGTGGGTATACTTATTACACTACACGCCAAGATGCTAAATCAATAAACCAAAAGTGGAGTAAAAATAGAAGCGGCATTCAATGAGTACCACATCGGTAACCAGTCTCAACCAGTGAGGAGCTCCAGTTGGTATTACGGTGTTATCGAGGACATTTGGGAGCTAGACTACCATATTGATTCGTTTTTAGTGTTCCGTTGCAAATGGGTGGACAACCGACGTGGAATCCAAAACGATGGAGGTCTTACCTTGGTTGATCTCACACGTGCCAGTTTTAAGGATGATCAGTTTGTTATGGGAAAAGATTGTGACCAAGTGTGGTATGTTCAGGATCCAAAAGACTTCAGATGGTCTGTTGTTCTTCCAGGTAGAAGACCAGTTCAGAGTGAAAATGAAAATGAGGATGATGATGATGATAATGAGACGATTGAAGGAACAACATTGTTTCCTACGGGGTTGCGGGATTTAAATGTTGATACTCAAAACGACTTGATTTATGCACGATCAGACCATGACGAGGGTTTTTGGGTTGATAACACCAAAACATAGAAGTATTTATGGTAATGTTATGTTAACTATTTTTCTTGACTTGTTCAACATTTGTCATTACATTATAAATTCATCCAATTAATTTGACTAACTTATCTTTACTGCAGTGGCTGATCACCC
Organism: Limonium bicolor; assembly: GCA_023374045.1. Classification (NCBI taxonomy): domain Eukaryota; kingdom Viridiplantae; phylum Streptophyta; class Magnoliopsida; order Caryophyllales; family Plumbaginaceae; genus Limonium; species Limonium bicolor. The sequence continues at coordinate 124,191,548 of CM041783.1, read as the reverse complement.
TATGGACCAGCCCATTGAAGAAGCTGATCCTCATCAGCAGAGACCAGCAAAACGGGTCACACGAGGAGGAAAGAAGGGGAAGAGAACTCACCCACCGGAGGATGAGGCTTGTCCATCACAGCAGGTGACAGAGCCACCAGCTTCCTCCTCCTCCGGACAGAAGGTGAAGAAGAGAGGTGCCACCCGTGCACTGAAGGCAATTAAAGGCCCCCCCACGAAGCCTTTGCAGTTCAATGAGTTCAACAACCATACGGTAATTGGAAGCATGATTATATTGCATATGCTGGCCACCTGGTCAAGACTTACTGCGACATAAATCACAATTGGAAGCAAGTGCCCAATCATTGAAGGACACTATGTTTGGGATTCTTCAGGTGTGTTATTTTTTTATAATATGTTATATAATTTTAGAGTTTCTCGTTACTTGTGTTACTAAATGACTAATAATTGTTTATGTAGAGTCGTTTCTGCATTGATCCTTCTCTTAAGGAGGATATACTGAAAAAATGGGGCGACAGTTCCGCGACCATAGGAAGGCCCTCTCTGACAAGTACATTCATGGTGCTACGTATCAAGACCCTGAATCGGATGATGCAGAAAGAGGCGATGAACTGCCCCCTGGGAGGCGTACGAGGGCATCACTGAGGAGCAGTGGACCCGGTTTGTGGAGTATCGTCACACGCCAGAGTACCAGGTAGAGCTAATATTCAACGCTGTCTTTTATACATTTTGGCTGTTTTATTTGCTTATTTGTATCTTACACGTTACATATGTATTTGTAGGCGGTTCGTGCAAAACAGCGGGCAAATGCGAAGAAAAAATCTATACCCACATCACTTAGGTGGTAAAAGCATTGCCGAACACGTACCAGAGTGGGAGCAAAAGGGCTTGCTTCCACAGGATGTGGCTCCTAGCGACAGAAGGATGAAGGTGTGGGAGTTGAGTCGAGTGCCAAAAAACTCGACGCCGGAAAATCCTCAATACGATGATGCCACGAGAGAGATTATAAATCAAATGGTATCTAATTTCGGTTCATAAGTTTAATATTTGTTTGTGTACCTGTATATTAATGAATTTTGTTAATTTTGTGTTTTATAGGAAGAGTTAAACTCTCAAGTTACTGAGGGTTCTTGGGCTCCGAACAGACAATATGATCCCCTTTCTCGTGCTCTTGGAAAGGTGGATCATCCTGGTCGTGCTATTGGTTTTGGTGGACAAGTTGGTATCCGCCAAGCTTTTGGTAATCCGGGGTCTAGGAAAGGCTCACAAGGAAGGATGATCAGCTATGAGGAACATTTGAAGGTTACTGCTGAGATGGAGCAGAGGCTTATGCAGAATGTTCAGCATTTGGTTGCAGAGGAGATGACAAAAATACGCTCACAGATGTGCAGTAGTCAGGAGGTGACTAGACCAGCCCATGCACCATCAGCTGATAGGGAGGAGGGCACACCAGTACGGCAGAGTAGTGTGCAGTCGATAGATCCATATCCACATGCATCTATTAAGGTTTAGTCACATTAACTTAGAAAATAAATTATTTATTATCATCTATTTACTTCGATTGTGTTCGTTTAACCCTTCTTTACTTAATGTTCAGGAACCCTGTTTATGCACGCTGTTCATACCGATGGGAGGTGCGGATATTATGGTGGCGTGGGGTAAATTGTTTCCCTCATCTGGTACAGACACCGTCGGCGGTGAACCACTACGGCAGGGGTATGTCCGGGTGCTTGTAGATGAGTATGTGACAGAGTATGCTGATGTTGCTATACCGGTACCTCTGGGACAGAGAAACATACTTCGCTCTGTTCAAACAGCTACAATCCAATGGCCGGGTACATGGGTCAAAATCTCGGGCCAGGTAAACACAATTAACGCTTACTCTAAAATTATAATTATCCGATGTTTCAATTAGTATATGGTTTAGAGTGAGTCACTTAAACTTAATTAATCAACAAATTAGGAAAATGTCAAGTCGAAAAAAACTTCTAAAGGAAAAGGAAAAAGTGTTGCCACACCAGCTCTCACAGGGCATCCTCCAACTTCATGATGAGACCTGCTTTAGTAGAGAAGAACATATTGGAGGGGTTGTCACAGAACATGAGACTTCTGCACTCGGCCTTGTTGATGACGTCACCTCAGAGTAATAGGATCCAAGTGGAGGATAGCCAGGGTCTTTTTCACCATCACGAACCCGAAGGACGGACGCATACGTTCGATATATATATGTCCGACTTCGTTGATGTATTCAAGAGAGACTGGTTAAATGTGTCGATTCTGAAGTCAGCTAGCATGTGAGCGATCTCATACCTTTTCTTATATTAATGAAATACTTGAATTAGTTTTTGTACTTTAACGCCGTTCACTGATGTTGTTGTCTTTATGGTGCAGGCATTTGCATTCCAAGGCGATACGAGATCATCAGACTGACAGCTTCGGATTCCTATGCCCTGATACTTGCAGTGAAGTGACTATGTCAATGGATCCTGAAAGTCTTTTGCGGTACGTGACGAACGCAATATATGAATGTGCAGACAAGTCATACATTATGCTACCATATTATCAAGGGTAAGTCATACTTCCATATCTTATTACGTTTTATTTATAAGTTATGTTATCCGTGTTATGATTTCAATTTTATTCATCACGTGAGCAGTCGTCATTGGTCGTTGTTGGTTTTGGTCATGAAATACCCGAGAGTCTTACAGTTCGACTCACTTGGTACGAGTGCCAAGAAGCCAGCGATAGCAGCGGCTCTAAAGAGGTGAGCTATTTAAATTATACTACAATTGTCATAACTTAATAAATTGTTTCGTTAAATTTGATTAATTTGTGTATTACATTCAAAATATTTATTTTGTATAGTGGCTTCCAAGCTGCACTACGGGCATTGCAAAAGACACCGAAGAACATCCCTTGGAATACAGTGAAGGTAGTTTTACTTATTTTGTGCAAATAGTTAACATGTTAATAGTAGACCTGCAAGTATGACTGATAACGTAATGTGTGAATGTATAGTGTCCAGTACAGCCTGGTGGATCAGAATGCGGTTACTATGTTATGAGGTTTATGCATGACTTAGTAGCATCATCCAAGTTTTTGCCAGAAAAATCATTGGACATGGTATTAAACTATCTTTGAAAGTCTTGGTTTATATGTATTTTTATTGTTTGTCATTCTTTGTGTAGTGTCTCATTAACTATTCATTTTTGTTTGTTCAAGGCTTTCGAAGAAATCGTGTGCATTGGAAGTTATGAAAATAGGCACATATCTGAAATCCTCGAGGAATGGGCAGAATTTATCTCCATCGACGTACTTAGTTGATTCCTCTTAAGTTGTTTGCGTTGAACGTTACTTGTGTTATTATATGTATTTCATTAGATTGAAACGTAGTGAATTGTATATTGTAATGGAGTGTGGTGTGGAGAGTGCATGTGGTGAAGTGTACAACTAATCCTTTTTTTGTTATGAATTTTCTTGCGTTTTTGCATTTATTGATGTGTGCCGATGATTATGGCCCCTTTATGGGTTTATAGTATGCTACCGAGGCGCCCCACTGTGGTGGCAGCATTATACAATGCATTTACAGGTTTGCTTAATTTTGTGGTGTATTTGGGTGCAATAATAAGCTGGAAAGGAAAAAACAAAAAAAAAGACTGTCTATTTCGGCGGTTCCTACTAAAGAACCGCCGAAATAGGTGGCCAGGTCAACGAAGACGGTCAAATGGAGCTGGTCTATTTCGGCGGTTCTTTAGTAGGAACCGCCGAAATAGGTGGCCAGGTCAAACGAAGACGGTCAAATGGAGCTGGTCTATTTCAGCGGTTCTTTAGTAGGAACCGCCGAAATAGGGTAAAATACCTATGTCTGCGGTGCTCATTTCTGCGGTTGTAAACCGTAGAAATAGGCCCTTTACAACCGCTGAATTAGGCTGTTTTCCTACTAGTGTTAGAAAAGTAAATAACTTATTTAGGTTTATATTAAGATAAGTATTTAATTGTAACATTTTTATAACATATGGGTATATATGTTATTACCGAAACTTAAGGTGTAAAATGGTATTATAAACACCATGGGCTATTAGGAATTTTTAGGAATTATTGGGTTGATTTCGGAATAAAATAAACTGTAACACCCCTCTCCATAATCACGTAATAATCTCTCTCGTAGCAAAAAATAAAACGTCTTACAGCGGAAGAATTAATAACAAATAACAATACTCACTCGGGTGTCACCGGCCATTACTCGCCCATGCAAGTAACGAAGCCAAACTACATCCAACTTCCAACATAAACAAACTGCTAACCGCCGTGACAACGAGAAACTCCTATACATCATACTAAGTCTATAAACCATAAACATCGACAAGTGAGCGTCTACCCAATCCTGAATATACATAACCTTACCATAATACAATTCACCATCCTCATTGCCATGTAGACAAACTCCATGCGCAGTAATAATTAAAGTAAAACTCCAATTACCCTGCTCCCGCTCTTCGGCTTCGACAATAATCAACAACCTGTAATGGTGTAGTATCAGCGATAGACGCTGAGTATGCCGGGCCTGGACCCTAATGGTCACTTGTCATTTTAACCATCTTATTATTAGATCGGTTTCATGCTTTACCATTTTACAGTTATAATCAATACTGTAATAAACTTGCATAATATGCATAATCATCCATCCAAATATTCATAACATATAATCATCCATCTAATCCAATCATTCATAAAATATCAACACAACATTTGTATATCGAACGTATTGAATAATAACAATATAATGTACAAAGTACAATCGCCGTAGCGCATGCCATCCTTTATTAATTTAATTTATTCTGGCCTTCAAGGCCCCATCCATATGTACAATGTACAATCGCCATAGCGTACAATTTCATATTGATTTACCTTAGCCTTGTAGGCTCCATCCAACCATGTTTAATTAATACCAGTTGGGCATCATGTAGGCATCATGTTAGGACAACCCGATATCCTTACCATGGACAGTAGTCCTCCCGTACAACATAGGTGCTCATTTCGCCAGAGGTCCGGAGGCCCGTGACTCTCTTATGTCTCGTAAGACGTCCATATAAAGGTCGTAGCCACCTGACCCACGATCCAGTTTGGGCTCATTGGGTATAAACCTGGAGCGGAATCCAATCGGAAACCCCTCAGTGATCACAAATGCGCAACCAAGTAGTTCGTAAACTACGGGATTCCTCACCTCAACTCATACCATCTCTCTCTCATAATGTTTAAGATCTGCTCTTAGTCTTATGGAGAAATTATTAGTTAGCTGCCCATTGGGTCTCACGCATACCTAGAAGTAATCTAGGTTATATTCATGTTCGAGATCCATGCTCTAGAGACCGACTATGTCGTGACCCGACCCTAAGTGTTTTACTTAGGTTTCCATATACTTAATATTAATACTATGGTATTATATCAAGTAACCGTCATGTTATCACAACAACGTATATGTATGTTTATATAAGTCGATCTATAGTCGACGTAGTGTTAGTCCGTAGGACGCTCGTGCATAAATAAATAATGCAGTAACACTTAATCACATACATGTATCCACACACATAACACACAAGTTATATCAACCAAATCCGAACCCAAGGAATTCCTTAGGACAACCCGGATCAAACCCCTTTACATACCGTTGACCAAGACCTAGGATGCGCAGTGTAGTCCACTAGCTCGTCAAGCGTCCTTGTCTGGAGTATGATCTAAACGGTATTAAAACTATAAGTCAGTCTCCATGACTAACTACATCCGGTATTTCCGAATAACAAGTAACCCCGACAGTTCATCCCTGTTTTCTACAGTTGTTTGTTACGGGTTTCTCTAAACCGGTCGGCTTTGTTACTTTAAAACTCGTATGTCAAAACATTTCGACTGTTAAGCTAATTCATTATATTTCTTTTAATCTTATCCACCATTAAATTTAGGTACGTAACCTATAGTTGCATGTATGCATGCATTATTATATTATATCGTATTATTTTTCTACCATCCATTATAATACATTGTATTATATTATCCATTATCTGTAGCAAATAATATTTGCATTCAAAAACTCATAACTTATAGTTTGTAACTATTTTTTTGTAATAACCACCACCATTATATTATATGGTCTCCAACCATAATATATACTCATCTTTATATACATTATTCTTGTGTATGTATATATTTACCACGTAGGTAAATTTCGTGAGTTTAATAAACTCTTATATTATATGTTACATTTCATCATCTTATATTTGATGATCATTTCCATTAGTTGTATTATATACAACTTATATCAAGATTATTATCCTAATATTATGTAACATTTTATGTTGTATAATTACAACTCCTAAGGTTTATTCCATAAATACCTTAGTTTATAAATCTCATTTATTTATAGTTTGTCACATTATTTAATGTGAATATCCTTACTTATATTAATTCCATTAAACCACCTTAATACCATATAATTGTTATAACATTTATAACATAGTAGACCATAGTCTAAAATTCATTTTCCAACCTTATTATTTTCGGTACAGCCCTTGAATTTATTTAAATTCTATTTTGACCACATGACATTATGTACTGTTATACCTTATACTAATATCATATAATATGATATTTTTATTACCTGAAACTTATAATCTATAGTTTTTATACAAAACTATTTATATTGCCGCATAGGCACATATATTAAACCTTATTCTTTTCCATAAACCATAGTTTCCTTATTTACAAAATCACCCCATTATTTATACCATGTTATATATACCATTTAATATAACATTTCTAACTTATAAAAAGGGTATAACCTATGGTCAATATTTATAAAATACCGAACAGAACCAAAACTGTTCAATAATTGCCATTTGGCCCTATTTATAACATATAGTTTTATAATATCATTAAAACTATATATTATACATATATCTCAATAAATACTCTTATATAATTCTAAAAATCACCAAATTTCACCAAAGGGTTATTAATATCCTTATTAACCCATATACTTACGGTATTTACCATTCCACCACCTATATTTCTCCAAAGTGTCATAATGACATAATAACTATATATTATACATATATAGTTCATTCTAATTCCAAAATCAACCCAATAAATTCCTAAAAATTCCTAATAGCCCATGGGTGTTCATAATACCATTATACACCCTTAACATTCGGTAATAACATATTTACCACATATGTTATAAAATTGTTACAATTAAATACTTATCTTATTATAAAACCTCAAATAAGTTATTTAACTTATCTAATTTGGTCAAAACCTACCATATGGTCAAGGTTGACCACCTTAATATCTCCTTGACCACCAATTCCTTATAATTACGGTTTATAACCCATACTTTCCAGAAATTACCATTTAACCCCAAAACATTATATAATCTTATAATTTTTATATAACTCATTTAAACCTCCAATTTTCGGCTATATCCTTTTATAGCCCCAAAATTTAATTTAATTACACCTCAACCCCTTATTCATTTCGGTAATATATAAATATCACTTAAACCTACTTTAAGCTAAATATAAATAAATAAAATGGCCTAAAGTACATGGCCTTATTACAAACATTTGCTCACAAAATAAATTACACATAAATGTCCCAAAAATACTTATAAATCTCGGCCTCACCACATATTTTCATTTAATTACCAAACTTCCACATAAAGTCTTAATTTTGACATTTATGTTACTTAATTACTAAGATAAATTTACTAAGTCTTTTCCTTAATCATTTTAAGGTCAAACATGTCCATATCACCATGTTCTCTCATGACAATTCAATATTCACAAGTTTAAACTTGTATTAATGTATCAAGTTAAGGTTTAAGTGATTTATACCTTGATTTAGCAAGGTTAAGACCTTGTTTGGTCTCGCCACCTTAAGGAGAATTTCTCCACAGCTTGATCTACTTGTCTTCATGTAGAAAACAAGACATGATTAAACTCCAAACATGAGCTAACCATGAGAAGTAATTTAGGTCATGAAAATCATGAATTTTCACCTTAGATCTTCAAGTTTGTTGGGGTTCTACCTCGGCCCTATTTTCCAGTAGAGAAAGAGTATCAAAACACTCTTAAAAACAAGGTACAAAACCGTGGGTAACTAGCTTGGAAGATGACTAAGATTTACCTTGTTTAAGATGCCAAATATGGTGTTTTTGGCATGGATCTAGCTACTCCTTGTAGATCCTAGTATACCAACTGAATCCACATGAAAAGGACAAGAAAATAAGGCTAGGGAACCAAGGTTTACAACCGAAATCTACAAGGAAGAAGAGATATGTGCTTAAAGCATTTTTACCTTAAATGGTCAAGACTTGAACTTTACTCCTTATATCTTGTTACATCCGAAAATAATCCTTCCTTCAGCCTCCAAAACACTCTACATAAATGTATAGAAATGGTTGAAGTCTAGATCAATGGGAAAAGGAAAGAAAGATGAAGAAAATGGACGTTTTTATGCCTTAGAAGCTTACCTAGAGCAAGAGCTCTCACCAGTGGAGTTTGTCTGCTTACCTACGGTCAAGGAGGAGCCAAAGAGAGCATTTGGCTAATGAACTCTTGGCTGGAATGGAGTAATGAAGAAGGTAAGCTAATTTTGTCCTTAAAGTCATTTTTTGCTTATTTTATGTTCTTAATGACTTGATGACTCACCAAGGACTGATTGGTGTTGATTATTCAATAGGGACAAAGGCCATAGGCAGCCGGCCATGAATGGAGTGGTGGGTGGATGATTGGTACTTAATTGATTCAATAATGGAGTAATAATGTCATTTTAATCAATTAGAGAGAGGTGAGTCACCACCCATTGCCTTGGCTAGCTTGGAACCACCGTATAACAAGGAGAAGGGAGGCTCTTCAATCAGCAGCAGCCTCACATGGGGTAAGCAAGTGGTAGACAAACTTTATGTTTAATATGTTAAAGTATACTTTTTCTTATTTTATGTAAAAGTAATGAGGTATATTTAATTAGCACATGGGAATGGTCACATGGCTTCTTAGGAGCCTTAATAAACCGATTTTATGAGGTCCAATTCGTGGTCAATGGTCAACATTGACCAATTTAGTCAATGTTGACTCAAACGGGCCCCTTTTAGGGTTTTATTAATATTTTAATATTAAATTTGTAAAAATTTGTAAATTTCTGGAATTAAATTCCTAATATGATATAATATGATATATTATCATATTTAAAGGTAATTATGACCTTTGAGCCCATTAAAAACCAATGTAGAAGGCAATTACACAAAAACGTGCTTTAAGGAGTTTTAGTGCACATTTTGTGTCGCAAGTGTTTCTGAGCTTGGTTTTCTTTGAGAACGGTTTTGTTATTTTTCTTACATGATATTTGATCATGGTATCCAATTTTATATCATTTAGAGGTCATTAGACCTTTAAGGTATTCTTAGAGCACATTTTTGCCCTTCTTGACCTTAAAGCATGAAAATGCTTGTTCTTTGTGTTGGAGTGTTGTCCAACAACTGTAATATGTTTAGTAATGTGTTAATATACTTAGGACAAAGTTTTAGGTCCTAAGAAGTTCATTTGGGTATATTTACCCTAAACAGTCAAAGGGTGCAACATCTTGCTTTGTGTTGACCACTGTTGTTCTCAGTTGACTTTTAAGGCATGTTTAGGCCTTAATCAGTGTGATTAGATATTTAATCCATTTTTTTTAATTTGGGGTATTTCAATCTACCCCCTTAAAAAGACTTCGTCTCGAAGTCGTTAATCAAATAGGTAAGTATGTAAATATGACTACCCATTACTCCCATAATGTATATCTATGTGATATATCATTTACACACTTTGTATTGCGCTTATACAGCACATAGCCATCACTTTGTGGTGTTAGTTCAATCATATATGGATATAGGTGATCCATCAGCACCACCATTTCCTATCAGTTCTACAAACCCTGACAACCTCCCCGAGGTGTCCATATCATACCATCGTTCCACATTCCATATCTAATGATTCATTTCATATCTAAGCGATGCCATATGTTATCATTCTATAAAGCAATATGAATACATATCACAAATAGCATAAGAAAGGTACTACACACATGGGTGTAATTACAACATTCAATCAGGTATCTCATAAGATACATACATACAAGTGCACATCACACACAAACAAACCAAACAACGTACGCCCCGCGTACCAACCATAACCAAAAAAACCAATTCATTGTATGCCATGCATACTAAACAATTCACTGTATGCCATGCATACTAAACAAACAGACCTCGTATGCCCTGCACACTTCCAATTCTTTGTATGCAATGCATACGAAACAAACAAAACTTAGTGCACACATGTGCACAGCCAAGAGGCTCTACCCCCCTTAAAAAGGGTTACGCCCCCGTACCCCACAAGTATACAACAGCCACTCAACAAGGAGCGCTGGATACTTAGATCTCAAAGAGTTCACCAAATCATGGATTATCCTCATATCAGAGAGACGGGTATGACTCTAGCCTTTCTAGGCTCCACAATACATAAAGGTGAGGAACTGAATTATTTGCTCTCTCTCCTAAGTTCATTCTAATGGGCCCACTCGCTCCGTATGAAGTGCAGACCCATGAACATAGGCTCAGTTTGCCTTTTCCATTGCTGTGTATCCTCTCATTTGGATCACTAGCATACATGTGTGTGTCTTCTCTCACTGATATTCAGCTTGAGGTGTAATATGACATTGGCTACTGTTAGTACTTAGTGCTATTTGCACTTGTCTTAGTATATTAAGACATATCAGCCTACATGTCCACGTAGATGATTGTCATCTATGTCTCCTGGTGTTTTTGTTCTGGAGTAACACACTGTTGTAGTTCCTCTTTTTTTTACACACTCGTGTTGATATCCATTACATCTTCCCGTATTCCCACTAGATTAATAACTGCACAAGTGCAATACCAAAACATTCAGTCCTATAGAGTGCAGATGCGTAACTCTCAGCAGTTAATATCTCATGAGTCCAACAAATAAGATGAGCGAATTATCATGTGAGTGGTACATTCGAAGTCCATTGTTCTTTGCTTGAGGTATCTGCTAGTATTTAGCTTGTCTCTCATCATGCGTAGTCACGTGTTTCAGTCCACATCATTTGGTAGATTTCCTCTGGATTGCAAGAGTTTGCTCGATCCTTGTGAGGGTTCTACATCATATTCATCTATAATGGGTTGCCATGTTTTTTTTTAGTATCCACGTTCTTGAAAGGTTTCCTTGTCTTCTTTGTATACTGTCTACTGTTCTCTGTTGAAGGTTCTTGATTTCTCTAGCCCGTTAGTTTAACTGCGGCTCTTCTCGTCCATCTTCAAGGTAATCTGTCTTACTGTCCGTAGTACGGAGTTGACTACTTCTCGTGTTCCTAACACTACATGTCTACTTGCATGGGGTACCGTACTGATACATTACTACTTACCCGACTAACTAATAAATAAGTCTGTCAGGCCCACATGCTCCTAACGGAGTGCGGTCGTCCCATGACTCGTTTAGTAAACTGGTAATGTCTGTCACACGGTTATTGTGAAGTATTCTGTTGTCAATCTCCCTTTGATGGGATCCTTCTTTTTTTCTTTTCTCTTCTTCTTCTCTTGTTTTTTTAGTTCATGTTATCGGTTATCTTGTAATAAGTGCTATTGCCCTAGTGGCATCAGTGGTAATTCGTGTCATAAGCCATATGCCATAACGCCGGCTTGTAAGTAAAAGCTGTGCTATATTTAGCAAACTTGGTTCTCCTAATTCGATCTCATTGAGTACAACACATATTCCTTTTCTCCCTGGTTATCTTGATCGTATCTCATCCATAGTTCATATTCATTCCCTCATCCGTTTAATTGGATGTATTGCAGATTGCATAATAGTTTGAGTAACTTGGCTCTTCACTTCCCAACCATCCTCGCTGACGGTGGTGCATCTACAAAGGGTATGCTTGTCCATAAGGACTAAACATTTATCACTAGTAGTGATTAGCATTAAATGCGGGTATACACTAATGGTATTCGACTAATAAGCCCTGTCTGAAACTTCCTCGAACGTTTAAATGGGTTGTGGGTTACAATCACAGTGGCGGGTATAGTTTCCCCAGTTGCAGTGGTTGGACTAACGGTCCTTCCAAAGTTGCATAGGTTGTCTAACCTCAAGGTTTGTATGAAAAAGTTTGAAAAACATTTTTTTTGGTATATATATAATAAAAGACTAAAAAGTATTAGTTGCAGTTGAAGTTGTAGCACTTGCTCTGTCAAGTGCACAATGCATATGGAAATTTCAGTGGTTTACTTGTCATAGCGCTTGCCATAGCAAGTGCGCCATGCAGGTGGAAATTCTGGTTCAGTAATCTCCGGTCTCATTGACTCCGCGTCGTCGAGTATAGCTACATAATAATGTAAGCTTTAACATCCTGTTCATATATATAATTCATCAAGGTTCCAAGGTTACTCGTATCGAGTTCACGAAACTAGTTCCCAAAAGTCATACACAAATAGGCAAGTGGTCAATGACACACTCCCACATACTTATAACATAGCTCCTTCTAACATCCAAAGTAAGTACACAACATAGTAAGTAAAAGTCTTCCACCAGCGGTCTCTTGGAGTTCAGGGTACTCATGCCTATCTACCCCTTGCCTCTATGGGCTCCAGCATCACTAGATGTCTGGCCATCCTGACCGCCTCGTGGTACTCCCGATCCTCCAACTGAGGTCTTCTGAGTATTCTTTGGTGGCCTGTAGTAACGGCTCTCAGGATTCATCCAGCACTCGAACTCCCGGTGGCCCTCTTTCTTGCAACAGTGACACTCAACTTTGCGGCCATTGCAGTCGACCCCAGGATGGTCCTTCCCACAACGCTTGCAATAGAAATGGCACTGGGGCTGTCCGGTGCCTAATGATACTATTTAGTTTAAGTTAGTATCTGATGATATAAAGGTTAAGGTCACAATTCAATTTAAGAGGTAGGTGTTCTCACCCTTAGGAGGTGCAGATCTCAGAGGCTGAGCATCAATAGCTGGGCCAGTCAACCGAAGGACGGGCTCTTTTTCCCTTTGCTCCCTGGTGACCCTGCTGCCCTTTCTTTGAAAGAATTTCCTGTTTAAGGTTTCGGGTCAGCATTCATAAGGTATTTAATATGATAAACAATTTAGAATGGGACAAGTCCTTACTTTCCCTTCTTCTGGCTATCACCTGGAGATGCTCCTCCACCCTCAGACTCTCCCTCAGGGTTCTTTCTCTTCTTGGCCTCGAGAGTCTCTTCCCGAGTCTGGAGCATTAGCTCCGTCCTCGAGGCAGCATCGTAACACTCCTGGAATCTCATTGGTAAGTTCTCACAAAGTTAATCGGTAATGTAGTAAGTAAAGATTTTATGGCTTTCATGTTAATACCTGGATGGTAGTGTAGAGGGTAGCACCCATCGCCATCTGGATGCGAAACAATAGTCCTCCCCAGAACTTCTCGACCTTCACGGTCTCTGTAACACCCCATCCAACAACAAACACATAACAACAATCTACAGCGGAAACTCAACTCATCACATTACTTATTTCAATGGTGTTACACGCCGTTAACCACCCACGTGGCTAACAAGGCTAATACATGTACTTTGTATCGGTCTGATGGACTAGATTCCCGAGCAACTACACAATACAATCCTCATTCCATTTTCAACATTTATAGAATACATGCATTCCCACTGTACCGAGTATTTATAAACTGATGCCGACAACAATATCGGTCTTACTACACCTACTGTATATATACACTTAAATGAATACCCAAGTACAATGACTACCCCGTCCTACTCTCGAACGGCTTCTAGCTCTCCGTACCTGAAATAGGAAAGAAGAGAAAGGGTGGCCCCCAGGGGCTCAGCACCTTTGCTGGTATGGTAATCCCGCAGCCCACATGCTACCGGGCCACGCACAACTAATTGTCGTCTTAGCATGCAGTTGATTATATTTAAATCATGCATACAAGCCATAAACATACAACACATAACATTTCGCCTCAATGGGCTCAACCTATAACCAACACATCCACACTTAACCAACCATTCATGATTCCTTAAACCTAGAGTGGCTCTCCTCTAAACGGAGCTACTTCCTTAACGACCGACATGTACCGCATTAATCGGGTTATCCTTAAACGCCTCTTGTCACAAACTGGGATTCATTTCCATGATCCACACACTCCATATCCTACCATATCTCATTCCTCACATAACAAAACATAACAAAACCTTTTTGTTTCGTCGTACACATGACAACATCACAATCATTTTAAACACCTGACGTATACTTATCGTAGCATAGCAAGGGATTTGCATAGCACAACACCAATACATAACACCGTAAATCGGTTCTCACAAGGAACCTTCCACCATAGTTAGTATACATAGTGAGCCTAGAGATTATTACCAATCCCATGTTAAGCTCGTTACCAACCTCGTTACCGTCCGGTTATATAACGGTTAACTTATACCCAAGGTGTGTCGGATATAGTAATCCCAAGCACACCGAAATAACATTCGTATGCCCCTGTGGCCCGACGTGAGTCAGTAACTAGCTTTGGATAAGCAAGGAAGGTAGAAACCAAATTGTATACCACCTATACATACACCAGAGAGCCGAACCGGATATGATATCGACTCCCCGTCCATCACACGCGTGGCCGGAACAACCGGACTCCTCACCCCCCATTAGTACATATACACTTATAAATAAGTAGTTAGAGATCCATTATGGAGCCTACCACATCCACACACATACGGTATCATAACCGAGTTAAGCACACCAGGGAGGTTCACACACTTGCATACAACAACAATATCCAACTAACTCACACATAGCCGTGGTTAGCACGTTCCCAGGTTTGGGCCGTCAACTCCGTATACCGATCACTCATGTGTTCCTAGTTTTGGTTAGCTAAGGTTTAACACATACTTGAGGTTAATGGTATCGGAGGCCAAATTCGCCACATAAATGAATTACTATAAACTCATTACATGTTTTAATCTTACAAGGTGGCAAACACTCAAGAAAACATATTGGCATACAAGCCGGTGTAATCTGGTAACACAGGTTGCAAGAAAACCATACCTGTCACCGGAGTCCACTTTACCACGTCCACTTATTCCTCGAGCGATTCTCGAACAACTGTTAACATCACATGTGTTTTTTATTAACATCGGGGTTTTCTTGATTATTTTATGTAATGCTTAACTTTCCCCTTAACTTAGTTACATAACTTTACATTTTAACTTGTTTTACTTTCACATTTTTGATTCAACTTTTCACCCACTTAATTGCCATCTAAACTCACCTAATATGTCCTTAACAACCTTATAACATCATTACCTATCAATCCCCATCATTACATATCATTTCATAACCTTAAACCATATTTTGGTCCGACCGGACTTGCCGACCGACTTGTCCATGTCCGGTCGATTCCAGAACACATTTCCGCCAAAATTTCTACTCCGACCGACCTTGTATGTCCGGTCCTATGTCCGTCCATTCCAGAAACTAATTCTCGCAGGTAAACTGGGCCCGACCGAACTTGCAAGTCCGTCGCAAGTCCGTCTGCCCCAGATCTTTGTTTTCCTTTTTACATTCAACTCCAAACTTCACCCCATATATCCTAGTATACCCTAACCTCATTTGGGCACTTCAACCCACTTAAGATATCCTTAAACACTCACAAAACTCTTTTTCTAATTCCTTAAACCTTTACTTATGTAACACCCCTACTATTAATTCAGTCATTACCGTCCAATCTCCTCGTGCTTCCGAGTCACGCAGCGGATTCATACTTACATACATCGGGTGATACAATGCCGTTAGTCACCCACGTGACTAACAAGGCTTACTACTTCTACATACAGCATCGGTCTGATGGACCGGAATCCCAGTACTACACATCTACAATACATACTCCATTTACTATTAAATGCTACCATGTTCCATTCAATACTTTGCTCCTTTACAATACCATACAGTACTGTACATAACCGAGTTTACTAAATTCCTTATACAAATACAATGCTTCTCCCAAGTTCATATGTACTCTTTAAGAGTCTACATCTAACCATTCCTCACTACTACTTACTTCCTAAGTACCAGGGTGTGCCATTTAGTACACCTCTACATTCCACTTCTAACTATCCAAGTGTAGTCACCGGTCTCTCACCTTGACCACATCCGCTTCGGTACCTGCACACTAAAAACGCCGAGGGGGTCAGCCTTCGCTGAATATGATAACCGCATACCCCGCGTACTAGCGAGGGTACGCCGACCATTTGGTCGAATACATGCAATTCATTTTGCATTACATACTGCATACATACTTTCTTTCACGGTACTACAATACTACACAAGGTACAGATACATACGTACAGTACAATACATGCTTGGAGGACAATACAAGTCAACAATACTTACTTACCATCCTCCGAATACACATACACAATACATACTCGTTACATACTCAAATACGCAATACGGAGATACACTTCTCCAATTCATACAGAAGGCTTGTGTAGCTTCTTACACACCCGGGTTAATCGGGTGTTCAATACTCATTTACTCAAGGTCAATGACTTACAACAGTCAGAGCCATACACATACGATACTTACTTCTTACATACTTTACTTCCTGTTAAGTCGGTATGACCTCCGGGCAGGGATTACTACATCCCCACCACCGGGCTTTAGGGTGGCCCACTAATCCAGGATACTACCCATACAAAGGAATTGGTCCAAGGAAAAGATCATAGCCAGATTCGTTTCCAACCCTCTTGTGGTTTCCTTATCCCACGCGTGGCCGAAACTATATCGGACTTCTACTCATTCCATTTACTCATTTACTCATGTTAGGAGTTAGATTGTTAGGGAATTAGTAGAAGTCAATACTTCATTTCCATACATCCATACAATACACAAGTACACATTACATTCTCATACCCTTCATTCTCATTCATACATTTCATGAATTATACAACTAAATGTTCCAGAGATACAATCAAGAACAAAATAGTTCAGACACAATTAAGTGCATTACAATTCCGATTCGTGCATTTATCTTATTGGTGATCACATAAGCACACAATCGGGGTAACCAGTTAGGATACAGAGCATGAAGAAATCATACCTTTCACCGTTGTACTTGTATCCACGTTCCTTCCTCCGGTGTTCACAAATCAAATCCTATGATTTACATACAATCGAATAATTAATCTAACTATCATTAACTTAATTCGATTATCCTTACGTTTCCTAACTCATACTTACTAAGTCTTTACATTCCTATACTCACATTTTATTTACTTACGTTTCATTGTTTAAACAATGGCATACTTACATATATATGCTCATATGTATAGGTTTATACATATACATATATATATATACTAATCATAATCTTTTAGTTTTTTTTTTTTATAAGTTTTGACCCGACCGACCCACCTGGGTCGACCCATGGGTCGGTCGGGCTGCAGAGACTCCAATTACAGAAAATTCCAACCCGACCGACCCAACCAGGGTCGTCCTTGGGTCGGTCCGTTACAGAAGCAATTCCCGTCAAAATTCCTACTCGACCGACCCCGTCAGGGTCGGTCCCCTGGGTCGGTCGGATGCAGAAGCTTCCGAGATTGCAATTTTTCGGGTCGACCGACCCTGCTAGGGTCGGTCCTAGGGTCGGTCCAGCCCAGTACTTTTTTAATTGTCTCATTTAACTTCAAACTCTACTCAATTCACACCCAATCTTTTCCTACTCATTTCCACATGTGTCCTACATGTTTAAACACTAATTAATCCTCTAATTCACCTTAGTTCATCCCTCCAATTCATTGCTAAATCTCAATCCACTTACACAATTTTCCTCACTTCATTCCAGCACTTATACCAATTTCTTTCTTCATTGCTACAGATTTTAAACCAACTTCTACCATCCAATACTTCCTCTACCATGTCACTCCTAGCATCCCAAATACCTCCTCTTACCATGCCAATTCATTTCCAAGTAATTGTACCATCTATACCCAAGTCCAACATTCATTTTACCAAGTCTTACACTCTAATCTTTTCTAACTTCTCCAATGCATGTTAATACACTTCGCTACAGATTTTGCACTTCTTACTTCTCTACTACTACTACCTCTTCGTCACTACTAACATCTCTACTATCCCCAATACATACCTTGGTTCTCCCACACACCAAGTCCTCCATAAATGCACACATTCCTACCAAATTTTGCCATAGTCCATCTACTTTTCTTACTTAGCCACTCATACACATTCTCATCAAATCCATTCCTAACTAGCCACACCCCCATACAAGGGTCCTACCAGCATTCAAGACAATACCAATTCATTATCTACTTCCTCAAATACCATACTAATACTCATACACAATCATTTGGCTCCAAAGCCTACGATTCACATACCAATTCACAAATACTCAAACTTGCGCACAAATACTCAAACTTCCAATACTACAATTCCAATACAAGATTTTGGTTCTTTAGTTAGTTTGCCCATTCCCATTAGTCTAGTGCATTAGAACTACATTAGTAAAGAGCTCTTCCCCTCGAGCTTATAATTCCTTCATTCCTCTTCCAATTCTCATCTTCTTTCTTTCTTGCCCAAATCGGCCATGTGGGAATGGAGTTGCCAAACTCCATTCCCTCACCCAATGAACACAAAGCAACCTACAATTAATATACTACCCTTAAATTAATGCTAGTTAACATGAAATGTTTAAAGCAAGATTTCTAGGGTTTACCTTTGGAGTGTTTTTAGAAGGGGTTTTAGCCCTTGGTTCAAGAAGGGGTGAATCCACCACCATTGCAAGGTTGATATTATGCTCAAAAGAGAGAGAGAAAAACAAGGTATTACATATGGGTAAAAATCGGTTATGAGAGGAGATGGTGGAAACATGAGTTTTTCATGTAGATTTTTACCTTGTTGGAAAGAGGAGACTCCAAGCTCCACAATGGTGTGCTTTTCTCTTTCAAATGGGGAAAACCCATCGAGATGAAACTCATCCTTTTCGAATTTTGAAAAGAGGGAAATGTAGAGGAGGATGAGGGGATTACAAATATGTACTTATTTTTGTGATTGAAGCTCAAATGAGATGGAGCAAGGAGAAGAAGATGAAGCTTCCATGGTTGTAGAGGGGGAGCTCAAATCGCAGCCAGAGGAAGGAGAAAGAGAGGGAGTACGGTGGGGAAGAAGGAAATGGGAGAGAGAGGAGAAAGTGAGAGGTGAGAGAGTATGTAAGGTACTTTTACCTTTTTCACTTTATTTATTTGCTTTTTTTCTCTTACTTAATTAGCTAGTTACATGTGTGTGAGGGGGTTATCTAACTTATTAAAAATCGGTCCCACTCAGTATTACTAGTTGGAGCATTTTTCGTCTTTTACAGAAAACGCTCGCTATTTTACCCGGTTTTTGATACTATTCACTAACCGGGCCCGTTTTCCGGAATTTTCTCGTTTCTTTATTTTTATTGGTTCTAAAGCCCCACTAATATTTATTAGTGACTATTTAGTTGACCAAAATTGTTACGAGTCCGTTTGACCCGCCTAAAGTCACGTTTTCCCGGTTTCCTCGAATAACGCGCTTTAAGGTTCGTTTATGCTTTTAATCCATTTTAAGGGTCCGTTTCCTTCAGGAGTTGTTCCCTTATATTATTTAGGCATTGTTAAGCCTTAAGAATCCATATAATACGCTAACCGAGGTCTCATACCTCCTATGGTTATTTAACGCTTATTTAGCGTTTTTCGCTTTTTAAACGTTTCTGTATTTCTTTTGGATTTATTTTTCTTGCCAATGTCACTTAGGCGTCATTAGGCCCTTCAAACGTATTGAATTAATTTTTTAATCCCTATATTTAAGTTTGGGGTATTTCAATCTACCCCCCTTAAGAACTTTGTCCTCAAAGTTGTTCGAGGTTATAGGTTTACAATGCTTACTCCTTCTTACATAACTAATACCAAAAGTCACACATTCTTCCTCCTTACAATTCCTAAATCCACTACTCATGGTCTCTACATTCCATACCATACAAATGTACTATAATTACTCCAATCCACATTACTACCAACCATCTGGTTCCACATTACAAGGTTCATACATACATACAGTGCAAAGCTATCCCCAAAGCAATGCAATACACGTTACAATCCCGCAGGCACTCAGGTCATCTAGACACAGGACTTCTATATGTCCCGCTGCCCCTGGAATAATACAATACGATACTCTACTACCTTCTCAGGCATACGCTTAGCAAATCCTTCATCTTCAGCTAAGAAAATTCTTTCGCAACTACTACTTAGAATTTTTCCAAAGCATACACTCCAAATTCCAGTTTGTATTTATTGCTTCTACCCTATGCGTGATTCTTGTGACCACTTGAGGGGAGCTTCAAGAATCATTCGACCCTGATGTGATCAGCATCAGTGTTGAACTATCTTTCCACTCCAATTTGTGTTCGGTTTCCCTTGATCTGATCAGGATCAAGTTCGACATCCCACATCCGTTTCTAACAACAGATAATTCAATCATTTTCATTTTCTACCTTTTTACTCTTCCTAGTCGTAATTACAATTTATACAACTCCAAAGGATGGAATTCAGTCCATCAACCATTCTCAATCTACTTCCCAATACTTTCCTCGGAATTTGATGCCTAAATGCTCATTTCATCAATCTTCTCTACTATTCTGACTAGGGAATACAATATTTAAGAATTCAGCTGTCCTTAATTTACTTCCAATAACATACTTACGAATACCCACTCGTGGGCTACATTCCTCTACTCTCATAGACGATCCGTACTACTTCTTTAAGAATACAATACTTGTGGAGCTCCGTCCACTACTCATTCTCAATTGTCTCAAGACATTCACCTAGGGAACTCAATTTCCTCTAGGTTATACATCGGTTTTATATCGACTCAAGCATCGTAATGTCATGTCTAACTTCAGATAGGCACACGCTACAGGGATTATCGTTTCCCCAAGAGTTACTATACTCCTCTTTACTAATATTTTTACACTAGGGTTACAAGATGGGTATATTCATCCTATGGTATTCGCATCTCTTGTGCCCAATTACCACAGTTACAATATGAATGAATACGTATGTTTGTTTAACATAAGTACCAATCATCAATTCGATTCTCATTTGTGCTATGCACATTATAGTTTCTGTGTTTTGTTCATGAAACTTACATTAAGCGGTTTTCGCTCTACCCCCCTTAAAAGGGATTACGCCCACGTAATCTACCATATGTTACTATTAAACATTGGTTTACTCGATTTGGGCAAACTGAAGCGTTTAGCTTCACTACGATATACTATACAATATGCTCTGGTCAAAGGGTCTTAACCATACCAATGGTTTAGTCTTTGCACCGAGGATTCCTATATGAGTTTATTAACTCATAATTAATTCAGTTCTAGCCTATTAGGCTTCAAGGCATTAATAGCCATTCTTTCATACTTACTAGGTGTATTACATTTCCTAGCTAGGGCCCACTAGCTTCTGCTGCGCGACCCTGATAACTTGGGTTACTCACCCTTAAAGTTATCCTTAATGTGCTATACATCACCTTTTTATCCCTCTATTATGGAAATAAGGTTTACTAACAGTGTGGTATTCTTTTACCGTTGTTTGAACTCAATGATTTTAGATTTTAACCAGCTCTCTGGTAATCTATTACACGTACTATTCGTACTCCCACGATTATTCCCTAAGTTCCTCCGACTTGTTGTCGGGCGAGGTTAAGTCACTACCTAGTTGCAGTGCTTCCTCTGTTGTTACTAGCTTCAGAATAATACCCTTCTTCTGGTTCAGTACAAGTGTTCTTTGCTTGTTGACCTTGCATTCTCAATGCGTCGGTCCAAGTGACCTTCTTCAGTCTTCTTTCACCTTTTATTCCAATGGAATTCACATCTTGTGATTGTTAGTGTGCTTACTCTCTTCGTGCTTCTTTGGCCTTAGGCCGCACGGTTTGTTGCTAAGCTTGCTTGACTGGCTTATGCCATGTTGTTGGTGAAAGAAGGGTTTACTACGGTTTACATTTCCCATATTCCTAGCTATCGCATTAGATCATTACTGCGCGCGAGTGCAATACCAAAACACTCAGTCATACAGAGTGCAGAGGCGTAAACGCTTGCAGTAAATCACTTATGTGATAGGGATGAATATTTCTGCTTGTCATCTCATACTTATACTTCGCGTCATTGTCCAACTACTTCCTCATTCCGGTCGCTTGTTGCGCACCGTATTCTTACTCACTATACAACATCGTTTTTACGGTCTCCGTTACTGTGGTAGCTTACCTTTACTCCTTGCCATTATCGTTGGCACCATTTCCTTATGGTGTACAAACACTAGGAGGTTCCTAGTCATATGTATGACGGTTGTCGTAGTATACCGCGATACTATTATCTTCCCATTGTGGGGTTTTTATTTCAATTTAGGTTTCATGTGTAGGTTAGCTTACCTCACATTACTTCCTCATTCATGATATAGTTTACCAAATAACTTGGTTGACCAAAGATGAAGTGGTTTATCGGGTTACAAGTTCTCTTGAGCGCCGGTCATTCATGGTGTGCAATATGCAAACTCATTGATTGTTTTGACAATTACTGTCTCCATAGTGCTGAGCATTGATAATAGGCTCTAGCTATGCGGTTTTACTTTTGCATGTACATTACCGGACGGGACATCCCCAAAGCTTCAAGGTTTTCTGGTCCCGTTCCCTAATTAAAGAGTATTCTATCACTGGTAGGTGGAAGTTCTCGTTGAGTGGTGTGTTTCCACTCATAGGTCTCATGACAAGGTTTATCATGTAAGTATTTATACTATGGTTCACCACATGATTGGGTGCCTAAGGAGTATACTTACTCCTTCGAGCTTTGAGGCTCTTAAACGATGTGCTTCTACAGTCCACAGCCCCTCGTAGGCGTAGTTGTTTGGAAATCTCATTTCCTTACTCGTTGTCTCTTGGCAATATCTATATGCACAAGTTTTGTTGTTATGGTAGACGGAAGCCTCTTTCTAAGGGTTCACATCATCACACCGCATGGGTGGTCTTGGTTAACAAGAGGTGTCTTCCCTCGGGTTTCTCGTAGTGTCCAAGTGTGGACTAGGCCATTGTCGACGTTATTACGATTCATGTGCCTCTGTGCTACCATTGCAACAGAAGGTATGAAGGTAATTAAAAGCTTGTCAACTGTATACTAGACTGATGCTCTAGTGACAGTGATACTGAGTTGACCATTACTCCGAGCCACTCAGGATGTTGGGTTTGAGTTGGTGGTCCTGTTGTTGATTTCTTGTCATATGAGACAATATCTCTTGCAAGTCTTATTAGATGGTGTGGGTTTTGCCACCGCTAAGGTTTACATAACATAGTCGGTTGATGGCTTTTGAGCCTTATTGCTGCAAGCTATGCTCTTTGCAGCTGCTTATACATAATCTACTCCTTGTATACCCCATAGGATGGAGGTAGTTGCTGGTCTCCATGGCAAGTCGTGACATTACGCTTCCGTTCATAGGAGGCCCTTTAGGCAATCTGGTGCTATTAGTGCCTTCTTGAAGTTTAGGGTATTTCCCGTCATGCGAAATCCCTTCGGTGTCCTAACCGAATGTTCGTTCTAGCTCATGTGCTCTTATATAAGACGCTTGTTCAACTGCTGTTATTTCAGACACCCTTCAAGGATTGCTCCTGGGTGCCGTTAGATCACGCCGTTACATCCGGTTAATGTTTGTGATATGATGTGCCTACTATACCGCC
The DNA here is from genome assembly GCA_023374045.1 of Limonium bicolor. Lineage (NCBI taxonomy): Eukaryota > Viridiplantae > Streptophyta > Magnoliopsida > Caryophyllales > Plumbaginaceae > Limonium > Limonium bicolor. The sequence continues at coordinate 124,167,696 of CM041783.1, read as the reverse complement.
TTGTGGTATTGTATTTGAGTTGTCCCTTTTAGGGTTATAACGTCTCCCGTTCTTGGGTAGACTGTTTATACTTGCTCCCAGTGCCTAAGACTAGGTTTAATATTCTCTTTGATGGTGGATTATACCTTGCGGTAGTCTTGGGGTTGCTCTTGGAGTTCTGTCCCGTTTGTTGAGTATTGTGGTGTTCACGTTAGGCAATTAGCTTACTGTGTGGGCTGGGTATACTTTCCAGCTATCATGTATTTATTTGGTGTCCTTCAGACATATCCATCGTCCATACCGACTAGTCTGTGCTCTCTGCACTTCCTAGTTCTTACTCCTTATCTTCAGATGGATTCTCTGAGTTCCTTTATGCTTAATTGCCTGAGGTGTCCAGTTGTTCTGGTTTGAACTTACTGATGGTCCGTAGAACGGAGTCGACTACTCCCGTGTTTCGTACACTACATGTATACATACGTGGGGTACCATGTTGATACGTTACCACTTACCTAACTATGTGTCAGGCCCGCAAGCTCCTTCGGAGTGCGGTTGTCCTACATCCCGTAATTGGGTACACTCGTAGTGTTCGTCACACGCCTAGGTGAAGTATTCTATTGTCAACTCCTCTTGTATCATTTTATGATACTCACCGTAATTCTGTTGTTTTGGTTTTTAAAATCCAAGGTTTTAAAAGAAGGGTTGTGGTATTTGAAAGAAATCTTGGTTTTGAAAAATAATAGTTCGGTGTAAAAAGTTCTTCATGGCATAGCCATGTTCTGGGGTTTTAACCAAGTCTAGCTTCTTGCTGACTGGTATGTTCCTCGTGCAATGGTCAGGCAGTCAGGCCTTTCCGAGGTTCCATTCTCCCATTTTTTAGGACGTGTGATCCTTTAGCTGTTTTGTTACGGCCACAGTACATTACTATGTACTTGTGTGTGTTAGGGTTCCTCTACATGTTTCTGTCTTATACTGCACTTGCTGTGGCAAGTGCGTGGTACTGGTGGTTTTTGGGTAAGCCGATACCGGTCACGGTATGGTCTTCACTGGTTCTCGATAGTCCTTGTTGACTCTTCCTTTGATCTTTTTGATCATATACTTGGGTTAATTACCGCTTCTGAGTAACTTCTTATTAAGTTTGACATGGCTGTCATCGATCAGGGTATTTCTCCAATCCTTGGAGGTTCCCCTTTGATTTGGTTATGTTGTTCCCTTTTGCTCGTTCCCACACGTTTGTTGTGGTTACTGAGCCTGGGTTGTTTAGGCACTACGGTTGTAGTTACATCAGATTATATCTTGTGAATATTCTTGTAGTTGTCTGAGCTATGTTGGCCAGGTTTGTAACCTTTTTGGCGTTGTAGTTTTGGAGTCAGTCACTCCCGACTATGTCCTTAGCCAGCTAGCTCACCGTCGGTGGTGTTGCTTGGCTATTACTGTTGTCCCATAGACTTGTGTCTCGGGTTTCATTACTGCTCCTGTTTCCATTTCGTTGCACGGTTAGTGCTTCTTTTCCTGTTGCTGGTTGTTTAGCTAGGTTCTGCGACTGCTAAGCATGTCGCCCCATGCTGTTGCAGTTATAGCCTCCTTGTGGTTGGAGTGTTTACTACCGCTATTAAGTGCGGTTATTGTTGTTCAACCGGGATCAACTTCCGGGTCTTCCATTTCTTGGAATCTACCATACGTCGGTTCTTGTTTACTGTGTGACTGCTTCACAACTGCCAGATCGGGTTTTCCCCGAGTGTGAGAAGCTTTTCTTCTCTCTGGCGTCCTTTCCCAAGTTATACAATGGGGTTTGCGGTGGGCGGGACTGGTGTTGTAGGTATCCGGTACTCACCGGGAGTTCCTAACTAGCATCTCTCTAATGCTATCACTCAGCCTATAGCCCCAAGCTTCTAATTCCTAACTCGGTATTTCTTAAGCTCGGTATTTCCAGTCATCAGAGCGATACTTCGCTCTGATACCACTTTTTGTAACACCCCTACTATTAATTCAGTCATTACCGTCCAATCTCCTCGTGCTTCCCGAGTCACGCAGCGGATTCATACTTACATACATCGGGTGATACAATGCCGTTAGTCACCCACGTGACTAACAAGGCTACTACTTCTACATACAGCATCGGTCTGATGGACCGGAATCCCGAGTACTACACATCTACAATACATACTCCATTTACTAATAAATGCTACCATGTTCCATTCAATACTTTGCTCCTTTACAATACCATACAGTACAATGTACATAACCGAGTTTACTAAATTCCTTATACAAATACAATGCTTCTCCCAAGTTCATATGTACTCTTTAAGAGTCTACATCTACCCATTCCTCACTACTACTTACTTCCTAAGTACCAGGGTGTGCCATTTAGTACACCTCTACATTCCACTTCTAACTATCCAAGTGTAGTCACCGGTCTCTCACCTTGACCACATCCGCTTCGGTACCTGCACACTAAAAACGTTCCCCCGAGGGGGTCAGCTTCGCTGAATATGATAACCGCATACCCCGCGTACTAGCGAGGGTACGCCGACCATTTGGTCGAATACATGCAATTCATTTTGCATTACATACATGCATACATACTTTCATACATACATACATACTTTCTTTTCACGGTACTACAATACTACACAAGGTACAGATACATACGTACAGTACAATACATGCTTGGAGGACAATACAAGTCAACCAATACTTACTTACCATCCTCCAGAATACACATACACAATACATACTCGTTACATACTCAATACGCAATACGGAGATACACTTCTCCAATTCATACAGAAGGCTTGTTAGCTTCTTTACACACCCGGGTTAATCGGGTGTTCAATACTCATTTACTCAAGGTCAATGACTTACAACAGTCAAGACCAATACACATACGATACTTACTTCTTACATACTTTACTTCCTGTTAAGTCGGTATGACCTCCGGGCAGGGATTACTACATCCCACCACCGGGCTTTAGGGTGGCCCACTAATCCAGGATACTACCCATACAAAGGGAATTGGTCCAAGGAAAAGATCATAGCCAGGATTCGGTTCCAACCTCTTGTGGTTCCTTATCCTCACGCGTGGCCGAAACTATATCGGACTTCTACTCATTCCATTTACTCATTACTCATGTTAGGAGTTAGATTGTTAGGAATTAGTAGAAGTCAATACTTCATTTCCATACATCCATACATACACAAGTACACATTACATTCTCATACCCTTCATTCTCATTCATACATTTCATGAATTATACAAACTAAATGTTCCAGAAGATACAATCAAGAACAAAATAGTTCAGACACAATTAAGTGCATTACAATTCCGATTCGTGCATTTATCTTATTGGTGATCACATAAGCACACAAATCGGGGTAACCAGGTTAGGATACAGAGCATGAAGAAATCATACCTTTCACCGTTGTACTTGTATCCCAACGTTCCTCCGGTGTTCACAAATCAAATCCTATGATTTACATACAATCGAATAATTAATCTAACTATCATTAACTTAATTCGATTATCCTTACGTTTCCTAACTCATACTTACTAAGTCTTTACATTCCTATACTCACATTTTATTTACTTACGTTTCATTGTTTAACAATGGCATACTTACATATATATCTCATATTATAGGTGGGTATACATATACATATATATATATATACTAATCATAATCTTTTAGTTTTTTTTTTTTTTTTATAGTTTTGACCCGACCGACCCACCCTGGGTCGGACCCATGGGTCGGTCGGCTGCAGAGACTCCAATTACAGAAAATTCCAACCCGACCGACCCAACCAGGGTCGGTCCTTGGGTCGGTCCGTTACAGAAGCATTCCCGTCAAAATTCCTACTCGACCGACCCAGTCAGGGTCGGTCCCCTGGGTCGGTCGGATGCAGAAGCTTCCGAGATTGCAATTTTTCGGGTCGACCGACCCTGCTAGGGTCGGTCCTAGGGTCGGTCCAGCCCAGTACTTATTTTAATTGCTCATTTTGAACTTCAAACTCTACTCAATTCACACCCAATCTTTTCCTACTCATTTCCACATGTTTCCTACATGTTTAAACAATCAATAACATCTTTTTAATCTCATCCTTAATTCACCTTAGCTCCCTCCATTCATTGCTAAATCCATCAATCCACTTACACAATTTTCCTCACTTCATTCCAGCACTTATACAATTTTTCTTTCTTCATTGCTACAGATTTTTAAACCAACTTCTACCATCCAATACTTCCTCTACCAATGTCACTCCTAGCATCCCAAATACCTCCTCTTACCATGCCAATTCATTTCCAAGTAATTGTACCATCTATACCCAAGTCCAACATTCTTTTACCAAGTCTTACACTCTAATCTTTTCTAACTTCTCCAATGCATGTTAATACACTTCGCTACAGATTTTGCACTTCTTACTTCTCATACTACTACTACCTCTTCGTCACTACTAACCATCTCTTCTATCCCCATACATACCTTGGTTCTCCCACACACCAATAGTCCTCCATAAATGCACACATTCCTACCAAAATTTTGCCATAGTCCATCTACTTTTCTTACTTAGCCACTCATACACATTCTCATCAAATCCATTCCTAACTAGCCACACCCATACAAGGGTCCTACCAGCATTCAAGACAATACCAATTCATTAATACTTCCTCAAATACCAATACTAATACTCATACACAATCATTTGGCTCCAAAGCCTACGATTCACATACCAATTCACAAATACTCAAACTTGCGCACAAATACTCAAACTTCCAATACTACAATTCCAATACAAGATTTGGGTTCTTTAGTTAGTTTGCCCATTCCCATTAGTCTAGTGCATTAGAACTAACATTAGTAAAGAGCTCTTACCTCGAGCTTATAATTCCTTCATTCCTCTTCCAATTCTCATCTTCTTTCTTTCTTGCCCAAATCGGCCATGTGGGGAATGGAGTTGCCAAACTCCATTCCCATCACCCAATGAACACAAAGCAACTACAATTAATATACTAACCCTTAAATTAATGCTAGTTAAATGAAATGTTTAAAGCAAGATTTCTAGGGTTTACCTTTGGAGTGTTTTAGAAGGGGTTTTAGCCCTTGGTTCAAGAAGGTGAATCCACCACCATTGCAAGGTTGATATTATGCTCAAAAGAGAGAGAGAAAAAAAGGTATTACATATGGGAAAATCGGTTATGAGAGGAGATGGTGGAAACATGAGTTTTTCATGTAGATTTTTACCTTGTTGGAAAGAGGAGACTCCAAGCTCCACAATGGTGTGCTTTTCTCTTCAAATGGGGAAAACCCATCGAGATGAAACTCATCCTTTTCGAATTTTGAAAAGAGGGAAATGTAGAGGAGGATGATGGGGATTACAAATATGTACTTATTTTTGTGATTGAAGCTCAAATGGAGATGGAGCAAGGAGAAGAAGATGAAGCTTCCATGGTTGTAGAGGGGGAGCTCAAATCGCAGCCAGAGGAAGGAGAAAGAGAGGGAGTACGGTGGGGAAGAAGGAAATGGGAGAGAGAGAAGAAAAGTGAGAGGTGAGAGAGTATGTAAGGTACTTTTACCTTTTTCACTTTATTTGCTTTTTGTTCTTACTTAATTAGCTAGTTACATGTGTGTGTGAGGGGGTTATCTAACTTATTAAAAATCGGTCCCACTCAGTATTACTAGTTGGAGCGTTTTTCGTCTTTTACAGAAAACGCTCGCTATTTTACCCGGTTTTGATACTATTCACTAACCGGGCCCGTTTTCCGGAATTTTCTCGTTTCTTTATTTTATTGGTTCTAAAGCCCCACTAATATTTATTAGTGACTATTTAGTTGACCAAAATTGTTACGAGTCCGTTTGACCCGCCTAAAGTCACGTTTTCCGGTTTCCTCGAATAACGCGCTTTAAGGTTCGTTTATGCTTTTAATCCATTTTAAGGGTCCGTTTCCTTCAGGAGTTGTTCCCTTATATTATTTAGGCATTGTTAAGCCTTAAGAATCCATATAATACGCTAACCGAGGTCTCATACCTCCTATGGTTATTTAACGCTTATTTAGCGTTTTTCGCTTTTTAAACGTTTCTGTATTTCTTTTGGATTTATTTTTCCTTGCCAATATCACTTAGGCGTCATTAGGCCCTTCAATACGTATTGAATTAATTTTTTAATCCCTATATTTAAGTTTGGGGTATTTCAATCTACCCCCCTTAAGAACTTTGTCCTCAAAGTTGTTCGAGGTTATAGGTTTACAATGCTTACTCCTTCTTACATATCTAATACCAAAAGTCACACATTCTTCCTCCTTACAATTCCTAAATCCACTACTCATGGTCTCTACATTCCATACCATACAAATGTACTATAATTACTCCAATCCACATTACTACCAACCATCTGGTTCCACATTACAAGGTTCATACATACATACAGTGCAAAGCTATCCCCAAAGCAATGCAATACACGTTACAATCCCGCAGGCACTCAGGTCATCTAGACACAGGACTCTTCTATGTCCCGCTGCCCCTGGAATAATACAATACGATACTCTACTACCTTCTCAGGCATACGCTTAGCAAATCCTTCATCTTCAGGCTAAGAAAATTCTTTCGCAACTACTACTTAGAAATTTTCCAAAGCATACAACTCCAAATTCCAGTTTGTATTTATTGCTTCTACCCTATGCGTGATTCTTGTGACCACTTGAGGGGAGCTTCAAGAATCATTCGACCCTGATGTGATCAGCATCAGTGTTGAACTATCTTTCCACTCCAATTTGTGTTCGGTTTCCCTTGATCTGATCAGGATCAAGTTCGACATCCCACATCCGTTTCTAACAACAGATAATTCAATCATTTTCATTTTCTACCTTTTTACTCTTCCTAGTCGTAATTACAATTTCATACAACTCCAAAGGATGGAATTCAGTCCATCAACCATTCTCAATCTACTTCCCAAATACTTTCCTCGGATTTGATGCCTAAATGCTCATTTCATCAATCTTCTCTACTATTCTGACTAGGGAATACAATATTTAAGAAATTCAGCTGTCCTTAATTTACTTCCAATAACATACTTACGAATACCCCACTCGTGGGCTACATTCCTCTACTACTCATAGACGATCCGTACTACTTCTTTAAGAATACAATACTTGTGGAGCTCCGTCCACTACTCATTCTCAATTGTCTCAAGACATTCACCTAGGGAACTCAATTTCCTCTAGGTTATACATCGGTTTTATATCGACTCAAGCATCGTAATGTCATGTCTAACTTCAGATAGGCGCACGCTACAGGGATTATCGTTTCCCCAAGAGTTACTATACTCCTCTTTACTAATATTTTTACACTAGGGTTACAAGATGGGTATATTCATCCTATGGTATTCGCATCTCTTGTGCCCAATTACCACAGTTACAATATGAATGAATATGTATGTTGTTTAACATAAGTACCAATCATCAATTCGATTCTCATTTGTGCTATGCACATTATAGTTTCTGTGTTTTGTTCATGAAACTTACATTAAGCGGTTTTCGCTCTACCCCCCTTAAAAGGGATTACGCCCACGTAATCTACCATATGTTACTATTAAACATTGGTTTACTCGATTTGGGCAAACTGAAGCGTTTAGCTTCACTACGATATACTATACAATATGCTCTGGTCAAAGGGTCTTAACCATACCAATGGTTTAGTCTTTGCACCGAGGATTCCTATATGAGTTTATTTAACTCATAATTAATTCAGTTCTAGCCTATTAGGCTTCAAGGCATTAATAGCCATTCTTTCATACTTACTAGGTGTATTACATTTCCTAGCTAGGGCCCACTAGCTTCTGCTGCGCGACCCTGATAACTTGGGTTACTCACCCTTAAGTTATCCTTAATGTGCTATACATCACCTTTTTATCCCTCTATTATGGAAATAAGGTTTACTAACAGTGTGGTATTCTTTTACCGTTGTTTGAACTCAATGAGTTTTAGATTTTAACCAGCTCTCTGGTAATCTATTACACGTACTATTCGTACTCCCCACGATTATTCCCTAAGTTCCTCCGACTTGTTGTCGGGCGAGGTTAAGTCACTACCTAGTTGCAGTGCTTCCTCTGTTGTTACTAGCTTCAGAATAATACCAGTTCTTCTGGTTCAGTACAAGTGTTCTTTGCTTGTATGACCTTGCATTCTCAATGCGTCGGTCCAAGTGACCTTCTTCAGTCTTCTTTCACCTTTTATTCCAATGGAATTCACATCTTGTGATTGTTAGTGTGCTTACTCTCTTCGTGCTTCTTTGGCCTTAGGCCGCACGGTTTGTTGCTAAGCTTGCTTGACTGGCTTATGCCATGTGTTGGTGGTGAAAGAAGGGTTTACTACGGTTTACATTTCCCATATTCCTAGCTATCGCATTAGATCATTACTGCGCGAGTGCAATACCAAAACACTCAGTCATACAGAGTGCAGAGGCGTAAACGCTTGGCAGTAAATCACTTATGTGATAGGGATGAATATTTCTGCTTGTCATCTCATACTTATACTTCGCGTCATTGTCCAACTACTTCCTCATTCCGGTCGCTTGTTGCGCACCGTATTCTTACTCACTATACAACATCGTTTTTACGGTCTCCGTTACTGTGGTAGCTTACCTTTACTCCTTGCCATTATCGTTGGCACCATTTCCTTATGGTGTACAAACACTAGGAGGTTCCTAGTCATATGTATGACGGTTGTCGTAGTATACCGCGATACTATTATCTTCCCATTGTGGGGATGTTTTATTTCAATTTAGGTTTCATGTGTAGGTTAGCTTACCTCACATTACTTCCTCATTCATGATATAGTTTACCAAATAACTTGGTTGACCAAAGATGAAGTGGTTTATCGGGTTACAAGTTCTCTTGAGCGCCGGTCATTCATGGTGTGCAATATGCAAACTCATTGATTGTTTTGACAATTACTGTCTCCATAGTGCTGAGCATTGATAATAGGCTCTAGCTATGCGGTTTTACTTTTGCATGTACATTACCGGGACATCCCCAAAGCTTCAAGGGTTTTCTGGTCCCGTTCCCTAATTAAAGAGTATTCTATCACTGGTAGGTGGAAGTTCTCGTTGAGTGGTGTGTTTCCACTCATAGGTCTCATGACAAGGTTTATCATGTAAGTATTTATACTATGGTTCACCACATGATTGGGTGCCTAAGGAGTATACTTACTCCTTCGAGCTTTGAGGCTCTTAAACGATGTGCTTCTACAGTCCACAGCCCCTCGTAGGCGTAGTGGTTTGGAAATCTCATTTCCTTACTCGTTGTCTCTTGGCAATATCTATATGCACAAGTTTTGTTGTTATGGTAGACGGAAGCCTCTTTCTAAGGGTTCACATCATCACCGCATGGGTGGTCTTGGTTAACAAGAGGTGTCTTCCCTCGGGTTTCTCGTAGTGTCCAAGTGTGGACTAGGCCATTGTCGACGTTATTACGATTCATGTGCCTCTGTGCTACCATTGCAACAGAAGGTATGAAGGTAATTAAAAGCTTGTCAACTGTATACTAGACTGATGCTCTAGTGACAGTGATACTGAGTTGACCATTACTCCGAGCCACTCAGGATGTTGGGGTTTGAGTTGGTGGTCCTGTTGTTGATTTCTTGTCATATGAGACAATATCTCTTGCAAGTCTTATTAGTAGATGGTGTGGGTTTTGCCACCGCTAAGGTTTACAACATAGTCGGTTGATGGCTTTTGAGCCTTATTGCTGCAAGCTATGCTCTTTGCAAGCTGCTTATACATAATTCTACTCCTTGTATACCCCATAGGAGATGGAGGTATTGCTGGTCTCCATGGCAAGTCGTGACATTACGCTTCCGTTCATAGGAGGCCCTTTAGGCAATCTGGTGCTAATTAGTGCCTTCTTGAAGTTTAGGGTATTTCCGTCATGCGAAATCCCTTCGGTGTCCTAACCGAATGTTCGTTCTAGCTCATGTGCTCTTATAAAGACGCTTGTTCAAACTGTTGTTTTTCAGACACCCTTCAAGGATTGCTCCTGGGTGCCGTTAGATCACGCCGTTACATCCGGGTTAATGTTTGTGATATGATGTGCCTACTATACCACCTTGTGGTATTGTATTTGAGTTGTCCCTTTTAGGGTTATAACGTCTCCCGTTCTGGCCTGGTAGACTGTTTATACTTGCTCCCAGTGCCTAAGACTAGGTTTAATATTCTCTTTGATGGTGGATTATACCTTGCGGTAGTCTTGGGGTTGCTCTTGGGAGTTCTGTCCCGTTTGTTGAGTATTGTGGTGTTCACGTTAGGCAATTAGCTTACTGTGTGGGCTGGGTATACTTTCCAGCTATCATGTATTTATTTGGTGTCCTTCAGACATATCCATCGTCCATACCGACTAGTCTGTGCTCTCTGCACTTCCTAGTTCTTACTCCTTATCTTCAGATGGATCTCTGAGTTCCTTTATGCTTATTGCCTGAGGTGTCCAGTTGTTCTGGTTTGAACTTACTGATGGTCCGTAGAACGGAGTCGACTACTCCCGTGTTTCGTACACTACATGTATATATACGTGGGGTACCATGTTGATACGTTACCACTTACCTAACTATGTGTCAGGCCCGCAAGCTCCTTCGGAGTGCGGTTGTCCCACATCCCGTAATTGGGTACACTCGTAGTGTTCGTCACACGCCTAGGTGAAGTATTCTATTGTCAACTCCTCTTGTATCATTTTATGATACTCACCGTAATTCTGTTGTTTTGGTTTTTAAAATCCAAGGTTTTAAAAGAAGGGTTGTGGTATTTGAAAGAAATCTTGGTTTTGAAAAATAAAGTTCGGTGTTAAAAGAAAGTTCTTCATGGCATAGCCATGTTCTGGGGTTTTAACCAAGTCTAGCTTCTTGCTGACTGGTATGTTCCTCGTGCAATGGTCAGGCAGTCAGGCCTTTCCGAGGTTCCATTCTCCCTTTTTTTAGGACGTGTGATCCTTTAGCTGTTTTGTTACGGCCACAGTACATTACTATGTACTTGTGGTGTGTTAGGGTTCCTCTACATGTTTCTGTCCTTACTGCACTTGCCGTGGCAAGTGCGTGGTACTGGTGGTTTTTGGGTAAGCCGATACCGGTCACGGTATGGTCTTCACTGGTTCTCGATAGTCTTGTTGACTCTTCCTTTGATCTTGTTGATCATTTACTTGGGTTAATTACTCTTCTGAGTAACTTCTTATTAAGTTTGACATGGCTGTCATCGATCAGGGTATTTCTCCAATCCTTGGAGGTTCCCCTTTGATTTGGTTATGTTGTTCCCTTTTGCTCGTTCCCACACGTTTGTTGTGGTTACTGAGCCTGGGTTGTTTAGGCACTACGGTTGTAGTTACATCAGATTATATCTTGTGAATATTCTTGTAGTTGTCTGAGCTATGTTGGCCAGGTTTGTAACCTTTTTGGCGTTGTAGTTTTGGAGTCAGTCACTCCCGACTATGTCCTTAGCCAGCTAGCTCACCGTCGGTGGTGTTGCTTGGCTATTACTGTTGTCCCGTAGACTTGTGTCTCGGGTTTCATTACTGCTCCTGTTTCCATTTCGTTGCACGGTTAGTGCTTCTTTTCCTGTTGCTGGTTGTTTAGCTAGGTTCTGCGACTGCTAAGCATGTCGCCCATGCTGTTGCAGGTTATAGCCTCCTTGTGGTTGGAGTGTTTATACTACCGCTATTAAGTGCGGTTATTGTTGTTCAACCGGGATCAACTTCCGGGTCTTCCATTTCTTGGAATCTACCATACGTCGGTTCTTGTTTACTGTGTGACTGCTTCACAACTGCCAGATCGGGTTTTCCCCGAGTGTGAGAAAGCTTTTTCTCTCTGGCGTCCTTTCCCAAGTTATACAATGGGGTTTGCGGTGGGCGGGACTGGTGTTGTAGGTATCCGGTACTCACCGGGAGTTCCTAACTAGCATCTCTCTAATGCTATCACTCAGCCCATAGCCCCAAGCTTCTAATTCCTAACTCGGTATTTCTTAAGCTCGGTATTCCAGTCATCAGAGCGATACTTCGCTCTGATACCACTTTTTGTAACACCCCTACTATTAATTCAGTCATTACCGTCCAATCTCCTCGTGCTTCCCGAGTCACGCAGCGGATTCATACTTACATACATCGGGTGATACAATGCCGTTAGTCACCCACGTGACTAACAAGGCTACTACTTCTACATACAGCATCGGTCTGATGGACCGGAATCCCGAGTACTACACATCTACAATACATACTCCATTTACTAATAAATGCTACCATGTTCCATTCAATACTTTGCTCCTTTACAATACCATACAGTACAATGTACATAACCGAGTTTACTAAATTCCTTATACAAATACAATGCTTCTCCCAAGTTCATATGTACTCTTTAAGAGTCTACATCTACCCATTCCTCACTACTACTTACTTCCTTCAAGTACCAGGGTGTGCCATTTAGTACACCTCTACATTCCACTTCTAACTATCCAAGTGTAGTCACCGGTCTCTCACCTTGACCACATCCGCTTCGGTACCTGCACACTAAAAACGTTCCCCCGAGGGGGTCAGCCTTCGCTGAATATGATAACCGCATACCCCGCGTACTAGCGAGGGTACGCCGACCATTTGGTCGAATACATGCAATTCATTTTGCATTACATACATGCATACATACTTTCATACATACATACATACTTTCTTTCACGGTACTACAATACTACACAAGTACAGATACATACGTACAGTACAATACATGCTTGGAGGACAATACAAGTCAACCAATACTTACTTACCATCCTCCAGAATACACATACACAATACATACTCGTTACATACTCAATACGCAATACGGAGATACACTTCTCCAATTCATACAGAAGGCTTGTTAGCTTCTTTACACCACCCGGGTTAATCGGGTGTTCAATACTCATTTACTCAAGGTCAATGACTTACAACAGTCAAGACCAATACACATACGATACTTACTTCTTACATACTTTACTTCTGTTAAGTCGGTATGACCTCCGGGCAGGGATTACTACATCCCACCACCGGGCTTTAGGGTGGCCCACTAATCCAGGATACTACCCATACAAAGGGAATTGGTCCAAGGAAAAGATCATAGCCAGGATTCGGTTCCAACCTCTTGTGGTTCCTTATCCTCACGCGTGGCCGAAACTATATCGGACTTCTACTCATTCCATTTACTCATTACTCATGTTAGGAGTTAGATTGTTAGGAATTAGTAGAAGTCAATACTTCATTTCCATACATCCATACAATACACAAGTACACATTACATTCTCATACCCTTCATTCTCATTCATATATTTCATGAATTATACAAACTAAATGTTCCAGAAGATACAATCAAGAACAAAATAGTTCAGACACAATTAAGTGCATTACAATTCCGATTCGTGCATTTATCTTATTGGTGATCACATAAGCACACAAATCGGGGTAACCAGGTTAGGATACAGAGCATGAAGAAATCATACCTTTCACCGTTGTACTTGTATCCCAACGTTCCTCCGGTGTTCACAAATCAAATCCTATGATTACATTACAATCGAATAATTAATCTAACTATCATTAACTTAATTCGATTATCCTTACGTTTCCTAACTCATACTTACTAAGTCTTTACATTCCTATACTCACATTTTATTTACTTACGTTTCATTGTTTAACAATGGCATACTTACATATATATGCTCATATGTATAGGTGGGTATACATATACATATATATATATATATTAATCATAATCTTTAGTTTTTTTTTTTTTTTTATAATTTTTGACCCGACCGACCCACCCTGGGTCGGACCCATGGGTCGGTCGGCTGCAGAGACTCCAATTAACAGAAATTCCAACCCGACCGACCAACCAGGGTCGGTCCTTGGGTCGGTCCGTTACAGAAGCAATTCCCGTCAAAAATTCCTACTCGACCGACCCAGTCAGGGTCGGTCCCTGGGTCGGTCGGATGAGAAGCTTCGCCGAGATTGCAATTTTTCGGGTCGACCGACTGCCGGTCGGTCTAGGGTCGGTCCAGCCAGTACAGTACTTATTTTAATTGCTCATTTTGAACTTCCAAACCTACTCAATTCACACCCAATCTTTTCCTACTCATTTCCACATGTTTACCTACATGTTTTTAAACAATAATTAAATCCTCTAATTCACCTTAGTTCATCCCTCCAATTCATTGCTAAATCCATCAATCCACTTACAAACATTTTCCTCACTTCATTCCAGCACTTTATACCAATTTCTTTCTTCTTGCTACAGATTTTTAAAACAACTTAACATCCAATACTTCCTCTACCAATGTCACTCCTAGCATCCCAAATACCTCCTCTTACCATGCCAATTCATTTCCAAGTAATTGTACCATCTATACCCAAGTCCAACAAAATTCATTTTACCAAGTCTTACACTCTAATCTTTTCTAACTTCTCTAATGATGTTAATACACTTCGCTACAGATTTTGCACTTCTTACTTCTCATACTACTACTACCTCTTCGTCACTACTAAACGTCTCTACTATCCCCAATACATACCTTGGTTCTCCCACACACCAAGTCCTCAATAAATGCACACATTCCTACCAAAAATTTTGCCATAGTCCATCTACTTTCTTACTTAGCCACTCATACACATTCTCATCAAATCCATTCCTAACTAGCCACACCCATACAAGGGTCCTACCCGCATTCAAGACAATACCAATTCATTAATACTTCCTCAAATACCAATACTAATACTCATACACAATCATTGGCTCCAAAGCCTACGATTCACATACCAATTCACAAATACTCAAACTTGCGCACAAATACTCAAACATCCAATACTACAATTCCAATACAAGATTTTGGGTTCTTAGTTAGTTTGCCCATTCCCATAGTCTAGTGCATTAGAACTAACATTTGTAAAGAGCTCTTACCTCGAGCTTATAATTCCTTCATTCCTCTTTCCAATTCTCATCTTCTTTCTTTCTTGCCCAAATCGGCCATGTGGGGAATGGAGTTGCCAAACTCCATTCCCATCACCCAATGAACACAAAGCAACTACAATTAATATACTAACCCTTAAATTAATGCTAGTTAAATGAAATGTTTAAAGCAAGATTTCTAGGGTTTACCTTTGGAGTGTTTTAGAAGGGGTTTTAGCCCTTGGTTCAAGAAGGTGAATCCACCACCATTGCAAGGTTGATATTATGCTCAAAAGAGAGAGAGAAAAACAAGGTATTACATATGGGTAAAAATCGGTTATGAGAGGAGATGGTGGAAACATGAGTTTTTCATGTAGATTTTTACCTTGTTGGAAAGAGGAGACTCCAAGCTCCACAATGGTGTGCTTTTCTCTTCAAATGGGGAAAACCCATCGAGATGAAACTCATCCTTTTCGAATTTTGAAAAGAGGGAAATGTAGAGGAGGATGAGGGGATTACAAATATGTACTTATTTTTGTGATTGAAGCTCAAATGGAGATGGAGCAAGGAGAAGAAGATGAAGCTTCCATGGTTGTAGAGGGGGAGCTCAAATCGCAGCCAGAGGAAGGAGAAAGAGAGGGAGTACGGTGGGGGAAGAAGGAAATGAGAGAGAGAGAGAAGAAAAGTGAGAGGTGAGAGAGTATGTAAGGTACTTTACCTTTTTCACTTTATTTGCTTTTTGTTCTCTTACTTAATTAGCTAGTTACATGTGTGTGTGAGGGGGGTTATCTAACTTTTAAAAATCGGTCCCACTCAGTATTACTAGTTGGAGCGTTTTTCGTCTTTTACAGAAAACGCTCGCTATTTTACCCGGTTTTGATACTATTCACTAACCGGGCCCGTTTTCCGGAATTTTCTCGTTTCTTTATTTTTATTGGTTCTAAAGCCCCACTAATATTTATTAGTGACTATTTAGTTGACCAAAATTGTTACGAGTCCGTTTGACCCGCCTAAAGTCACGTTTTCCCGGTTTCCTCGAATAACGCGCTTTAAGGTTCGTTTATGCTTTTAATCCATTTTAAGGGTCCGTTTCCTTCAGGAGTTGTTCCCTTATATTATTTAGGCATTGTTAAGCCTTAAGAATCCATATAATACGCTAACCGAGGTCTCATACCTCCTATGGTTATTTAACGCTTATTTAGCGTTTTTCGCTTTTAAACGTTTCTGTATTTCTTTTGGATTTATTTTTCCTTGCCAATATCACTTAGGCGTCATTAGGCCCTTCAATACGTATTGAATTAATTTTTTAATCCCTATATTTAAGTTTGGGGTATTTCAACTTATATCTTCACAAAATTCCTAACACTACATGTTTTCTCCTAGTTTTACAAGTGGTGTTTATCCTTAATAACCCTTTATACCAAAGTGTTCCTCACCAATAAAATCATCTCCCAAGCATCTTCTCTTACTAACCCAAATCTTCTCTTCACAACTCCTTAAAGTTCCTTTCTCAAAACCTTATCTAACATTATTCCACCTGCAATCACATAACCTAAACCTTAACCAAAAACAAACTTCTTCAAGACTTTAATACATTCTCAAAACGCACATTGAATTCCTAGAACTTCCAAGATAACACCTAAATCCTTGGATCACTCTAAATCACCTTAATACTTGTTTTCTTCTCAAGTAAACATTTATTCACCTTTAACACTTCCTAGTTCATCAAACCATTTAAAACACTTAGATCTTCTTACACATTTCCCAAATTTGGCCATAGCTTCTCTTGTATATACTCACATCCAACCACTTAGGTTTTTACCTTATTTCATTCAAGAACACCTAAAATCGATCAAACACATTTTTATACACAAGACTTCACACATTTAGCACTACATCACAATATAGTGCATAACTTAAATTGCTTGGCACTTAGGCCCTTAAACAACATGGCTCTTAGGCCCTTAAACTGCATAAACCTTAAACACTGAATTTCCCACATAAGTAATGCCTTTGACCTGCAAATACACCCAACAATACATATGCCCTTAATAAACTCCTTGAGAGCATTTTACTAGCTCATTCACCATTGGCTCCTTAGGTATTTTATTAAGCAAATCAAGCTCATTTTCCTAAGGCATTTAAACCACATTAAGATAGCATATTTACCTCTTTTTCCTCCCAAATTTCTTTCTTGTTTCCTTACAAAACGGTAAGGCATTTGGTTCCTTGCCAACTACTAAACATTATACAAACAACATAATGAGTATTCAAGCTTTAAGCTCCATCTCATTGTAAACCCTAGGTTTACATTATTTCAAAACATTAATGTAGTTGTTTTACCTTAATCTTTGAAGGGTGTTTGAATATCTATGAAGAGAGGACTCCACCTAGTCCTTGAAAGATTCAAATGGAGCTAGAACAAAGCAACACAAGGAGCTCCATCAATGAATATTTTCGGTCAATGACAAAACATGGAGGAAACTTGATTTTTCTTTGAGATTCCTTACCTAGAAGCAAAGGAGATCAATAATATGTGGAAAGACAAGCTCAAGCTCCATCAATGGTGGAACTCCATGGCACCGAAATGGTGATCTTGAAATTTGAGAAGATAGGAATGAAGAGCTTGATGAGAGGAAGAGAATGGTGGTGTTTGTTTTTGATTGGTTAAGTGAGCTATGTTTTACAAGGGTTCAAAGGTGGACTTCCATGGTGGTGGTGCTGATGAACGTGAGAACAGAGAGAAGAGAGGTAGAAGAGAGCTTGGATACGTGGGGAAATGAAGAAGGAAATGAAAGAATGAGATAAGTTTTGCTTTTTGGAAGATATTTGTACTTAAAAAGCAAATAGTACTTAAGTTAGTCATTCTTTATTTCCTTAGCATGTTAACAAGGGTGGTGAGTCACCACACCTTAAAACCGGCCCCCAATAGTACCTAGGGGTATTTTAGACTTTATTAATCAATTGTCTCACTTATAGTAACATATGTTACAAACTAGCTTATAAAAATCACTATTCACCAAAAACAAGGCACATAGAAGTGAAAATTTTGATTTCCCATTGATATAGCCACCCAAATGTGATACTATATAGTACACATATTAATTAAAGAGTAATGATGGACATTTAGCCATTCAAAACTCATTTACAAGACAATTTTTCAAAAACGTGCTTTAAGACTCCTTAAAGCACATTTGCGTTTTAACTTGTTTTCAAGCTTGGTTTTCTTTAGTAATTGATTTAATATGTTCATTAACATATAAATAAGGCATAGGTATGACCATTAGGTCTTATACACATTTATCCCAAGCTTAGAGCACATTTTATCCCATATTGACCTTAAGGTATTTATTTGTGTTTTGTTTGGTTTCATTGTCTACCAAAGTTTCCTAAGGACTTAATTAGCCTTATAAAGTCATATTAAACATTATCAAGTCTTGGTAGGCTCTTGGGTCCTAGCCAAGTTCACTCCAAGCTTAGAGCATGTTTTTGCTCAAACCGTGTCTTAGTGTTTTATTGTGTTTTACCATGGTTTAAATGGTTCATTTATGTTTCTAAGGCACTTTTTACCCTTTAAATACCATAGTTTAACATTTACACAACATACCAAGGTTTAGGGTATTTCAATCTACCCCCCTTAAAAGAACTTCGTCCTCGAAGTTCACATTTCCTCGCATCATTGGATTAGAGTACGGGATTTACTTATAGCCATAAAACTTCCATTACCAACCACCCTTTACATCCAACCTCGGACTTAATGGTCCGGGCAACATATCCACATTATACATAAAAATATCATACTCACATGGTAACCTCGGACTTAATGGTCCGGGTACCTTCACCACACTTGCACTTACATAATATCCCTCAGACTCTTAGGTCTGGGTGACATAACCACATTTGGACTCGTAGGCCCGGGTAACACAATCAATTCAGAACCCACCCACATTAGAACTCAAGGTCTAAAATAGTATTTATTACTTATTCCACACAACATGTCTTAGCATGTATATCAAACAGAAATACCTTTTCCATCTCTCCATGGGTTCGAATCCCACGTTGAGTACATATACACTGTGATCCCGCAGAACCCGGTCGCGATGGACACCTTCTGGTCCCCGTTCCTTTGGGAGATCAAAACAGTCACTTAATTTTTTAACATATATACTTCTCATGTCACCGGTCCGAAGACAAAGGATCATACGTCCTCAGCTCGTGAGCAAGTACTACAAAAATATTCTTTACTAGGTTAAGTATAAGAAGATCTTTTATTCAAAATATTAATCGATTGTTTGAAAACACCAATTGAAAATCCTTTTGAAAACACCACACAACTCCAAGTCCAATTTATGCTCCTTGTATTTTTCTTAACGTGGTTGTTTATGACCACTTACAGGGAGCTTCAAGAGTCATCCAACCCTGATGTGATCAGCATCAGTGTTGAACTATCTTTCCACCCAATTTGTGTTCGGCTTCCCTTGATCATGATAATCAGTTTCACCTCCACCTCATTTTCCAAAACTAATTCGCAGTTCTTTGTCCTATCATCATAAATCAATTTTACCTCCCACACTCATTTTCAACAATACAACACTAATCCCATTTTCATCTTTCTTCTATCTAATCCTTTAGTCTAATCCTTACTCCAAGGGATAGAACTCCGTCTATCAATCTTCATCCAAATCCAAATTAATTCAAGTTACCTAGGGAATTTAATTCTCACTAGGTTCTATGTCGGTCTCATACCCCTTCATAAATCACAACACTGTATATATATAATATATTTTTATCAAATACAATACATGGTTTACATTTATGCACCGTCGGGGTTTTAGTTCCCCGGGAGTTTCTTTACTCCCTTCCATTTGTACTCTCACACACCATGTTAACAAGATAAACACACTTCCCACAATGGTATTCGCATCTTCTGTGGGCAATTACCACAATTTAACCACAAATAAATGCGTATGTTTACATAACACACGCGCCAACCATCATAACAATTATTTTTGTGCAATGCACAACATAGTTCACGTACACTTGTACGGTAAAACACACTAAGCGGCTTACGCTCTACCCCCTTAAAAGGGATTACGCCACGTAATCAACCACTGAACATTGGCTTTAAAATGTTCTGCCGTCGTGAAGTATTTTAACTTCCACGCGGTCTGGTACACAATGCGTTTGGTTAGAGGATTTTAACCATATTGGCGGTTTAATCCCTAAATCAAGAATTTTTATTAGAGTTTATCTAACTCATAACCAGTTTCGGTCCTGGCCTGTGAGGCTTTTAGGCATTGATGACTAGCCATCCATTCATATTCACAATGTATATCCGGTATCTGACGCATGGGCTCACTGGCCTCTGTTGCGCAACCCTGATAATTATAGAGCTAGTTTGCCCCATTCGTTACTGTTACTGTATTGTACATCTCCAATGTATTACCCTTATCTTGGGAAGAATGGTTCTCAAACGACGCATGGTATCTCTTACCCTGAGCGAATTCGGTGAGTTTCACAATTTTCCACCCACTTCTCCAATAGCTTACAGCGTAAACTACTATGTAATTCACAATGATTGACTTGCTTCTACCGATTACTGTCGGTTGAGATTGAGCTACTACTAATGTGTAGTGCTCTCTCAATTATTCCCACACCTGGGGTATATCTCATACCGACATTGGTATTTAGTGTTACTGTAGTATTTACTGTTAATCATGTCTCCACCTTTGGTTTTGTACATGTATTCTTTCATTCCTGCGGCCTTGCATTACCTATGCATCGGCCATTATAACATTATTCCTCCACAATTACCATGCTTCCGATTCCTAGCTATCCCACTTGATCATTACTGCGCAAGTGCAATACCAAAACACTCAGTCATACAGAGTGCAGAGGCGTAACTCTTGACAGTAAATCTCTCATGCGATTGCGATAGGAATTACACTGTGTTTTACTGAAATTCTTATCACATAATACTTGTCACCGGCTTACTGCTTGGGGTTTGTTATCATTTACGGTTGTGCCTCCACTGGGTTTAACTCATAACTCTGCTCACTCCCCATTTTATCATCTAACCATACACACAACGGTCGCTTATTGCTCACCATATCCTTACTCATATACAACATCAACTTATACTGCATCCGCTATTATATTAGCTTCCGCTATTACGCTGGGTTTATCTGGCCCTTTTTGGCTGATTTTTTTTGAATATACTACTATTTTTTGAGTCTTAAGTTCTTTGAGCGTTGTTCGTTACTCATTTAGTATCACACACCTATGGTGGTCGCTATCAACTTATCTTTCTTCCTTTCTACACAACTGGTATAAGCACTTCTTTTCGTGTTACTTCATTCAAATCACCCCGGGGTAATAACAACATGGTCCATCCTCCACATACTTCTTGAACTTGGTCCACACCACTACCGCTCTCGCGGTTTCACAATGTCGAGAGGTATCCCCACTCTTAAAGCAGTGGTTCGTTCTCCGCTCTATTTCCTTGTGTAACATATACTTCTTCAACCGATCCAATTTACATATCACCAGTTGTTGTGGCTTATAAGCCTTACTGTCGTGATTCCTCCAAGTTATCTCTCTGGCAACTTAGGGTCCTACTTTTAAGTGGGTTTACTTCAGTGTTTAATCCGGGTAATTGTTCTAAATCTTGTATTTCCGTTATATTGCTCCATCTAACAATGTTTAATCCAAACACCCCTCAGGATTGCTCCCGGGTGTTACTAAATATGCCATTACATCTGGCTTGCACTCATGGGTACATTCCGTTAGCCACGCCTTTTTGCGTTCTTCACTGGGTATTATCTCTTCTGTGAAGATCAACATTTCCTGATAGTGTAGGTACTGATTCGGGAGTTTCATCCCGTTCATTGCACATAATGTGTCACATTAGGCATCTGCCTTTCCCTGCTTTCCAGCTATCATGTTTATCCTGAGGATCCTTAAGACATATGCTATGACTTTACTTAACAGTTTGTGCACTTCGCACTTCCTAACTCTTAAACATTTCCTTGAAAGGAATTCACTAATCCTTTTAATCTCGTTACTTAACTGGGTTGCTTAACTTCAACCATTCATGGTAATCCTTAGCTCTTGATTGATTTATACTGCTGACCGTAGTACGGAGTCGACTACTTCCCGTGTTTCGGACTCTACTTGTAACATATATGGGGCATCAATGATACATTACCACTTACCCGACTAACCCATAAGTAGGTCTGTCAGGCCCACAAGCTCTATCGGAGTGCGGTCGTCCACAATTCAGTTGGTGCACTCGTTAGTGTCCGTCACACGCCTAGGTGAAGTATTCTGTTGTCAACTCCCATATTGTCCTTTGACAATATGCGTCCCGTGCTTCCCGAACTTAATCGAAGGAAAGTTTATCCACTATTGTACCTTATCATCTGCCCTTGGTTTTACTGGTTTGGTTTAAAAGAAGGTTGGAAAGAAGTGTTGGTTTGAAAGAAAATTTGGTTTTGAAAAGAAAAGGGTTTGAATAAATCGGGTTGAAAGAAAATTTCCATGGTTCACAACATCTTCTTACCTTAACCAAGTCCTTCTTGCTGACTGGTGTATTTACAATTACAGAGGTTAGGCTAGCAGGCCCTTCCACTGTTATGACGATCACACTTAATTTGTGGTACTTCACCAAGTACTTTGTATTTGTTTATAAATTTCCCGAACAGCCTGTATAGCAGCACTTGCTAACTGGCTATCGTTTTAACACATACCGTTTGTGGTATTGTTTTTACCCATACTGTCCCCAGTGGCCTTGTTGGCCCTCACTGATCTTACTTCCTTAATCATAAACTCTCTGGGTGACTTCTCATGTTTTCACATGATATCATTAACTAGGGGTTTCCCATTCTGGGAGACCCCTTTTTCATAGTATTGTATTCACTTTGTAGCCCGTTCCACGTATTTGGGCACTCCTTGTAGTTTCCCTGTCGGTTGGTATACTGTTGGTGTATTATTTATAACTGTGGTCCCGTAGAACTCGTCTCGGGTTTTATTAATCCATTTCTTGCCTGTTGCACGGTTTGGTGCGTTGCAAGCTGGTTGGTCTCGACTACTCGGCATGTCGACCCAGGTTGCCGAAATTCTATTCTTCTGTACACTGATCCTTCGCTCTTCGCTATGAAATGCGGTAAACACTGTTTAGATGGGAACCGTCTTCCGGGATTCCCAGTTTTCGGGATCTACCGTATGACAGGTTCTCCGTACCTTTAGATGTGTTTAATACAGCCAGATCGGGTATTTGAGTAAGAGTGGACTTCCATCTCTCTGGCTTTGTTTCCCAAGTTATATAACAGGGTTGTGGAGGGCGGGAAGGATATATAGGTTTTCCAGTATTCACTGCCGTAGTTCCTTACTAGCGTATCTCTCACGCTATCACTCAACCCTTAACCCAAAGTACTTAAATCCTAACTCGGTATTCCTAAGCTCGTAATTCAGTCATCAAGAGCGATACTTCGCTCTGATACCACTTTTTGTAAACACCCCATCCAACAACAAACACATAACAAACAATCTGCAGCGGAAACTCAACTCATCACATTACTTATTTCAATGGGGTTACACGCCGTTAACCACCCACGTGGCTAACAAGGCTAATACATGTACTTGTATCGGTCTGATGGACTAGATTCCCGAGCAACTACACAATACAATCCTCATTCCATTTTCAACATTTATAGAATACATGCATTCCCACTGTACCGAGTATTTATAAACTGATGCCGACAACAATATCGGTCTTACTACACCTACATGTATATATACACTTAAATGAATACCCAAGTACAATGACTACCCCGTCCTACTCTCGAACGGCTTCCAGCTCTCCGTACCTGAAATAGGAAAAGAAGAGAAAGGGTGGCCCCCGAGGGGCTCAAGAACCTTTGCTGGTATTGGTAATCCCGCAGCCCACATGCACCGGGCCACGCAAAACTAATTGTCGTCTTAGCATGCAGTTGATTATATTTAAATCATGCATACAAGCCATAAACATACAACATAACAACATTTCGCCTCAATGGGCTCAACCTATAACCAACACATCCACACTTAACCAACCATTCAATGATTCTTTAAACCCTAGAGTGGCTCTCCTCTAAAACGAGCTACTTCTTAACGAACGACATGTACCCATTAATCGGGTTATCCTTAAACGCCTCTTTGTCACAAACTGGGATTCATTTCCATGATCCACACACTCCATATCCTAC
This sequence comes from Limonium bicolor, assembly GCA_023374045.1. Classification (NCBI taxonomy): domain Eukaryota; kingdom Viridiplantae; phylum Streptophyta; class Magnoliopsida; order Caryophyllales; family Plumbaginaceae; genus Limonium; species Limonium bicolor. The sequence goes on along the minus strand of CM041783.1, from coordinate 124,143,546 downwards.
AACATATCTCATTCCTCACATAACAAAACATAACAAAACCTTTTTGTTTCGTCGTACATGACAACATCACAATCATTTTAAACACCTGACGTATACTTATCGTAGCATAGCAAGGGAATTTGCATAGCACAACACCAATACATAACACCGTAAATCGGTTCTCACAAGGAACCTTCCACCATAGTTAGTATACATAGTGAGCCTAGAGATTATTACCAATCCCATGTTAAGCCCGTTACCAACCTCGTTACCGTCCGGTTATATAGAACGGTTAACTTATACCCAAGGTGTGTCGGATATAGTAATCCCAAGCACACCGAAATAACATTCGTATGCCCCTGTGGCCCGACGTGAGTCAGTAACTAGCTTTGGATAAGCTAAGGGAAGGTAGAAACCAAATTGGAATACCACCTATACATACACCAAGAGAGCCGAACCGGATATGATATCGACTCCCGTCCATCACACGCGTGGCCGGAACAACCGGACTCCTCACCCCCATTAGTACATATACACTTATAAATAAGTAGTTAGAGATCCATTATGGAGCCTACCACATCCACACACCATACGGTATCATAACCGAGTTAAGCACACAAGGGAGGTTCACACACTTGCATACAACAACAATATCCAACTAACTCACACATAGCCGTGGTTAGCACGTTCCCAAGGTTTGGGCCGTCAACTCCGTATACCGATCACTCATGTGTTCCTAGTTTTGGTTAGCTAAGGTTTAACACATACTTGAGGTTAAATGGTATCGGAGGCCAAATTCGCCACATAAATGAATTACTATAAACTCATTACATGTTTTAATCTTACAAGGTGGCAAACACTCAAGAAAACATATTGGCATACAAGCCGGTGTAATCCGGTAGGACACAGGTTGCAAGAAAACCATACCTGTCACCGGAGTCCACTTTACCACGTCCACTTATGTTCCTCGAGCGATTCTCGAACAACTGTTAACATCACATGTGTTTTTTATTAACATCGGGGTTTGCTTGATTATTTAATGTCTAATGCTTAACTTTCCCCGTTAACTTAGTTACATAACTTTACATTTTAACTTGTTTTACTTTCACATTTTTGATACAACTTTCACCCACTAATTGCCCACTTAATAATTAACCAACTCATGTCCTTCTCAACCTATAACATCACACCTTAACATCATCCCCATCATTACATATCATTCATAACCTTAAACCATATTTTGGTCCGACCGGACTTGCCGACCGGACTTGTCCATGTCCGGTCGATTCAAAACACATTTCCGCCAAAATTTTCTACTCCGACCGACCTTGTAAGTCCGGTCCTATGTCCGGTCCATTCCAGAAACTAATTCTCGCAGGGTAAACTGGGCCCGACCGAACTTGCAAGTCCGGTCGCAAGTCCGGTCTGCCCAGATCTTTGTTTCCTTTTTACATTCAACTCCAAACTTCACCCCATATATCCTAGTATACCCTAACCTCATTTGGGCACTTCAAACACACCTTAAGATATCCTTAAACACTCACAAAACTCTTTTTCTAATTCCTTAAACCTTTACTTATATCTTCACAAAATTTCTAACACTTACAATGTTTTCTCCTAGTTTTACAAGTGGTGTTTCATCCTTAATAACCTTTATACCAAAGTGTTTCCTCACCATCATAACATCATCTCCCAAGCATCTTCTCTTACTAACCAAATCTTCTCTTTCACAACTCCTTAAAGTTCCTTTCTCAAAACCTTATCTATACATTATTCCCACCTTGCACATCACATAACCTAAACCTTAAACAAACTTCTTCAAGACTTTAATACATTCTCAAAACGCACATTGAATTCCTAGAACTTCCAAGATAACACCTAAATCCTTGCATCACTCTAAATCACCTTAATACTTGTTGTTTTTCTCAAGTAAACATTTATTCACCTTTAACACTTCCTAGTTCATCAAAACCATTTAAAACACTTAGATCTTCTTACACATTTTCCCAAATTTGGCCATAGCTTCTCTTGTATATACTCACATCCAACCACTTAGGTTTTTACCTTATTTCATTCAAGAACACCTAAAATCCATCAAACACATTTTTATACACAAGACTTCACACATTTAGCACTACATCACAATATAGTGCATAACTTAAATTGCTTGGCACTTAGGCCCTTAAACAACATGGCTCTTAGGCCCTTAAACTGCATAAACCTTAAACACTGAATTTCCCACATAAGTAATGCCTTTGACCTGCAAATACACCCAACAATACATATGCCCTTAATAAACTCCTTGAGAGCATTTTACTAGCTCATTCACCATTGGCTCCTTAGGTATTTTATTAAGCAAATCAAGCTCATTTTCCTAAGGCATTTAAACCACATTAAGATAGCATATTTACCTCTTTTTCCTCCCAAATTTCTTTCTTGTTTCCTTACAAAACCGGTAAGGCATTTGGTTCCTTGCCAACTACTAAACATTATACAAACAACATAATGAGTATTCAAGCTTTAAGCTCCATCTCATTGTAAACCCTAGGTTTACATTATTTCAAAACATTAATGTAGTTGTTTTACCTTAATCTTTGAAGGGTGTTTGAATATCTATGAAGAGAGGACTCCACCTAGTCCTTGAAAGATTCAAATGGAGCTAGAACAAAGCAACACAAGGAGCTCCATCAACGAATATTTTCGGTCAATGACAAAACATGGAGGAAACTTGATTTTTCTTTGAGATTCCTTACCTAGAAGCAAAGGAGATCAATAATATGTGGAAAGACAAGCTCAAGCTCCATTAATGGTGGAACTCCATGGCACCGAAATGGTGATCTTGAAATTTTGAGAAGATAGGAATGAAGAGCTTGATGAGAGGAGAAGAGAATGGTGGTGTTTGTTTTTGATTTGGTTAAGTGAGCTATGTTTTACAAGGGTTCAAAGGTGGACTTCCATGGTGGTGGAGCTGTATGAACGTGAGAACAGAGAGAAGAGAGTAGAAGAGAGCTTGGATACGTGGGGAAATGAAGAAGGAAATGAAAGAATGAGATAAGTTTGCTTTTTGGAAGATATTTTACTTAAAAATCAAATAGTACTTAAGTTAGTCATTCTTTATTTCCTTAGCATGTTAACAAGGGTGGTGAGTCACCACACCTTAAAACCGGCCCCCAATAGTACCTAGGGGTATTTTAGACTTTATTAATCAATTGTCTCACTTATAGTAACATATGTTACAAACTAGCTTATAAAAATCACTATTCACCAAAACAAGGCACATAGAAGTGAAATTTTTGATTTCCCATTGATATAGCCACCCAAATGTGATACTATATAGTACACATATTAATTAAAGAGTAATGATGGACATTTAGCCATTCAAAACTCATTTACAAGACAATTTTTCAAAAACGTGCTTTAAGACTCCTTAAAGCACATTTTGCGTTTTAACTTGTTTTCAAGCTTGGTTTTCTTTAGTAATTGATTTAGTATGTTCATTAACATATAAATAAGGCATAGGTATGACCATTAGGTCTTATACACATTTATCCCAAGCTTAGAGCACATTTTAGCCCATATTGACCTTAAGGTATTTATTTGTGTTGTGTTTGGTTTCATTGTCTACGAAAGTTTCCTAAGGACTTAATTAGCCTTATAAAGTCATAATTAAACATTATCAAGTCTTGGTAGGCTCTTTGGGTCCTAGCCAAGTTCACTCCAAGCATAGAGCACGTTTTTGCTCAAACCGTGTCTTAGTGTTTTATTGTGTTTTACCATGGTTAAATGGTTCATTTATGTTTCTAAGGCACTTTTTAGCCTTTAAATACCATAGTTTAACATTACACAACATACCAAGGTTTGGGGTATTTCAGTCTCTGAGTAATCCACACCGGGGATGAAGTCCAGTAGACCAATGAATCGAGCGTAGTATTCATCCACGGTCAGAGCCCTCCCTAGGTTAATGTCTCGAACTCATGGCGCTTCTTCTGTTTAAGATGTGCTGGATAGTACTTCCCCCTCAACAACTCCACAAAGGCAGCCAACGAAATTCGGGCTTAGCCAGGTGATGGTCCTTGACCAACCTCCACCAAGTGCTGGCTGCATCCTTCAGATGGAAAGCAGCAATGACAACCTTCTGGTTGGCAGGTACTTGTAATGCCTCGTAGGCCTTCTCACGCTCAACTATGAATCGCTCCAAGGCTACGGGGTCTGGCTCCCCAGAATATGTAGGTGGTCGGGTCTCGCTAAGTGACTTCAGCCAGTTCGTTTCCCTGGGCTGTGGCGGGTGGGCTGGTGCTACTCCTATCTGAGTACCCAGCTGTGCAAGAACAACAGTAATTGTCTCTGCAACTCCTGGATTCGTAGGGTCACCGCCTCCACCTCTACCCGTACCACGCCCTCTAGTTCCCCCAGACATCTGTAGTACAGTATGTCACATAAATATTCAGTATATTACCGTACACAACCAGTATATATTGAATTGCCTTAAAGGCTAACCTATCATGCAATTTGCGTTACTAAACCCAATATCTTTCTAAGACGAATCGTCTCGTACTTCATAAAAGTTTCCCGTATTTCCCAAGTCCTAAGCTCACTGTCTTAACCTATTTTCTCGTCATCAGAGCGGTACTCCGCTCTGATACCACTTTTGTAACACCCTTCTCCATAATCACGTAATAATCTCTCTCGTAGCATAAAAAATGTCTTACAGCGGAAGAATTAATAACAATAACAATACTCACTCGGGTGTCACCGGCCATTACTCGCCCATGCAAGTAACGAAGCCAAACTACATCCAACTTCCACATAAACAAACTGCTAACCGCCGTGATAACGAGAAACTCCTATACATCATACTAAGTCTATAAACCATAAACATCGACAAGTGAGCGTCTACCCAATCCTAAATATACATAACCTTACCATAATACAATTCACCATCCTCATTGCCATGTAGACAAACTCCATGCGCAGTAATAATTAAAGTAAAACTCCAATTACCCTGCTCCAGCTCTTCGGCTTCGACAATAATCAACAACCTGTAATGGTGTAGTATCAGCGATAGACGCTGAGTATGCCGGTCCTGGACCCTAATGGTCACTTGTCTTTTTAACAATCTTATTATTAGATCGGTTTCATGCTTTACCATTTTACAGTTATAATCAATACTGTAATAAACTTGCATAATATGCATAATCATCCATCCAAATATTCATAACATATAATCATCCATCCAATCCAATCATTTATAAAATATCAACACAACATTTGTATATCGAACATATCGAATAATAACAATATAATGTACAAAGTACAATCGCCGTAGCGCATGCCATCCTTTATTAATTCAATTTATTCTGGCCTTCAGGCCCCATCCATATGTACAATGTACAATCGCCGTAGCGTACAGTTTTCATATTTGATTTACCTTAGCCTTGTAGGCTCCATCCAACCATGTTTAATTAACTAGTTGGGCGTCATGTTAGGACAACCCGATATCCTCACCATGGACAGTAGTCCTCCCGTACACACAAAGGTGCTCATTTCGGTAGAGGTCCGGAGGCCCCTGACTCTCTTATGTCTCGTAAGACATCCATATAAAGGCCGTAGCCACCTGACCCACGATCCAGTTTGGGCTCGTTGGGTATAAACCTGGAGCGGAATCCAATCGGAAACCCCTCAGTGATCACAAATGCGCAACCACGTAGTTCGTAAACTACCGGGATTCCTCACCTCAACTCATACCATCTCTCTCTCATAATGTTTAAGATCTGCTCTTAGTCTTATGGAGAATAATTATTAGTTAGCTGCCCATTGGGTCTCACACATACCTAGAAGTAATCTAGGTTATATTCATGTTCGAGATCCATGCTCTAGAGACCGATAATGTCGTGACCCGTCCCTAAGTGTTTACTTAGGTTACCATATACTTAATATTAATACTATGGTATTATATCAAGTAACCGTCATGTTATCACAACAACGTATATGTATGTTTATATAAGTCGATCTATAGTCGACGTAGTGTTAGTCCCGTAGGACGCTCGTGCATAAATAAATAATGCAGTAACACTTAATCACATACATGTATCCACACACATAACACACAAGTTATATCAACCAAATCCGAACCCAAGGAATTCCTTAGGACAACTCGGATCAAACCCCTTACATACCGTTGACCAAGACCTAGGATGCGCAGTGTAGTCCACTAGCTCGTCAAGCGTCCTTGTCTGGAGTATGATCTAAACGGTATTAAAACTATAAGTCAGTCTCCATGACTAACTACATCCGGTATTTCCGAATAACAAGTAACCCCGACAGTTCATCCCTGTTTTCTACAGTTGTTTGTTACGGGTTTCTCTAAAACGGTCGGCTTTGTTACTTTAAAACTCGTATGTCAAAACATTTCGGCTGTTAAGCTTAATTCATTATATTTCTTTAATCTTATCCACCATTAAATTTAGGTACGTAACCTATAGTTGCATGTATGCATGCATTATTATATTATATCGTATTATTTTTCCACCATACATTATAATACATTGTATTATATTATCCATTATCTTTAGCAAATAATATTTGCATTCAAAAACTCATAACTTATAGTTTGTAACTATTTTTTTGTAATAACCACCCACCATTATATTATATGGTCTCCAACCATAATATATACTCATCCTTATATACATTATTCTTGTGTATGTATATATTTACCACGTAGGTAAATTTCGTGAGTTTAATAAACTCTTATATTACATGTTACATTTCATCATCTTATATTAGATGATCATTTCCATTAGTTGTATTATATACAACTTATATCAAGATTATTATCCTAATATTATGTAACATTTTATGTTGTATAATTACAACTCCTATGGTTTATTCAATAAATACCTTAGTTTATAAATCTCATTTATTTATAGTTTGTCACATTATTTAATGTGAATATCCTTACTTATATTAATTCCATTAACCACCTTAATACCATATAATTGTTATAACATTTATAACATATTAGACCATAGTCTAAAATTCATTTTCCAACCTTATTATTTTCAGTACAGACCTTGATTTATTTAAATTCTATTTTGACCACATGACATTATGTACTGTTATACCATATACTAATATCATATAATATGATATTTTTATTTCCTTTAACTTATAACCTATAGTTTTTATACAAAACTATTTATATTGCCGCATAGGCACACATATTAAACCTTATTCTTTTCCATAAACCATAGTTTCCTTTATTTACAAAATCACCCCATTATTATACCATGTTATATATACCATTTAATATAACATTTCTAACTTATAAAAAGGGTATATCCTATGGTCAATATTTATAAATACCGAACAGACCTAAAACTGTTCAATAATTGCCATTTGGCATATTTATAACATATAGTTTTATAATATCATTAAAACTATATATTATACATATATCTCAATAAATATCTTATATAATTCTAAAAATCACCAAATTTCACCAAAGGGTTATAAATATCCTATTAACCAATATACTTACGGTATTTACCATTACACCACCTATATTTCTCCAAAGTGTCATAATGACATAATAACTATATATTATACATATATAGTTCATTCTAATTCCAAAATCAACCCAACAAATTCCTAAAAAATTCCTAATAGCCCGGGGTGTTTATAATACCATTTTATACCCTAACTTTTGGTAATAACATATTTACCACATAGTTTATAAAATTGTTACAAGTAAATACTTATCTTATTATAAAACCTTAAATAAGTTATTTAACTTATCTAATTTGGTCAAACACCTACCATATGGTCAAGGTTGACCACCTTAATATCTCCTTGACCACCAATTCCTTATAATTAAGGTTTATAACCCTACTTCCAGAATTACCATTTAACCCCAAAATTTTATATAATCTTATAATTTTATATAAACTCATTTAAACCTCCAATTTGTTTGCTATATCCTTTTATAGCCCCCAAATTTAATTTAATTACACCTCAACCCCTAATCATCTCGGTAATATATAAATATCACTAAAACCTACTTTAAGCTAAATATAAATAAATAAAATGGCCTAAAGTACATGGCCTTATTACAAACATTTGCTCACAAAATAAATTACACATAAATGTCCCAAAAATACTTATAAATCTCGGCCCCTCACCACATATTTTTCATTTAATTACCAAACTTCCACATAAAGTCTTAATTTTGACATTTATGTTACTTAATTACTTAGATAAATTTACTAAGTCTTTTCCTTAATCATTTTAAGGTCAAACATGACCATATCACCATGTTCTCTCACGGCAATTCAATATTCACAAGTTTAAACTTGTATTAATGTATCAAGTTAAGGTTTAAGTGATTTATACCTTGATTTAGCAAGGTTAAGACCTTGTTTGGTCTCGCCACCTTAAGGAGAATTTCTCCACAGCTTGATCTACTTTTCTTCATGTAGAAAACAAGACATGATTAAACTCCAAACATGAGCTAACCATGAGAAGTAATTTAGGTCATGAAAATCATGAATTTTCACCTTAGATCTTCAAGTTTGTTGGAGGTCTACCTCGGCCCTATTTTCCAGTAGAGAAAGAGTATCAAAACACTCTTAAAAACAAGGTACAAAACCGTGGGTAACTAGATTGGAAGATGACTAAGATTTACCTTGTTTAAGATGCCAAAATGGTGTTTTTGGCATGGATCTAGCTACTCCTTGTAGATCTTGGTATACCAACTGAATCCACATGAAAAGGAGAAGAAAATAGGCTAGGGAACCAAGGTTTACAACCGAAATCTACAAGGAAGAAGAGATATGTGCTTAAAGCACATTTTTACCTTAAATGGTCAAGACTTGAACTTTACTCCTTATATCTTGTTACAGCCGAAAATAATCTTTCTTTTAGCCTCCAAAACACACTACATAAATGTATAGAAATGGTTGGAGTCTAGATCAATGGGAAAAGGAAAGAAAGATGAAGAAAATGGATATTTTTATGCCTTAGAAGCTTACCTAGAGCAAGAGCTCTCACCAATGGAGTTTGGCTGCTTACCTACGGTCAAAGAGGAGCCAAAGAGAGCATTTGGCTAATGAACTCTCGGCTGGAATGGAGTAATGAAGAAGGTAAGCTAATTTTGTCCTTAAAGTCATTTTTTGCTTATTTTATGTTCTTAATGACTTGATGACTCACCAAGGACTGATTGGTGTTGATTATTCAATAGGGACAAAGGCCATAGGCAGCCGGCCATGAATGGAGTGGTGGGTGGATGATTGGTACTTAGTTGATTCAATAATAGAGTATTAATGTCATTTTAATCAATTAGTGAGAGGTGAGTCACCACCCATTGCCTTGGCTAGCTTGGAACCACCGTATAACAAGGAGAAGGGAGGCTCTTCAATCGGCAGCAGCCTCACATGGGGTAAGCAAGTGGTAGACAAACTTTATGTTTAATATGTTAAAGTATACTTTTTCTTATTTAATGTAATAGTAATAAGGTATATTTAATTAGCACATGGGAATGGTCACATGGCTTCTTAGGAGCATTAATAAACTGATTTTATGAGGTCTATTCGTGGTCAATGGTCAACATTGACCAATTTAGTCAATGTTGACTCAAACGGGCCCCCTTTTAGGGTTTTATTAATATTTTAATATTAAATTTGTAAAAATTTGTAAATTTCTGGAATTAAATTCCTAATATGATATAATATGATATATTATCATATTTAAAGGTATTTATGACCTTTAAGCCCATTAAAAACCAATGTAGAAGGCAATTACACAAAAACGTGCTTTAAGGAGTTTTAGTGCACATTTTGTGTCGCAAGGTGTTTCTGAGCTTGGTTTTCTTTGAGAACGGTTTTTTTGTGTTCCTTACATGATATTTGATCATGGTATCCAATTTTATATCATTTAGAGGTCATTATATTTTTAAGGTATTCTTAGAGCACATGTTTGCCCTTCTTGACCTCAAAGCATGAAAATGCTTGTTCTTTGTGTTGGAGTGTTGTCCAACAATTGTAATATGTTTAGTAATGTGTTAATATACTTAGGACAAAGTTTTAGGTCCTAAGAAGTTCATTTGGGTATTTATTTACCCTAAACAGTCAAAGGGCAACATCTTGCTTTGTGTTGACCACTGTTGTTCTCAGTTGACTTTTAAGGCATGTTTAGGCCTTAATCAGTGTGATTAGATATTTAATCCATGTTTTATTAATTTGGGGTATTTCATAAACTATATATGTATGTGATATAGTTATTATGTCATTGTTACACTTTGGATAAGTAAATGGGGTGGAAATGTAAATACGAGAGTATATGGGTTATTAATGGTAATTATAACCCTTGGTGAAATTTGGTGATTTTTGAATAATATAAGAGTATTTATTAGGATATGTGTATAATATAGTTTTAATGATATTATAAAACTATATGTTATAAATAGGGCCAAAGTGTAATTATAGAAAGTTGGTGGGTTGAAAAATAATTTGGAACAGCTTATTAGGTATGTTCCAAATTATAACAATATATAATTATAGGTTATATTAATATTAAGGTTTAAAATGTTATAATATATGATATATATGACATAACATTATATATGTGGTCAAATTGTAAATTTGGAAAGTAAAAGGGGTTGGAAATCATTTTAAAACAGATTAAAATCTGTTCGGTTATTTAAAATAAATAACTATTGGTTATAAGTTAAAAGAAATAAAAATATCATATTATATGATATTAGTATATGGTATAACATTACATAATGTTATGGGGTCAAAATGAAATTAAAGGAAAGTATAGTGCTGTACCGAATTATTAAAGGTTGTGAAATACCCCAAACTTAGATATGGTGTTTTAATGATAAACTAAGTTATAAGGAGGCTAAATAATGCCTTAGAAACATTAAGAAACATTTCTAATCAAAGAAAACATAAGGAACACCAAAAGAGCAGATTAAGCAAAAACGTGCTCTAAGCTTGGAGAGACTTGGGTGAGTACCCAAATATTGTTCTAAGACCTTAGTAATATCCTAATGGTTATTTTAAATCAATTACCAAAGAAAACCAAGCTTGAAAGCAAGTTAAAAACACAAAATATGCTTTAAGGAGTCTTAAAGCACGTTTTTGAAAAATTGTCTTGTAAATGGGTTTTGAGTGGCTAAATGTCCATCATTACTCTTTAATTAACATGTGTACTAATTAGTATCACATTAGGAAGTCTAAATCAATGGGAAATAAAAATTTCACAACAATGTGCCTTGTTTTGTGAATAGTAATTTAATTAAGCTAGTTTATAACATAAGTCAATATAAATGAGATATTTGGTCAACAAAGACTTAAGTACCCCTTGTTACTTAATGGGGGCCGGTTTTTACAAGGTGAGTCACCACCTTTATTAGTTATTAAGTAAACAAATAATTATAAATAGCAAAACTACTATTTACTTTACAAGATAAATATCTTACATTTAATCACCTCTCTCCTCATCTCTTCATTCTCTCTTGTTGCCACGGTTTCTCTTGCTCTCTCCCTTCTCCATTGACGTGAAGAGCAGCCCCATGCTAGCTTCAACTTCCCTTGCACACATCTAGCTCATTTTAGCTCCAAAACTAAAACAAATTACATATTCCTCTTAGTTAGCTCAAGCTCTCTCTTTCTATCTTTTCAAAACTTCAAGAGCTTTGATTTGGTGCCAAGCCAAACCACCATTAGAGGAGGAAACTCAAGTTTGGAGACTCCATTGGCTTCTCCATTCTCTTAAGGTAAAGAAAGTGTAAGAAAATCTAGGTTTCCATCATTTTTCTTCATAACCGAAAATACATGCTCATGAGGCTTCATTTTTGTAACACCCCTAAAACCGGCCTAAGAGTTAAGGGTATTACACGCCGCGTATTACTACCAATAAAGCAAGGCTCTAAAACACTCAAATGCAATAAAGGCCCAAAACAGAGTTACATAAACATTGTAAACCAAAGTATTCAAATACAGCGGAAGCAAATACAAAATCCCAAATACATGTTCCAAACAGAAACAGAGGTCTAACAGAGTAAGGCCCGAAGGCTACAAGCCTGAGTAAGAATATCAAATAACAAATGAGCTATAACATAAACTAAGCTCCAGAAACTGAATAAGTGATCCTCGCTGATGAATCTGCAAAAAATTTAAAAGTAGGGGAATGAGCACACAACTATGCCCAGTAAGCAGTGACCGTCATCAGTAAGGTCGCTCAAAACAATTGAAATCAGATGAAGGAGAAGATAAACGTTATATCCACAATTCTCAATACTCAGAAGTTTCCAGAACAGAAACAGAGGGGAACTCAAGGGTTCCCAATTCAGAAACAATCAGAACTCTTAAACAGAAAGGGACAAGACACAATGCACACACTCAGAAGGGTCGAAGACCCATAGAGCATACCAGGTCTCTCGGCAACGCAGAAATGACTCGAAAGAGCCAAAGGGTTCGTCAACCCCACAGAACAGAAAGGGAATGACCCACACTTAGAACGACGTCTACATGGTATACCACGGAATAGCTCGACCCAGCCACTCACGGCTCAAAAACAATGTGAAATGTCCCAAAACAGAAGGGTTGCTTAAACAGAAGCAAGATTGCATTTAGATATGCCAAAACACTCATAAATAAGTAGCACAGGTCATAAGGGACCCAACGCCGCAGACGACACACAAATCGAAGTTCAAACGAATAAGTTACGCTGAAAACAGAGGGGTGTCCGAACTTGTGTCCGGACGTCGATGTTCGGACACAAGTCGAGACTCGGAAACCAGAGATTTTCAAATGTCCGGACTTGTGTCCGGACATCAATGTTCGGACACAAGTCGAATTGAAATCAGATAGAGGAATTCAGAAGGTCCGAACATCAATGTTCGGACTGATGTTCGGACGGGTTACGGAAAAGAGTTACGCGGAAGGTCGACCTTGTGTCCGGACGTCCAAGTTCGGACACAGGTCGGACTAAAATCAGGGAAGAACCCAAGGGCGTGTCCGAACATCAAAGTTCGGACTTATGTTCGGACATGCCCCGAACTTTGAAAATCAATAGAGCAAAATGCACTGTCCGAACTTCAAAGCTCGGACGGAAGTTCGGACAGTGCGAAAACTACATTTTCCAGAAGACGAGCAGAGCAGAAACTTGTGCAAAAACATCATCACGAATTGCCAAATTGATACACACACCAATCACAGAGAAAAACAGAGAACCATGGGGTTTTAACCATTCCAAAACGCAACCAAACAGACAACACAAACAGAATTCACACCCAAAACAGAACCGTTGCAATCCCCATGGCTGAACTTCCAAACCGAATCGAGTAACCACCTACCTCGTTTATCAGCACAAACAACAACGAACTGAGGCAGCAGGCACAATCCACGCAGAGCAACAATCCGGACAGATCAACAGCCACTGATTAACCAAACCAATTGACACAAAAATCAGAAACTGAAATGAAGAACCCTAGATTATCCAAACCCCAAAATCTGCAACACCAACCTGATTTCGGAAGTGAATAAACTCCACAATCCGCAGCAGTTCCACAGCCCGCACAATCACAACTCAACAGCAACGAAGCCTTCTGATTTAATCATGTACCATGGCTCAAAATCAGAAAACAGAGAGAGAAGAAAACCACCAACGCAGTCCCGAATTCTTGAATACAAACCTGAATCGATCAGAGAAACGCAGCAGCAAAACCCTCCAATCCGATTGTAGCAGCAGCCTTCACGATCCTCAGCAAGAGAGAGAACAGAGAGAGAGAGAGAGAAGAATGGAAGTCGATGTTCTGAACGCACGATGGAACTAGTGGAGGAAAACTGATCGTAATGTAAAACAATTAGAAGATTTATAATTAAATAAGGCTCCCTTTCCTTATTATATAAAGAAAACAATTACCTTAATTGTTTTAAGCAATGACTCCTTGCCCTCATCTATCAAAACAATACCGCCGAAGTCCCAACTGACAATCATAATGTAATCCATCTTAGATCATTACATAAACCGGATATAATATAATGTTGCAACTATGCGTGTTATAACATCACATCCCCTTAAAAGAATCTCGTCCTCGAGATTAACTCACCTTACTACTCGAACAGGGAGGGAAACTTGGCACGCAGCTCATCTTCGAGTTCCCAAGTCGCTTCACTCTCTAACTGATCAGACCACTGGACCTTCACCATAGGCAGGGTCTTACTACGAAGCCGACGGACATCTCTGGCTAAAATGCGAGTAGGCACCGCCTCGAAACTGCAGTCATCTCTCAACTGAAGCTGCTGTAGTCGATCACGAGAGACGGATCATGCAGGTACTTCCTCAACATCGAGACATGAAAAACACTGTGGACAGCAGACAAAGCGGGTGGCAACGCTAACCGGTAGGCCACAGGGCCAATCTCTCTAGAACCTTGGGCTAGCTTCCCACGCTTCCCAAAGGACTACGCCTCTGACCGGCGACACGCAGATAGACATGATCACCAACATCAAACTCAAGCGGCTACGCTGATTGCATAGCACTTTGCTACTTGAGCAACAAGCAGACGCTACGCGAACCGTCCTGATCCCCCTATCTCTCCACCCCCTGCACCAGCTCAGGTCCAACCAAGACCCTCTGTTACACTCTTTACGTCCCAGATGGGGGACCTGCCCTCCTACCGTCAAACTTCAGACCGGACATTCACATGCTGCGTGCTGTGTTATTGTAGGCAATCATCAACATCAGACTGCTCCACTACCTCCAATCCTCACACATGCGACATGAGCATGCCTTCCTCCAGAACCTGTAGTCCTCTCTGTCTGGCCATCCACTGAGGATGGTAAGCTGAACTGAGGCTTTCGGCCCAGGGCCTTATGCAAACTGCGCAAAATCTCGAAACAAACCTACCGGGTACGATCAGAAAACTATAGTAGTAGGCACCCTGCAACCTCACTTCTCATCCAAATACAGACGAGCTACGACTCGCCAGAAAGGTCTTCCTCACTCAGGCAGAAAATGAATACACTTCTCCCAGACGATCACAATCACCCAAATAGCATCACCACCCGAGGAAGTCTGGGCAAACCCAGGACAAAGTCCATCCCACACTCTCCCACTCCCACTCACTTCCAATGGGAAGGGGCTGAAGCAAAAACCCGCTGGCCTCTGGTGCTCAACCTCACCTGCTGACAGGTCTGGCACTTCGAAACAAACTCAGAGATGTCGCGCTTCATCCCAGACAACCAGAACGACTCTCTAAGATCTCGATACATCTTCACCCCTCCTGGGTGAACTGAATATGGCGCTCCGTGAGCCTCCTGAAGGATCTCCCTACGTAGAACTGCATCGTTGGGCACACACACTCGGCCTCTGAAACGCAGACAACCATCACTGGAGACACTGAAGTCTGAGTTATGCTCTGAAGGCAGCCCCTCTCTGATCCGACTCAAAGCTGAATCCGACTCCTGACCAACTCTGATCCTGTCGACCAACGAAGACTGAACCTGAAGTGCTGCTATCACACTGGCACTGGCTGGTCTGGACTACCCAGACGCCCATACGCTGAAGCTCTAAGGCGGACCTCTGAACTCCTGTCAAGGCACAAGCTACACCCGGAGCACCTCTCCGGCTCAAAGCATCTGCAACAACATTCGCTCTACCCGGGTGGTAGAGGATCTCTAAATCGTAGTCGTGAAGTAGCTCCAACCACCTCCGCTGTCTCAAGTTCAGCTCCTTCTGAGTGAACAAATACTTGAGACTCTTGTGGTCCGTGTAAACCTTACACGACGCCCCATACAGATAATGTCTCCAAATCTTCAGCGCGGAAACCACAGCTGCCAACTCCAGATCGTGGGTAGGGTAGTTCTTCTCATAAGGTTTAAGCTGCCGAGAGCCATAAGCCACTACCTTACCCTGCTGCATCAAAACACATCCTAGTCCCTTATGGGACGCATCACAGAAGACCTCGAATCCCTCGGTCCCAGATGGCAAAGTCAGAATCGGTGCGGTCGTCAACCTCTTCTTAACCTCCTGGAAGCTCTGCTCGCAAGCCTCGCTCCACTCGTACTTGATCTCCTTCTCAACAGACGGGTCAGTGGGGATATAATCTTAGAGAACCCCTCGACAAACTTCCTGTAATACCCATCTAACCCAAGGAAACTGCGGATCTCAGTGACATTCGTGGGCCTCGCCCACTCCATCACAGCTCTAATCTTCTCAGGGTCCACTGAGATACCGTCCTTCGAGACCACATGTCCCAAGAATACTACACGATCCAGCCAGAAGTCACACTTCTTCAGCTTAGCATATAGCTCACGATCCTTCAACGTCTGTAGAACAATCCTCAGATGCTCCTCGTGCTCCTCTGCACTTGGAATACACCAAGATGTCATCTATGAAGACCACTACAAACTGATCCAGATAGGGTTTGAAAACCGGGTCATCATATCCATGAAGACTGAGGGAGCATTAGTCAAACCAAACGGCATAACTAGGAACTCGTAATGACCATAATGAGTCCTAAAGGCGGACTTAGGCACATCATCGGCCTTAATCCTCAACTGATGGTAGCCTGAACGAAGATCTATCTTCGAGAACACTGTGGCGCCCGCCAACTGGTCAAACAGATCATCTATGCGCGGAAGGGGATAGCGGTTCTTGATGGTCACCTTGTTCAGCTCTATAATCGATGCACAATCTGAAGGTCCCATCCTTCTTCATCACAAATAGCACTGGCGCTCCCCAAGGAGAAACACTAGGGCGAATGAAGCCTTGTCTAGCAACTCCTGAAGCTGGACCTTCAGCTCCTTCAACTCCGCCGGACTCATACGATAAGGGGCCCTAGAGATGGGCTGAGTCTCTGGCGCTAAGTCAATCGTGAACTCCACCTCCCTCACTGGTGGTAGTCCGGGCACATCATCCTGGAAAACTTCAGGGAACTCTCTGACGATCGGGATGCTCTCCAAGCTGGATCCCTCACGCACCTCTGGCAGATAGCACAAGAATCCCTGGCAGCCCTTCCTCAAGAAGCTGGCTGCCTGCATCGCAGACACAATCATAGGCGCACACGGGACTGCATTCCCAGCAAAGACAAACGGCTCACGGCCAACAATTCAAACACTACTCTCCTCGCTGCACAGTCTATATGGGCATGGTGCTCTGCTAGCCAGTCCATGCCCAAAATCACATCAGAACAGGTCATCGCATCGGGATGAGGTCAGCAAAGAAAGTCTTGTCCCTAACTGCTATGGGACAAAGCCTTACACACAGAATCAAGAATACAAGGAGCAATCCCACCCAAGGGACTACTCACACACAAATCTACTTCACTAGGCACAACAGTCAATTCAAAGTCAACCCAATATATCACAGAGATAAAGTAGTGCGTAGCTCCCGAGTCAAACAGACAAAAGACATCCTGAGAATGGATCTGAAGGATACCTGAGACGACGCGATCACCAGCACGATCACGCTCCCCCGCCACAGCATACACACGGGACTGAGTCTGAGGCTTCTTCTGGTCGGACCTCGTCCTGAATCTGAACCAGTGCCTCTATCTCCTGAGCCTCTACCGGATGCCTGAGGGCACTGAGCGATCTGGTGCTCCATCGACCCGCACTTAAGTAGGCACCAGTCTTCTTGTAGCACTCCCTACCAGGATGGGAGTGGCCACAAGACCCACACTTCGCCCCAGCTGACGAAGATGAAGAAGCTCCCCGACGATCTCCATAGGACTGCTTCTTCTGAGGAGGAGCAGCCTCCTTCTTCTGAGGCTCTTCAGCACGCCTCTTCCCCTTATGGTCCTTGCCAGTCTGTCTGCCCCTGATGTCGGCCTCTACCAGTAGAGCGACATCTGCCACATCTCTGAAGGTCCGGTGACGAAGGGGTGTCACCGCGGACCTGATGTCTGGTCTGAGCCCACTCTCGAACTTATGGGCCTTCCTATGCTCATCTGGCTCCGGAGCATACTTCGAGAGCGTCACGAACTTCCTCACGTACTCCTCGACTGACATGTCTCTCCCCTGGCGCCGCCGGTTATACTCGTTGATCTTCTGATCCTTGTAAACGTCCGGATAGAACTGCTTGTTGAACTCCAAGCAGAACTGATCCCAGGTCCAAGGCTGGGGGTGCCTACCTATCACCACACGCCACCACTCCTTCGCCTCCCCCTTAAAGAGGAACGTGGTGAAGTCCACCTTCTGGTCATCCTCCGACCCCATCACTCTCAGCAGGTCCTCGACCTCAGTAATCCAATGGCTCGCCTCCTGAGGGTCACCACAGCCGTCAAAGGAAGGCGGCTTTAGCTTCATGAATTCCTGGAGCGCCCTGACTCAGCCTCCCACAGCATTCGCCCCTGCTGGGCCTGCTCCACCAGCTCCTCCACCAGCTCCCCCAGCAGCTGCAGCCACCGTCTGCATCAACTGTGCCACAAACTGCTGTACTGCATCTGCAGCATCTCCCTGAGGGGTCACTGGTGCTCTACGAGGAGGTATTCTGAGATACACAAATCCAAAACTTGTCAGAACTGACTCACACTTCTACAATTGCCACAACTGAACCTCACACAAGCAAACACAACCACCGACCCTAAAGAAAGCCAAACCTGGCTCTGATACCACTAAATGTAACACCCCTAAAACCGGCCTAAGAATTAAGGGTATTACAGGCCGCGTATTACTACCAATAACGCAAGGCTCTAAAACACTCAAATGCAATAAAGGCCCAAAACAGAGTTACATAAACATTGTAAACCAAAGTATTCAAATACAGCGGAAGCAAATACAAAATCCCAAATACATGTTCCAAACAGAAACAGAGGTCTAACAAAGTAAGGCCCAAAGGCTACAAGCCTGAGTAAGAATATCAAATAACAAATGAGCTATAACATAAACTAAGCTCCAGAAAGTGAATAAGTGATCCTCGCTGATCAATCTGCAAAAATGTTAAAAGTAGGGGAATGAGCACACAACTATGCCTAGTAAGCAGCGACCGTCATCAGTAAGGTCGCTCAAAACAATTGAAATCAGATGAAGGGGAAGATAAACGTTATATCCACAATTCTCAATACTCAGAAGTTTCCAGAACAGAAACAGAGGGGAACTCAAGGGTTCTCAATTCAGAAACAATCAGAACTCTTAAACAGAAAGGGGACAAGACACAATGCACACACTCAGAAGGGTCGAAGACCCATAGACCATACCAGGTCTCTCGGCAACGCAGAAATGACTCGAAAGAGCCAAAGGGTTCGTCAACCCCACAGAACAGAAAGGGAATGACCCACACTCAGAACAACGTCTACATGGTATACCACGGAATAGCTCGACCAAGCCACTCACGGCTCAAAAACAATGTGAAATGTCCCAAAACAGAAGGGTTGCTTAAACAGAAGCAAGATTGCATTTAGATATGCCAAAACACTCATAAATCAGTAGCACAGGTGATAAGGGATCCAACGCCGCAGACGGCACACAAATCGAAGTTCAAACGAATAAGTTACGCTGAAAACAGAGGGGTGTCCGAACTTGTGTCCGGACGTCGATGTTCGGACACAAGTCGAGACTCGGAAACCAGAGATTTTCAAATGTCCGGACTTGTGTCTTGACATCAATGTTCAGACACAAGTCGAATTGAAATCAGATAGAGGAATTCAGAAGGTCCGAACATCAATGTTCGGACGGGTTACGGAAAAGAGTTACGCGGAAGGTCCGACCTTGTGTCCGGACGTCCAAGTTCGGACACAGGTCGAACTAAAATCAGGGACGAACCCAAGGGCGTGTCCGAACATCAAAGTTCGGACTTATGTTCAGACATGCCCCGAACTTTGAAAATCAATAGAGCAAAACGCACTGTCCGAACTTCAAAGCTCGGACAGAAGTTCGGACAGTGCGAAAACTGCATTTTCCAGAAGACGAGCAGAGCAGAAACTTGTGCAAAAACATCATCATGAATTGCCAAATTGATACACACACCAATCACAGAGAAAAACAGAGAACCATTGGGTTTTAACCATTCCAAAACGCAACCAAACAGACAACACAAACAGAATTCACACCCAAAACAGAACCGTTGCAATCCCTATGGCTGAACTTCCAAACCGAATCGAGTAACCACCTACCTCGTTTATCAGCAAAAACAACAACGAACTGAGGCAGCAGGCACAATCCATGCAGAGCAACAATCCGGACAGATCAACAGCCACTGATTAACCAAACCAATTGACACAAAAATCAGAAACTGAAATGAAGAACCCTAGATTATCCAAACCCCAAAATCTGCAACACCAACCTGATTTCGGAAGTGAATAAACTCCACAATCTGCAGCAGTTCCACAGCCCGCACAATCAAAACTCAACAGCAACGAAGCCTTCTGATTTAATCATGTACCACGGCTCAAAATCAGAAAACAGAGAGAGAAGAAAACCACCAACGCAGTCCCGAATTCTTGAATACAAACCTGAATCGATCAGAGAAACGCAGCAGCAAAACCCTCCAATGATTGTAGCAGCAGCCTTCACGATCCTCAGCAAGAGAGAGAACAGAGAGAGAGAGAGAAGAATGGAAGTCGATGTTCTGAACGCACGATGGAACTAGTGGAGGAAAACTGATCGTAATGTAAAACAATTAGAAGATTTATAATTAAATAAGGCTCCCTTTCCTTATTAATTAAAGAAAAAAATTACCTTAATTGTTATAAGCAATGACTTCCTTGCCCTCATCTATCAAAACAATACCACCGAAGTCCCAACTGACAATCATAATGTAATCCATCTTAGATTATTACAGAAACCGGATATAATATAATGTTGCAACTATGCGGGTTATAACAATTTTAATGCCTTGTTCTAGCTTGTTTTCTACTCTCCAAAGGATTGAGGAGGTCCTTCTTGCTTCATATCCAAGCTTGTCTTGAGAAACCAAGGTAAAAAAATCACCTTAATACCTTAAAGCACATTTTGACCTAGGGTTTCTTCCTTAGGGTTAATGTATTATCTAGTACTCATTGGAGTCATTGGATATAGGTTAGAACATTGGCAAGGAAAGTTAAGTGGTGACCGAGATTGAGCAAGGAAAAACCTAAGGGAGAAAGTTTGTAAAGCTTGTAAAACAACAAGGTAAATTACTTACCTTAAGGTTTTTTATTGTTTTAGGGAATGTGATTTAGATATGTGATGTGCTTAGTGTAGAGTTTACATTTGGAAAAAGGGGTTATAAAACCTAGGAGAAAGAAACAATGATTATGTTTGAGAACTTGTGACTAAGGAGCCAATGAGAAAAGAGATAGTCAAACAATGTTGAGATGAATTACAAGAAGCATTTTATTTCAATGGGAGCCTTGTTGTGTGTATTCGCAGGTTAAAGGCAAATATATGTGGAAATTCAGTGGTTAAGATTATTGTCATTTAAGGGCCAAAGTGCCAAGCATTTTTAAGTTTATACACTATATGATGATGTGGTGTAGTTTTAGTGTAAATTGTGTGTTAAGGTGTTGTGATGACAATTTGAGTGATCTTGGTTGTTTGATGGTGAAAAACCAAGTGTTTGGATGTAACTATATACTAGAGAACCCATGGCAAAATTTAGAGGAGAACCTAAGTGTTTAAGATGTTCTAAGGAGATTTCATGACTAAGGAAGTACTAGGAAGTTCTAGAGGTTGTCTTGATGAAAGAGGGTGAGATTAAGGTGTTTAAATGACTTGCACTGACTTAGGCATCACTATGAAGGATTTAGGAATCAAGAGAGTGTACTTGGGTATTTAGGACTTAGGTAAATGTGGATAAAAGAAGCTAGGAAACTTTAGTAAGTTTGATGTAAAAGAGCATAAAACTTTTAGGTGGTTTAGGTAGAAACTAGAGTTTAGAATTTAAGGAAGCTTTGGAAAATGTAGTAGGGGTGCAAGTGGTGTATATGGTGTGGTCAAGTTCTTAAGGAGGGAACTTTTGGCTAGTAGAAGTTCTAGGTGAAAGGGATGTTGAAATGTAGGAAAGAGATAAGTGTTAAGTGTTAGTAGTTATTGTAAGAATTGAGTAAAGGATTGGAATGATCTTTGAAGGTTGTTTTAATGAGTTTGGAAGATGGTTTAAGGTGGGTTTAAGGGTCTAAATGATGTTAGAACGCATTGGAAGGCTTGAGGAAAAGTTTAGTGAAGATTTGACAATGTTTGGGCATGTTCTGGTGGCGTCCGACCCAGGGGTCCGACCCAAGTTTGGGTCGGACGGCCTCTGTTAGATGCCAGTGAATGGTTCTGGAACGGTCCAACCCAGAGGATTTGGGTCGGACATGGGTCGGACGGGTGTGTTTTAAAGGATGAGAAAATTTCTGGAATGGTCCGACCCAGTTGGTTGGGTCAGACATGGGTCGGACAGATGAGGTTTAGAAGACGAAAAATTTTTGGAATGGTCCGACCCAGTTGGTTGGGTCGGACATGGGTCAGACATGTAGAGTTTTTCAAACCCGAAAGTTACTGGAAGGGTCCGACCCAGTTGGTGTGTCGGACGATGGGTCGGACAACCCTTAACACTTGAAAAAAAAAGAAATTTTGAATTCTAAGGATGATAATTGGTAATAAGGTATACCATTGGTAGGGTAGTAATGATTAGGACCCTAAGAACCTAAGGGATTAAGTTAAGTTAAGTAAGAACCTTAATGTTTAAAGTTAAGTTTATAAGGTTAAGTGGCAGGGATTTAAGAGGATATCGAATGGGAATCTTTAGGGACTAAGTGAGTTAAGTAAGGTGCAAATAACTAATGGCCTAAGAATGAATCAATGTTTTAGGTTTGTGAATTGGGACCCCGGAGAAGGTTAAACAAACGACAGACGACGGTGAACGGTACAATCTTTTTTGTGACCTGCTTGCTAACGAGGTGTCCCTTGGCTTGTGTGCTATCTGTTTACTTGCTATGACTAAGACAAGATAAAGCATGCAACCGGTTATATTTGTTCTCGTTGTGTATGTGTTTTCTTTACACTAACCCACGAGACTTGAGAATGCTACTAACCGAGTTTAGTACTTACTGAGTTAAGAATAAGAGTTAAGTATTGGTGATTGTTGGTTAATACCCGTTAAGGTTTAACTAACACATGGTGTTTAAGATTTCTACTAACTGGAACTTGAGTGAGGAAACCCGAGACTGACTCCGGTCATGCATGCTAAGGAAAGGGGGACGGTATCTGAATCAGATCCGCCCTCCGCTTAAGGACTTGTCTTCGGACTTGTTGCCTAGGGCCGGTTGCCGGCTCAGCTACGCTGGACTCCCGTCCAAGGTAGGTGGCATTAAGATGGTGCGGTGGGATCACCTAAATCCCAGGTTTGAAATTAAGCTACAACCAATCTCTTCCAGGAACGGTTTGTATACTGAGAATAAGTTGAGGTTAAGATTAAGGTAAGGTAAGGAACTGAGGTTAAGGAAATCAGGACTAAGGAGGGGGTTACTAACCCACTTGATAAGGGAACGCTTGTGTCGTTCATTGTTTGTGAACTATGCATGTTCATCTGTGGATTGTTGTTATTGCACTTCATATTATGCTTGTGTATGTAATCAATTTCCATGCTATCGACAATTAGTCGTCGTAGCCGCGTTAGCTTGGGGGCCATCAGTGGGAGTACCAGCATTCGTGCTGACCCCCTTTGGGGGCTGTTTTTACACTTGCAGGTAAGAGGCCCATGAAGACGCATCACGAGAGTAGGAGCGGTTAGACTTAGGATGGGTTGTTTATTTTGGGTACGGGTTGCGCTTGTGCTCCCGTCTGTTTATATTAAAACTAATGTATGGTTGTCATTATGACTTAGTACTTATACTCGGTTGGTTGGTGGTATTTTGGGTTGGTGATATTTTGGTTGGATGGTGATATTTTGATTGGTCGGTTGTTCATTTTGGATAAGTGTTGTAATATTATAAGGCCGGTATGTTCTAACGATCAGACCGTGGCAAGGTCCAGGTGTTTGTTAATTCCGCTGCGATGAATTCGATTAAGCGTTAAGTTTAGCGATAACCACGATTGGCTTTGGATGGGGTGTTACAAAAAGTGGTATCAGAGCGTAGTTATGCTCTGATCAAGAAATACCGGACATAAGAAACCACCGAGTTAAGATATAAGTTAAGGAATAGGTGATGGGTGAAGGGTGTGAGAAGTTAGAGTGAGTAGAGTCAGATGACCACTAATAAGTGTGGATCGTCTTTACCGTCTACGGACGTTATAAATTCGTTAACCGAAACAGTGGTGGATATGAATCTAATGTGAGTTATGCTTGTTCAGATGGCAGGACGTCCTAGAGGAGGCCGAGGTCGTGGCCAGGGCGATGATGCTTCAGGGATACCGGGAGGGCAGACGATCGCCGAGATCGTGGCTGCCGCATTAGGGCACATGGGCTATCAGCCTGGTGTTGGTGCACCACCTCCACCGCCACAACTCAGGGAATCGAATTGGGTGAAGAGTCTTGCAGACCTTCGACCCGCACACTTTAAGGGGGAGACTGATCCCGCCAAGCTCGAGGTGTACATCTCCGAGCTGGAGACCGCCTTTGAGACCCTTGATGTCCCTGCTGGGATCAAGGTGTGTCTGGCTGCTTTCTATCTGAAGGGGGCGGCAGGCGATTGGTGGAAGCTGGTGAGGGCCGAGCATGTGGCCAATCCAGAGTTCGACTGGGAGCAGTACACCGCCTTGCTACGAGCAAAGTACTACCCCGCCCATGTCCAGACGAAGAAGCGCTTGCAGTTGGATGCGCTTAAGCAGACCGACAAGATGACGGTGGACGAGTATTACTCAGACTTCACCGCCTTGCTCCGCCTTCTGCCAGGTCTTGGATATTCAGACCAGATCCTGGTGGACCGCTTCTATGGCGGGCTTAGCCATCGACTCCGCTACGGCATGGGACCGACGAGTTACACTACCTTGCAGGTAATGAGAATGATTGAGATTAGAGTAAGTAAATGAGTAAGACTTAGATTATGAGAAATAAGAGTGACTAATACTGTGGAAAGCAGGAGTACTACCATGCCGCTGCTAAGGTTGAGATAACCGTCCAGCTGAAGGACGAGGAGAATGCTAAGAGGAAGAATGCTGGTAAGAGCTCGGAGAGTCAAGGGCAAGGAGGGTACAAGAAACAGAAGTACCAGCCTCAGGCCCAGAAAAATCAGAACGCAAAAGGGAAGGAGGAAAAGGAGAAGGCTCCGGAAGAGCCATTGAAGCTGACGTACGCATACGCAGCTACACCCCTGCGCTCTAGGGCGCCAAAGGGTAAGGAATTGGTATTGAATGAGTTAAGAAACAATTAGTAACCGTTTGAGATGTGAGTATTGATATTGTGAAAGATCAGGATCTGAGACTGAGAAGGGAGCCGGTGGTGGCTACCAGCGACGCTACATCTGTAGGTGGTGTCATAGAGACCACCCCGGGCTCGATTGCAAGGGAAATAAGGTGGAGTGCAACTATTGTGGGGTGTACGGACACCGAGCATATGAGTGCTTCCGGAACCCTGCTGGCAGAGCCTATAGGCCCGATACCAGGGGCAAGGGCAAGACCGATCAGGGAGCTGGATCTGACGGTCGGAGGAAGGTGCAACAGGCTGCAGACAAGAACCCACGGGTGACCCAGAAGTCGGGACCCACACTACACTTGGTGGATCGGGACAATGAGCCTGAACCCTCATCGAGGCCAGGTACCGCTATAACCACTTAGTAATATAATTGCCTGCTTACCGCATTATCATGCATGTTTAGGAAGCTTCAACATCTGCTATCCAATACCATTTACACCTAACCCGGAGCACACCAACATCGAAACCATAGACTTTCCAACCGAACAATGTCAGGTTATCCGCCCAGGTATGATTTTATTAAGGGGATGCCTAATGCCCGAAGCACAAATACCCATCATCAGAAGATGCAATCAACTAGGAATGGGACCGGGAAGTTTTTACACACCGGAGTACCCAGGGGGAGCAAGGATGAAATTAAAAATGATGAGCTTAGGCAAGGATTGGAATCCGTATGCTAAGAACTACCAAACCACGAGGATGCAAGATGGAGTCTCACCACCGGGGATACCTGAAAAGTTCCATCCAGTTATTACACAAGTCGTGGAGATCGCTCAACAATTGGAAGCTGAACCGATTCCAGACATTCAAGCAGACATTTGCATTGTGAACTTCTACGAGAAGGATGGGCGACTTGGACTACACCAGGATAAGGACGAGACAACGGAGTCTCTCGAAAGAGGGATACCCGTAGTGTCTTGGTCCATTGGGAATGATGCAGAGTTTTTATACGGCAAGCAGAAGCGTGCGGACCATGCGAATAAGTTGGTACTTAAGTCTGGAGATGTAATAATTATGGGAGGAGAATCAAAGATGTTATACCATGGGATTAAGAGAATCAAGTTGAATACAGCACCGTCAGCAGTAATCAATGCGACGCATATGAGACCTGGGAGATTAAACCTAACCTTTAGACAATATTAGTCACGTAATGTTAGAATGAGATAAGTAATAAGATGTAAGATTGAAGCACATGTTGTAAACAGGATGGTTATGAATAAAATAACAGTGTTGTTCATATAAATTGTTACGACTCTTGTTATACCATCAATACTCATGAAGCTTGTGAACACAATTAGGTTATGGACTCGGTACGGAAGGTGCGCTAAGCATACTTACAGAGGCACAGGCCGACACCAGCGGTACTATCCTCACTGGCACCTTTCCGATTAATGGGATTGAGGCATCAGTTCTCTTCGACTCAGGGGCCTCGCATACCTTTGTCTCGGCATCTTTCGCGAGCAGGTTGGAGCTAGACACTGATGAGCTACCCGACTTCACGGTTACGCTCCCGTCTAAGGAGAAGGTTCGTTGCAATCGTTACTACCGAGGAGCCACTGTTAGAATTAAGGGAGAAGACTTTCCAGTCAGTTTTATTGAGTTCAGTGAGCTAGGATTTGATGTTATCTTCGGGATGAACTGGTTGGAGCGGCACAAGGGACGTATCCTCTGCGCCGAGCATAGATTGCTGCTCAGGAGTCCGTCTGGGGTAACAATATCATACCGCCAGAGGCCCAGAGAGCCTTCGACTAAGATCATCACCGCCATGGCAATGTATAAGGAATTAAGGAGAAAAGAAGAAGTGTACCTCTGCTATGTACAGGACATAGAGAGAGACCCCGAGTTCGACTTCGACTTACCGGTAGTGTTGGAGTTCCCCGACCTATTTCCACGGGAACTGCCCGGCATGCCACCCACTCGGGAGGTAGAGTTCACCATTGAGCTGCTACCTGGTACCAGACCTATAGCAAAGGCACCATACCACAGGGCTCCGGCAGAAATGAATGAATTAAAAGAACAGTTGAAAGATTTGTTGGATAAAGGATTTATAAGACCAAGTGTGTCACCATGGGGAGCGCCAGTCCTCTTCGTGAAGAAGAAGGATGGTAGCCTCCGCCTCTGCATCGACTACAAAGAGCTGAATGCAGTAACAGTGAAGAATAAGTACCCACTACCCCGCATTGACGATCTGTTCGATCAGTTGAAGGGAGCATCTGTGTTCTCCATGATTGATCTCAGATCGGGGTACCATCAGATAGCCATTAAGGAGGGAGACATTGAGAAGACGGCATTCCGGACACGATACGGCCACTATGAGTTTACAGTGATGTCGTTCGGTTTGTCGAATGCACCGGCGAAGTTTATGGATCTGATGAACCGCTTGTTCCGGGAGCAGCTGGACAAGTCGGTTGTGGTGTTTATTGATGACATTTTGATATACTCGAAATCTAAGGTTGAACATGAGGAACATCTGAGGAGAGTATTGGAAATATTGAGGGAGAACCAGCTATATGCTAAGTTCTCCAAATGTGAGTTTTGGCTTGACCAGGTCTCTTTCCTAGGTCATGTCATCTCGGATGCTGGGATCTTAGTGGATCCAGCAAAGATTGATGCTGTACGTACTTGGCCAAGGCCGAGGACTGTTACCGACATCCGGAGCTTTCTCGGTCTGGCAGGTTACTACAGGAGGTTTGATAGGGATTTCAGCAAGGACGCAAAGCCGATGACCAGTCTGATGAAGAAAGATGCACCATTCTTGTGGACGACTGACTGTGAGAAATCATTTCAGAGCTTGAAGGACTCACTGACCACTGCACCGATCCTGACCATTCCAGACGGTACAGAGGGCTTTGAGGTTTATTGTGATGCATCCGGCAGAGGGCTGGGTTGCGTGCTCATGCAACATGGCAAGGTGGTGGCATATGCCTCACGCCAGTTGAAGAAACATGAGGAGAACTACCCCACACATGATTTGGAGCTGGGAGCTGTAGTCTTCGCTTTGAAGATATGGTGCCACTACTTATATGGGGTTAGTGTGACGATCTACACCGATTATAAGAGCTTAAGATACATATTTACTCAGAAGGAGTTGAATCTCAGACAGAGGAGATGGTTAGAGTTCTTGAAAGACTATGGCATTGACCTCCAATACAAAGAGGGGAAGGCCAATGTTGTAGCAGACGCCATGAGCCGTCGAGCACACTCACTCCATTCGCTAGTTTCTTTCTCCAGCTTGGTTGATGAGGTGCGAGAGGCTCAGAGGTCAGATGAGTACATGAGAGAGGTCAGACAGAAGCTGATGGATGGTACCTTTGAGAGTCAGAAATACGACTTCAGACTTCATGATGATGATCTGATCAGACTTAAGGGCCGGTTATGCATACCACGGGGCAACACGGATCTGAAAGACCGTATACTTAGGGAATCACACTGTTCTTCAGTTTCCATCCATCCGGGAGCCTCTAAAATGTATAAAGACATGAAGAGATACTTCTGGTGGTCGGGGATGAAGACAAATGTTACCGAGTTCGTCTTGAGGTGTCTCACATGCCAGAAGGTAAAATTCGAGCACCGACGACCGGGCGGAATGGTACAATCGATGCCAGTTCTAGAATGGAAGTTCCATGATATCTCCATGGACTTTGTAGTTGGACTTCCACCTGCTAGGGGAGGTCTCAACATGATATGGGTGGTGGTGGATCGCCTTACCAAAGTAGCCTGATTCATACCGATGAAGGATACTTGGAAGGTGACCAAATTAGCTGAGTTGTTTGAGAAAAAAATAATGAGACATCACGGGATACCAAAAGACCATAGTGTCAGATAGAGATACTAGATTCATGTTGAGGTACTGGAGAGCTACCAGAGAAGCGTTGGGTACAGAACTCAAGCTGAGTACCGCGTTCCATCCTCAGACAGATGGTCAGACTGAGCGTACTATTCAGACACTCGAGGACATGCTGAGGGCATGTGCCTTAGACTTCCAGGGTAGGTGGATTGACAAATTGCATCTGATTGAGTTTTCATACAACAACAGCTATCACGCTTCGATCAAGATGACACCTTTTCAAGCGTTGTACGGTAGACCATGTCGTACACCGCTCTGTTGGGATGAATCGAGTGAGACGGTCATTATAGGACTAGAGTACTTAGAGCAAGTTAAGGCTGAAGTTTAGCAAATCAGGGAGAACATGAAAGCTGCTCAAGATAGGCAGAAGTCGTATGCTGATGTTCGACGTCGGGACCTGGAGTTCGCAGTGGGCGACCAGGTATTTCTGCAAGTTTCACCAATGAAGGGTGTATTCAGGTTTGAGCAGAAGGGCAAATTAAGCCTGAAATTTGTTGGTCCTTATGAGATTACGGAGTGGGTGGGCCCGGTTGCTTACAGGTTGAATTTACCTGCTGAGCTGGGTAAAGTGCATGATGTTTTTCATGTTTCAGAGCTAAAGAAATATATGCACCACCCCTCCCATGTGTTAGAACCTGAGAGGTTGACTTTAGAACCAAATATGAGATCCGTGGAGACTCCTCAGAGAATCTTGGACAGTAAGACTAGGGACACTCGCCACAAGTCAGTGCGACTGGTGAAGGTTCTCTGGTCTAACCAAGATGTCGAAGAGGCCATGTGGGAATTACAGGATAAGATGAGGGCGAAGTACCCTTCTTTGTTTACTGACTAGATCGTCTGTATAGGGTACGGGGCGTACCCCTTTTTAAGGGGGGTAGAGCTTCCTCGCTTTTGAGTTAGGAAACGAACTTGTTGTCGTTTGTTTGGTTGTTTAAGATATGAATTTGTGTAAGTTGCTACACTTTGGTGTTAAGTTTGAGTTATGTATAATACTTATGTATTGTATTTGAGATTTACCTTTGAGTCTTGAGATGTGTGAATGTGAATATAAGATGTGGTGTTAAGATTAAGGGAATTGAGTACCGTGAATGGTTAAGCATATATGTGAACTTTGGGGACAAAGTTCTTTTAAGGGGGGTAGATTGAAATACCCCAAACTAAGATATGGTGTTTTAATGATAAACTAAGTTATAAGGAGGCTAAATAATGCCTTAGAAACATTAAGAAACATTTCTAATCAAAGAAAACATAAGGAAACACCAAAAGAGCAGTTTAAGCAAAAACGTGCTCTAAACTTGGAGAGACTTGGGTGAGTACCCAAATATTGTTATAGGACCTTAGTAATATCCTAATGGTTATTTTAAATCAATTACCAAAGAATACCAAGCTTGAAAACAAGTTAAAACATAAAATGTGCTTTAAGGAGTCTTAAAGCACATTTTTGAAAAATTGTCTTGTAAATGGGTTTTAAGTGGCTAAATGTCCATCATTCCTCTTTAATTAACATGTGTACTAATTAGTATCACATTAGGAAGTCTAAATCAATGGGAAATAAAAAATTTCACAACAATGTGCCTTGTTTTGTGAATAGTAATTTAATTAAGCTAGTTTATAACATAAGTCAATATAAGTGAGATATTTGGTCAACAAAGACTTAAGTACCCCCTTGTTACTTAATGGGGGCCGGTTTTTACAAGGTGAGTCACCACATTTATTAGTTATTAAGTAAACAAATAATTATAAAGCAAAACTACTATTTACTTTACAAGATAAATATCTTACCTTTAATCACCTCTCTCCTCATCTCTTCATTCTCTCTTGTTCACACGGTTTCTCTTGCTCTCTCCCTTCTCCATTGACGTGAAGAGCAGCCCCATGCTAGCTTCAACTTCCCTTGCACACATCTTGCTCATTTTAGCTCCAAAACTAAAACAAATTACATATTCCTCTTAGTTAGCTCAAGCTCTCTCTTTCTATGTTTTCAAAACTTCAAGAGCTTTGATTTGATGCCAAGCAAAACCACCATTAGAGGAGGAAACTCAAGTTTGGAGACTCCATTGGCTTCTCCATTCTCTTAAGGTAAAGAAAGTGTAAGAAAATCTAGGTTTCCATCATTTTTCTTCATAACCGACACTGGTGGAACGTGAGCCTTTAATGACGGTGGTTTAATCACGGCTTTAACAGATACCGTGATTAATAGGAAGGCCGGAATTAATTAGCGACGATGATTGAATTAACCGTAATCAATAATCGATCGGAGGTAGGTGCGCCTTTTTTTGGACGGACTTTAGATGACGGTTATTAGTGAAACCGTAATCTAAAGTCCCGTGTCGACGCGCGCTTTACGGTCAACGGACTTTAGATTACGGTTTCACTAATAACCGTCATCTAAAGTCCGTCCTAAAAAAGGCGCGCCTACCTCCGACTGATGGTCAACGACGTCGTTTTGACCTGACGCCAAATATTTCCCGTATTATTTGATTTTTTTGACTCCGCGCGTAATCTAAATTACAGTTAACGACGTCGTTTTACCAGTGTAATTTAGATTAATAAAAACTTTATATTAATGTGTTACCTATGTTTGAAATCCAACATATGCCAAATAATTATCGCGCTATTTTTTTAATTTCGTTACACTTTAGATTACGGTTAACGACGTCGTTTTACCAGTGTATTTTAGATTAATAAAAACTTTATATTAATGTGTTACCTATGTTTTAAACCCAACATCTGCCAAATAATTATCACGCTTTTTTTTTAATTTCGTTACACTTTAGATTACGGTTTTTTTGGGAACTGTTATACCCAAAATTTTGACCCCCTGGGTTAGGGTCTACGGGGTGCTGGTGTTGTGAGAGGCATTTTAATCAAGTAGTGAGGGATTCCGGCTCGATCGGCGCGTTCCATGGCATGGGGAACAGCTTCGTCATTTTCAGGGGCGTTTTGGAAATCTTTAAAGGCTCCTGATACCTCCTATAAGCTTTCTCTCTCCTCCAAAGGATGCCCAAATCAGCTTGAAATGCTTTGATATTTTAACCCATGATAGAGGATGACATTCTAAGCATAATGGTGTTGGAAATTTGATTTTTCGAGTTTCCAATAATTTTCTAGCAATTTCTGACTGAATCTGACGAGAAATTCAATTTAAAAATATTCCAACATTTAAAAAATCCGATTCCACTTCAGAAAATTCATAATTTCCATCCTTGAGACGTGGTTAAAATTTCATAGCAAAATTCCTTTGGGAAGTCACCTTATTAAAATATCAAAAAATCTTACTTTTACTAGATTTTCTTTATCTTTAAGAAAGTCTATATAAGGGGATAGGTTTTTGGATAAAATCAGAACCTCATATGCTCAAGAACCCTAGAGAGTCAGAAAACACAGCCTCCTCTCTCTCTCTCACGTTTTCCAACACCCGGCCACCCCAAATCATACCAAAAATCCCCCAAAATCACCATCTAAACACGTTTTCCAATCCCCAAAGCACCAATAGTCATCAAAACCCCACAAAAACACCACCAAAACGTGAAGAACAGCAAGAACATCCAACAACCAGAAGCTTGGTTCGAAATCCTTTCGGGTCTGCCATCAACGAAGCACTCGACGAATCCCGGTGTGAAGAATCATCTTGAATTCGAAGGTAAAACAGGTTACAACTCTACTTTTCTAATTCCCCACGACCTTATTAACTCTCTGTCAAATTTTGGGTTCAAACTAACCTTTGTACACTTCTGTATTGCTGTTTGTTTAAGCTTCTGTCCAATAACTTGTTTACCAAGTTTCGTGCTTAATTCGAATTCAAATTGAGAACTTTCAATTACTAACGTCTTGTACATCTTTCAGGCTACACACCCATAAAATTTGAGCCAAAAACACCTTCGGCAATAGCCTTAACGCCGCCGTCCGAGGGCGGTCCGCACCCACGGACGTCATGTCCGGGGTCCCGGACTCCTTGTCCGTAAGCCCGGACGCCCACGGACGGCGGCGGATTATTTTTTTAAATTTTAAAAATTTAGGTTTTCTAATAATGTCCCGGCCCACGGACAGCCGGTCCGTGGCCCCGAACTTTACAATTTTCTGTTTTCTGTTTAATTCGACTTTTATTTTCATATAGGTTAACTGGGGTCTGTGGTTTCGGACATTAGGTCTGAGGCTACGGACGGAAACAAAATTTGACCTAATTCTGCCTCCGAAACCCTAGTTTAGGTAATTTTAATTTCCACTTTAATTTTCTGTCAAAAAATGCTAAAAAACACAAAAAAACAGAAGCTCGCGCACTTAGGTTAAAACGACTCGTAATAAGCCGTAAATAAACCAAGTAGAGGAAAAACGACTTCTAGGGGTAATGAAAGTAATTGAACCCTAATTAAGTCGAATATCAAGCCCCCGAACCCGAACTCTCCTTTCCTAATTTGATCTAGGTTAAAATTAGGTGGCGACTCTTAATAGGTTCCAGTGAGCAAGCTTAGGTTTTAATAATTTTTGTTATATGACATAGTTATTAATCTTAGGTTATAAGTGGACCTAAAACCCGGTTAGATCCTAATCATCTTTAATCAACTTAGGATAGGGTTTAAAATCGAGGCTCACAGGAACCGTCATGTAAAGTGTGACTTTAGTTTACGGTTTACATGTAAACCGTAATCTAAAGTCCATTTAAACATTTACCTACACTCTGCACACTCTACTCACAGTAACTCTTCTTCTCTTTCGTGCTATCTTCCTCACTGAAATCGCCTCCTCTCTCCCGTCACATTGCTAACGGCCATCGCCGCCGTCGCTCCCACCACCTTTGTCAATCCCATCGCCGCCGGTCACCACCCATCTACCACTGGTCTCACCGTCGACATCTCTATCGCGTATTGGGTATGCGATCGATTGATTGTCGTTTTTTTCTAACTTTGTTCATATACATGCATTTCGATTGCAAGTTCTAACCTCGTTTGTATCGAATCCTGAGAGTGTAATGGCAAATGTTCTAACCTTGTTCATATATTTGTGCCCAGATTCACAGTTAATTGCGACCTAGTTCGTGGGCTGATTTCTACACTACTTGCCCACTTCGGTGCTTAGTTACGGTAACTTTGCAAACCAATCTATAAACTGCTGTATTTATTTATTCTTAGCATTTAGTATTACAATTAATACATAATAGTGTAGTTTTAAAAATGCTACTACTTAAAACTGCCACAGGAAAGAAAGTAAGTTCAAGTATATTACCGATTCCTGAAAAATGAATGGAACAGAACTGTAGCATATCTCAGTTTCATGAATGGAATAGAACTGTAACAAGTTGTTTGAGTTTTGGTCTGGATTTAAAAGCTTAATGGAATATTTAAGTAACTGCGTAAGGAGTTAGGAGAAGTATAATCAGTTGAAAGAAAAAAAAAACAGACAGGGAAGAAAGCAAGAACACAACTCAGTTTCTGTTTTGATTTTAGTTTGGATTTCAGCTTCAGTTTCCTATCAGATCAGGTTCTGACTAATTCTGCATCTATAACAAAGTTGCCTTGGGTTTAGTTGAGTTAGAAACTTTATAACACACCAAATTGACAGGATCGACAGTTTAGAAAGGTTTGAGAATTCAAACACGTGAACAAACAGAGAGGAGTCTGAAGTGGGGTTCCACCACGCATAGTAACCAAAGGGCTAGCGGAGAGTACGTGCTACCTGCGGAGACAACAAGATGGGACTCCCTCCGACCAAATCCTCTTCCGACTCCAACAAACGGACCCTTGCGACCAGAAAGCCATTCCGCGGACAGGCTGTGGAGGAGCAATCGCCTCCGAGGCAGGGCAAGACCCTCTCCGACAGACTGAGAGTAATTATTGATAAAAGAGGGGTAAAGTTGTATAAAAACCTCATAGGTTTAGGAATATTCTAGAATAATGTAGGCCCATAGAAACGGTTATGCACTATAGGGAGCCTATAAATAAGAGTCATAAGTCATGTAATTGATCACGCTTTCATATATACAACACTTGGAGCTCTCTTGGCAATCTTAGTTTTGAGTGCAAGTTTCGTACGATCTCATTTGGCGCCGTCTGTGGGAAAAGAACGTCGAAAGACAACCACAATCCGATCCACAAGAGTCACGTTTCTTGTCTTTTGTTCGACCATGGCACCTCGATCAAGCAAGGGGAAGGGGAAGATGGCTGCGAGGGGAAAGCTCGTTCTCAAAGGAAGACCTCACCGATCTGATGAGGAGTTTTGCGCAAGAAGTTAATGAGAAGATGGCTGAGAACAATGAGCGATTCCAACAGGAACTGGCGGATAGAGATCTGGAGCACCAGAAGAAGATCGGCGAGATGGCGAGTGTAATCGAGAGTCTGAAAGCAAAAAGCGGATCAAAGAGTGAAGAAAGCCGGAAAGAGAAGTCACCACCGAAAGATGCAGAGGAGGACCTCGTCGACATGTCGCTGTATCCCTTCACCGAAAATATTCGGAAAGCGAAGCTTCCACCGTTCTTTGTCGCTCCGGCAATAGAGAAGTATGACGGAACCGGAGATCCCGCTCAACATATCAAGAAGTTCATCTTCGCGATGAACACTCAAGGAATCAGTTCCCAGGCACTCTGCAATTTGTTTCCGGGGACACTTACTAAAAGAGCTCTAAATTGGATCTCCTCTCGGAAACCTCAATCCATCTCAAGCTTCAAGCAACTTACAGAGGAATTCCAACTTTACTTTGCAGCAAGTAAAAAGATCCAGAAAGATACGATCGAACTGATGGACGTTAGGCAGAGAAGGGGAGAGACGGTGAAAGAATACAGCGAACGCTTCCACAAGCAAGTGGCTGAAATAGACGATGTGGACGAGAAGATACTGGTGAAAGCTTTCGGGAATGGATTGGCAAATCCAAGGCTGGCAGGGAAAATTGCTACCAAGGCACCGCAAACTCACGGAGAGTTAGCAGAAATGCTGCACGATTTCTTGAAATCGGAGATTGCGGAAAATAAGGCGAAAGAATTGGCCAATAGCTTCAGGCCGCCTAACGAGAAGAAACAGGGAGGAGCGTCGTCTGTTGGCGCGAGTTATGGGGAGACATCTGCTTCGAAGCCTTGGGGAGCAAGGTACAGGCCGTACGGGAAGGATCCAGTCATGCCTTCCCATGCTGGGGGTAAGACGACGTATGGGCAAAAGTTATTTCTATCGCTCCAGGAAGGTACGCAGCTGCAGTAAGGGAAGGCTATCTTCCGCCTCCGAAGAAGCCTGCCTCAGGTGAGAACACATTGGCGTTTTGTGAATTCCACGGACACTACAGCCACAGAACAACCAATTGTGTAACATTATCAAGAGAACAAAACAAAATCGATGAACAAAAGAGGAAACAAGAAAAGCAGAGACAAGAAGCTCCCAAACAGCAAAAGAATAACAGCGACTACCAAAACCGATCTCGTTACGGGCATAACGGGGGTGGCATGAGGAATGAGGATCACCCCGAGCTAGACCATAGCAAATCTTTCGATTTCGGAGTCATAACTGGTTTGTTCTCAGAAAAGGGGCTGTTCACGGCAAAAGAAAAGAAAAGGCATGTACACGAAGTCCATGAGAAGCTACCGGAGAAGAAAGTCCAAAAAAGGGAACCCTTACCACCTATCTACTTCACGGAAGAAGACGAGGAGGGAGTCTACTACCCCCACAATGATCCCCTCGTCATT
Organism: Limonium bicolor; assembly: GCA_023374045.1. Taxonomy (NCBI): domain Eukaryota; kingdom Viridiplantae; phylum Streptophyta; class Magnoliopsida; order Caryophyllales; family Plumbaginaceae; genus Limonium; species Limonium bicolor. The sequence continues at coordinate 124,106,734 of CM041783.1, read as the reverse complement.
CGAGCTCAAATCAATGATAGGATGGGGAAACATCCTTGTCGACAGCGGAGCGGGAGCAAACGTGATCTCCTTAGCGGCGTTCCGGAAACTGGAAATCCCGGATGAAAAGGTCAAGCCATTTACTGCTACTTTCGGAGGGTTCATTGGAGGAATCACGGCTCAGGCCAGCGGGAGTGTCGATGTCACAATGACATTAGGCCAAAAGGATGATCGGAGAACAGAAAAATAACCTTATATATCATGCGAGACCTGTCCGGGTACAACGTCTACTTGGGGCGACCTGGGATCAATGCTTTCGGAGCTGTCTGTAGCACCTACTATCTCAAGCTCAAATACTTGACAAGGGGCGGAAGGCTGGTGTCCATCCCCGGGAGCCAGAAAACAGCAAGGGTGTGCGAAGTTCGGATTACCGAGGATTTTCCGGAGGAGGACGTAGTCAAAGAGTCGGCTCCAGTCGAGAGTACGAGAAGGAGAGGCCAGGGCACGGATGCCTGGAGAAACCTCCGAGAAGGCAGTGGTACCGGCGGAACAGCCAAAAGAGGTACCCCTGAACACCGATCCTTCTAAATTTTTCAAAATTGGAAATGCTTTTCACCATGATGAGCAGATTCGCTTAATGAGATTTTTGGAAAAAAGAAGAAAGACATTCGCCTGGAGCCCAAAGGACATGCCCGGAGTGGACGCCAGCGTTATCCAGCATAACTTGAACGTCGATCCGAAGTTTCCTGCCATCCGACAGAGGAAGAGGATTATAGGAAGAGAAAGGGACGAGGCGCGGACGGAGGTCGAAAGGTTGCTGGAGGCCGGCTTCATTAGAAAAGTCTTCTATCCAAAGTGGCTATCAAATGTAGTTTTGGTTAAAAAAGCAAACGGAAATGGAGGATGTGCGTGGATTTCACGGATTTGAATAAAGCTTGTCCGAAAGATTTCTATCCTTTACCTTCCATAGATAAGCTTGTAGCAGCGACAGCGCAGAGTAGCGTGATGAGCTTTTTAGATGCGTTCTCTGGATATAACCAAATAATGATGAACAAAAATGACCAAGAGAAAACATCTTTTGTCACCTCAACTGGTTTTTTGCTACAAAGTCATGCCGTTTGGATTAAAAAATGCAGGAGCAACCTTCCAGCGAATGATTGACGAGGTATTTCGGGACCAGTTGTCTCGAAATGTGGAGGCATATGTGGATGATATAGTAGTAAGAAGTGATTCTATAGCCCAGCACATGAAAGACCTTGAGGAAACCTTCAATACCTTGGATAAATACAAAATCAAGTTAAATCCTGAAAAATGCGTCTTCGGAGTCACCCGAGGGAAGTTTTTGGGATTTATAGTCAGAGAGGAATTGAGGTTGATCCGGAGAAAACCCAAGCAGTCCTCAACCTTCCGCAGCCAAGAAACATTAAGGACGTACAAGCCCTGAATGGAAGGCTCACTGCTTTAAGTAGATTTTGCTCCAAGCTCCAGGAAAAATCTATTCCATTTTTTAATACCCTCCGGAAAAATAAAAAATTCCAGTGGGATACGGAGTGTATAGACGCCTTCGAACAAATCAAGAAAATGCTTCAGGAGCTTCCAAAGCTTGGCGTTCCGACACCAGGACAGGATCTATTCTTATATTTATCGGTCTCGGAATGGGCGGTGGCAGCAGTCTTAGTCATGGAGGAGGAAAAGAAGGAAATCCCAGTCTATTTTACCGGAAAAATCCTAACCGCTGCGGAGACAAGATATTCCAATATCGAGAAAGTTTTGTTTGCTCTTGTAATCGCATCCAGAAAACTGAAGCCATACTTCCAATCGCACCGAATCACCGTCCGAACTAATTGGCCCTTAAAACAAATCACCAATAACCCAAACGCTTCCGGAAGAATGATTACTTGGACGGTGGAGCTTACTCAATTTGAAATCCATTATGTTCCTCGGACAGCAATAAAAGCTCAAGCCCTGCTGATTTTATCACCGAGGCAAGTTTCTTCTGTCAAGAAGAACGGGAAGTCCCGTATAAGATGTGGGTGGATGGAGCTAGATGTAAAACTGGTGCGGGAGTTGGGGTTGTGATCCAGACTCCTGATGGAAGGAAAATGAATCATGGTAAGGTTGGAATTCGAAGTAACAAACAATGAAGCAGAATACGAGGCGTTAGTACAAGGACTGGAAATAGCCTGTGCTCTGGGGGTGACGGAGCTGGAAGTACAATCTGATTCCTTGCTTGTGGCAAGGCAAAGTGAGAACATCTTCGAAACAAAGGAGGAAAAATTGAAACTTTACTTAACAAAGGTACAGGATCTAAGGCAAGATTTTCGAAATGCAATCTCCGACATATATCCAGAGACCAAAACTCGGAGGCCGATGTACTGGCTAAATTAGCAAGTATAGCGGAAGGAATACCGGAGGAAGTACAGCTACAACTACAGAAACTCCCGAGTATAGGAGAGGCGGAGACAATGGGGTTGAAATAACCGATTTAAGCGAATCATGGATGACTCCCATTGTCCGGTATATCCAGCAAGGGACACTTCCAGAGGAAGAAAAAGAGGCCAAAACAATAAAAAGAAGGGCAGCATCGTTCTTTTTCGAAAACCCAACTGTATAAGCGATCCTTTGGCAGACCATCGATGAAGTGTTTGACGGAAAGTCAAGGACTAGAGCTTGTCACCGAAGTCCATGATGGGGTGTGCGGCAACCACCAAGGAGGAAGAGCAATAATGCATAAAATATTAAGGATGGGCTACTTTTGGCCGACAATCCAGAAGATGTGCGGAGACTATGTCAAAAAATGCGTGCAGTGCCAGTTACATGGTCCAAGGGTTGGAAACCCGCCTGCGGAGATGAAATCTATCACCTCTCCGATCCCTTTTGCGAAATGGGGATTAGATATCGTCGGACCATTTCCAGAGGCTTCCCCCGGAAGGTATAGATACTTGTATGTGGCAGTAGACTACTTCACCAAGTGGGTGGAGGCTCTTCCGGTAGTAAACATAACTGCGCGAAAGACAGAGGAGTTTGTTTGGAAGAACGTCGTGTGTCGGTTTGGAATACCGAGGGTAATTATAACGGACAACGGTGCGCAGTTCAATTGCAAGAGCTTTAGGGATTTTTGCGAAGAATGGAAGATTGACCTGAGATTTGCCTCTGTAGCTCATCCACAAGCAAATGGCCAGGTAGAAAATACAAATGGACAAATCGTAAAAGCTCTGAGAAGAAAGTTGGAAGGAAAAAGAGGAAGGTGGGCGGAAGTTCTACCGCAGGTCCTATGGGCTAACAGGACGACTGTCAAGGGGCCAACCGGAGAAACTCCTTACAGATTGACGTACGGTCTGGAAGCGGTGGTACCCGCAGAAATCATGATACCGTCAAAAAGGATTGAAGGGTACGAAGAAGAAGAGAACGATGAAGGCATCCGAGATGAGTTGGACGTCTTGGATGAAAAGCGAATGATCGCCGACTTAAGAAATCAGAATGACAAGTTGAGAATCGAACGTCATTTCAATAAAAAGTAAGGGAACGGTCCTTCTCCGCAGGTGACTTGGTACTTCGGGAGGTAAAACAGCCAGCGAAATTACAACCTCAGTGGGAAGGCCCATACATCGTTCAAGCTAAGACTGACCGGGCATCTTATAGGCTCCGAAATATGGACGGAGGCGATTTACCACATTCCTGGCACGCAGAATGCCTCAAGAAGTTCTATGTTTAATATCTTCTTTCAACTGCAGGTTAATGAGTTGTTTGGTAAAAGCACAGGAATAATCTCATACAGATGTCCGACGATCTCGCAAATGGTAACAATAAAGCATTTTGCTTAATGATCTCAGTTATCTTGTTTTCAAAACGTTTTACCCTCCGGTAATAATATATAAAGTTTTCAGACAAAACGAAAGACATCGCAATTTCTCTTCTCAAAAAACAAGAAACAAAGAGTCTTTTAAAAAAAAAGACAGACAAAGAATGTATCCGACGATCTCACCATTGGCCATGGTAGAGTGTTTTGTATCCGACGATCTACCATCAACGATGGTAGTGTAATTCATCCGACGATCTCGCTGTCTTACTGCCAGTAGAGTGTTAATCCGACGATCTCACCGGCTCAAAGTCGGTAGAGTGTTAAACAGACGATCTCACCATATGTACAATGGTAGAGTGTGAAAGCATAAAAGTGTAACTAAGAGGTTACCGAAAAGCAATCTCCACAAAAAATGAAAAGCAGCTTAAAAATTCTCGTTGGTAAAAATCTCCAACTTTCGGGGGACCGGTCGCTCCGGTCATACCCGAGAGGTCTGGTTGGTCTATTATAAAAAATGTTAATTACAACGCGAAAGTACTCCGAACAAAATAGGTGATAGTTATAACAAACTATAAAGCAAAAGAAAAAGTTTATGTTGCAGGCTCTGTAGGGTCTTCCGCAAGCTTTTCGGACTCTTGTGTTCGCTTCTGAAGAGTTGAGGTGCTTCCTTCGGAGTCTTCTTTCTCGCCTACCGGTGAAAGGGCGGCATCACTCCGGGCCCGCGCAGCGACTGACCCCATGAAGGATGGGGCAAAACACGTATTCCCCGCAGGGCGTGAAAACCTCACTAGCTCCTGGTGATATCCGGTGGCGCGAGCAAGTGCTTCAAACTCTAGGCTTTCATAAAGAGCTTCATCCACGGATTGTTGCTTCTCGGAGAAGAACTCCGACACAATTCGTTGGCTCTCTCCAGCAAGTTTGCGGCATTGGGAAGAGAGCGCCTCTTTAAGGCCTGAAACAGTGTGGTCCTTCGCTTGAAGTTCCGATCGTGTCCACTTGAGAGCCCCCTTTAACTTCGCAACCTGGTTCTCATAGGACAGGGTAAGGCTCCGGTATCGTTCCTCTCCGACTCCGAAGTGATTAGTGAGGCTTTAAGTCCGGACACCTTTTTAAGCCAAAAGTCGGAGCTTCGGGCAGCCTCCGACGAAGGACTTGGATTTTCTGCAATAAAATACAAAGGATTAACAAAAATAACAAGGGAAAGAAGAAGCTTTCGAAGATATGAAAGTTACCGGAAGCCTTTTTCTTCTGAGCTTCCACCTCTGCCTCAAGCTCTTCAATTCGAAGAGCGGCCTCCGCAAGCTTCTGCCTCTCTGATTCAAGGCCAGCTTGGAGATCACTCTGTTTGGCCTCAGCTGCTTGCAGGAGTTGGTTCTTTTTTTCCAGCTCAGACTCGAAAGAAGACCGAAGATCCTCGGTGGATTTCCGGATCTCTTCAGCAACCTTCCGGAAGTCTTCAGCTTCCTCTTCCAGCACCCGCTTCTAGTCGTCGAAACAAGCCTGCAGCTTGTTGATCGTATCCTCTTGATCGATAGAGGCAGTTTCTTGGAGTTCCTCCCGGAGGGCGGCTTTTTCGGTTTCGAATTGAGCCTCCGCTCGTGCAAGAGTTTCTTGAGCCCGGGTTTTTTCTTCTTCAACAACCTTCTTGTACCTCTCCGCGCGGGTTCCATAATAGCGAAGAGCTTGAGAGGAATACTGAGACTGGGTCTCAACGCATTGGGCCATCGCCATGGCCTAAAAGACAAGAGTATCAGAATAAAAACAGAAGGTTTTACAAGAAAAGTATATGCAAAGGAAACAAACCTGAATTAAAGCGCTCCAGAGGCGCTCAAAAGCTTCTCTCTCTAGAAGAGAGTGACGGATGATGGCGTCATAGCTACCCTCCCCAATCCGAAGTTTTTGTTTTAGGGGGGTTGGATGAGAGCCCGGGGCAAAAATGTCGTTATCATTATTAGCCGCCTTCGCAGCAGTAGACCAGAAGGCCTTGTACCTCATTCCACGGACAAATGGAATGCGGGGGACTGGATTCCTCGGTGATAGCCCCAGTCCAATTTGGAGGAAGGACCGCAAACCGAAGGATCAGCCCGCGGTGGGGGAGAAGATCTGTCGTCCGCATGCTTGCTCCTGGCTCCGGACGGGGGAGCCTCCTGAGAGGGGCGTCAGACGAGTCCGAGGAAGAACTCTCTTCCGCGTTAACCTCGGCAATGCCCTTGCCCTTTCCGGGCGGGCACCACCTTCCTTAATTGCAACGCCATGCACAGGTCGTCGCTTCCGTTCGGGCTCAGGATCTGCGGAGGGCGGAACAGAGGCTGCGAAAGACAAAATCATAAGTAATCAAACGGAAAACAAGAAGTAAAAGCAAAAGAAGGGCACAAAGGAGCTGCGGAAGGGTATACCGGTGGAAAAAATGGAATCGGTATTTTGAGTTAAAGCTTCGTCTACGCAAAAAAAGCCATGCAGATCAGGGAAGAGGGACGATATGGGGGTTAAATCCACATCTTTCTTAACTCTGCCCGGACTACAGGAAGGAGTAGATACGGGAGTACCTGTTCTGGAGGGATAGCAGCAAGGGGACCGGTGGAACCAGTTTCGGTAACAAGCTTTTCCCTTCGTACTAACTTTATTTTTGACTGATCAACTTTTTTGGGCCCTTCGGGGGCTTTCCTCTTAGTACCAGTGGTTTTGCTACCGGAAGGACTCCGAGTTTTTCCACCGGAAGGAGCAGGAGGAGCTCCTTTTTTCTCCTCGGTGGCCCTGTAGTCGACAAGCTCCCAGTTGTATCGGAGGGAAAATTTTCCGCCCGATTGAACAAAGGCTGCGGTACAAACAAAAAATAAGAAAAGCATCCAAAAACTAATAAAAAAGAAGGCATACAAGGAAAGTACGTACGGTCAATCTTCGCCCGAGTTTTGTTCAACTTCTCTTCGGAGAGAAAGAAGGTGATAGGGTGGAGCGCAGAAGAAGTCAACTTCTTGAGTATATCCCCAACTGGAGATGAATTTGCGGAAGGGGGTAGCGGAGCGGCAAGTTGCCCCTTAGCTATGTCTCCGACATGGGAGACTCCGATAAAAGTTCCCCTCGGCGGATAAAAGACGAACCAATTGGAGGACCAACCGCTCTCCAGGCTCACACGTTTGAAGAAGGAATACCCGGACACGGCCAGGACGGAGATGTCCTCCTCCGTAGTAGTGGTGTTCACCCTGGTGGTGAAGAAATTTACAAACTCCCGCGCATCGGGAGTAATGTCGTTCTCCGCGCAGACAGATAGGAAGGCGTGCAGACAGCCTAGGGCGTTGGGGTTCAGGTGAGCAAGGGTGCATCGCCTGCGGGAAAGGAAGCCAAGAACAAAAGGATGCGGGGGGAAGCGCAGGCCGTGGTGAAGATGCTCCCGATACACCACGAAACCGTCACCGAAGAAGTTAAAAGGATGCGCCGTCGGCTCCGGCACGCGAATCTTCGATCCCAGTGGGACTTGCACACCCTTCATAAGCTTTTTTAAATCTCTCACGGTGAGGCTAGAACCGGTGCCCTGGCGAGGGTAGTCCCCGCCGATATCTTCAGAAGGGATAGCAGGATCTTCAACAACACACTTTTCCCCGTCAGTGAAAAGTGTCGATCCCGCCGGCATCAGAGCAGAAGAGCCTGGGTTTGACAGAGCCATTGCAAACAGAAGGGACCGTTGAATACAGGCGAACAAGTAGGAGGAAGAGTACGAAGGAGAAAAAGCAAGAACGGGAAACAGGGAATTAGGGAGGGAGGAAGAAGAGAAGAGGAACGGCTGCTGTATGCGTGAAAGATCAGAGAAGTTCGAAAGTTTGAAAGAGTAAAGAGGAGAGTAGAGGGGAGAGAATGGGTTTAAATAGGCGCGAATTGGGCACGCTCTACCAAAAAATACTCATAGCCTACGCCTGCAAACGTGTCAGAAAAGTAGTTTCGGAAAATGAGGAGGCGGCAGTTGCAGAAGGAACGTTGCTAAACCTCCGCTAGGGCTCCAACGGTAGGAAATCTAAGCAGAAAAGAGCAACTCCGAAGACCTCTTTCCTTTTCTCTTAAAAAAAAGAGAAGAGGTCTTGTGGGACTAGGGGGAATGGAGCGGAACACCAAAATTTAAAAACGAAGAAAGAGCAACAACGAAAAGATCTTTCCTTATAGAACAAGAAAAGATCTTGTGGGACTGATGAAGTGGGGTTCCACCACGCATAGTAACCAAAGGGCTAGCGGAGAGTACGTGCTACCTGCGGAGACAACAAGATGGGACTCCCTCCGACCAAATCCTCTTCCGACTCCAACAAACGGACCCTTGCGACCAGAAAGCCATTCCGTGGACAGGCTGCGGAGGCAATCGCCTCCGAGGCAGGGCAAGACCGACAGACTACAGAGAGAGTAATTATTGATAAAAGAGGGGTAAAGTTGTATAAAAACCTCATATGTTTAGGAATATTCTAGAATAATGTAGGCCCATAGAAACGGTTATGCACTATAGGGAGCCTATAAATAAGAGTCATAAGTCATGTAATTGATCACACTTTCATATATACAACACTTGGAGCTCTCTTGGTAATCTTAGTTTTGAGTGCAAGTTTCGTACGATCTCAGAGTCATACACCATCTCTGTCTGTCTGTTTCTTTTCTTTTAGTTTCTATTTCTGTTTGAGTTCTGTGTGAATCTGTTCAGTAGAGGCAACAGAAAGATGTTGGGGCTGTTTAGAGAAGTGAAAAACTATTGAACCTAATTGCTCAGACATAAACACATTGAGAAGGGCTAGCCAATATAACAGATTGAATTAAATAACAGAAGGAAGGAACATCGACCTCAGTTTCAGTTTTAAAACTTAGACTTCTGTTTCTGTAAACTAAATACATCAATGAAGATAAGTTTATGTATGTTACCAGTTCTAGATGGTGCGTGCGAATTTGACTTTGATAAAACTGATTTGGAGACGTTAGAAATATAGGGGAGATGCTGTCGATTTTTTTCCGCGGTTTAGCAAGCATTTAACCTTGATTTTTTGATGAATTCTAATGTTGTCGTTTTTCATTTAAGCATCAGGACTACGACTTTATTTAGGCTTCCGACCTCAACCGTCTTAGCATCGGCTAATCGTCTACCAGAGGTAAGATTTATATATATACATATAATATTTGACAAACTACCAAACATAGTTATCCGCCCAAGATAATAGAGGTATATCTTCGGCAGTCCCTGTCGGGACTGTCCACGATTGTTATATCACACACCTAGGGTGTCAATGTGCTTTTAATATGTACTTTATTGATTATTTCAGCAGTATCTCTTTATTGTTCTTCGAATGCATATATTATTGATTAATATCATAATATCGTGCATTTGAAGAACTATAGGGAGATGCTGCCGAAATTTTCAATAAATTACATATTAAAAACACGTTCACCGGTGGGATTTAATACTCATGGATGGATTTAGGTTGATAAGATACAAAAGTGTAAAGACTCTGCCACGGGTGACGGTATGAAATGGCTGCCTTCATATAAATAGCTAGAAGGAGATGGAACGTTCATGGATTTACAGCGGAAATTTGGACGACAAGTTTTTAGAAGGAGTTGATAAGTTATGCACGGTGTTGGCGAACAATCTGAAACCTACGGACAAGGGATACATATTTTGTCCGTGTATCGACTACCAAAACAATCTGAGATATCGCGGCGTTGAAACAATTAAGGAACATCTGATCCGCCGCGGTTTTACAAAAGATTTCCAAGACATAATCCGATGGCATGGTCAGAGTGCGTTCGATGTTATTAAGCTTGACGAAGGGGATAATGGTCAGGCAAACACAGAAACAGAACTTGGAGATGATACAGTTGCTGGTGATCCAGAAGACGTTACTGAGAATATAGAAATTGGTCCCTCAAATCTCACAAACGTACAGAACACCGAGAGTTATAGTGGTTCGGCCAATAATCCGGCCTACATCCACTTCTAGACAATATCTTTATTCCCTTCTTTGGTATTACAACTTAAGAGAGCTTTCTTGTATTTTCTCTCTCTTCTCATAATGTCTCCCCTTACAAGTGAGCCTCCCATCTCTATTTATAGACTTTCTAGGGTGAAGTCTACCTCTTAACCCTCGTACATGTGTACTATTTATTGGAGCCTCTCCTCTAGTTTTGGCATTCTTTCCTTATAAGCCTCCGGTCCCAAGTGAGAGTGCGGGATCCGGTCATGGAGTGTGGAGCCGGAATAGGACCCGATTATGGAACATAGGATCCGGATTGACGTTTGGTGCCCAAACTAGAGCCCGAACAAGGTCCTGAAGGGGGCCCGGGGTCTGGATCGGGATCTGTGGCCCGGACCGCTTTGACCCTCTTGTCTTCGTCATATTCTTGCCCTCGTCATCAGTCCCACAAGTTCTACTTTTTGCTACTTAAAAAAGTGGAACTTACAAAAAAGGAAAATTGAAATTTACACTCTTTCTATTTCTTCCCTTCTCCTATCTTCTAGTCCCACAAGTTCTTTTTCTTTTAACTCTTACAAAGAAAAATGAACTTACAAAGAGACAGTTGGTACAATGCAATCAAAGTCCCACAAGTGTCTTCCTTCTGACAAATTGGAAATTCTGGGACATAAATCTTTGAAATGATACATCTTGATGGATGAATCCCATGACATCTTGATGGATGAACCTCCTGAGGTCTCCACAAAGAAAACCAATGGTTCTTTTAATAAGAACCATTCCCATCTTGAAAGGGCTAAATAATATGATGATAAAATCATAGCTTATACTAGCCAAAGGATGATAATTCCCTTAAAGGGAGAATAAAGATAATATATTTTCCCAACTTTGCTTATGCTAGCCAAAGGATGGTACTTGTGATTCAAGTATGGTGCGGCGTCCCACACCTAACAATGCACCCATTACAGGCGACCAGAGCTCCTAATGGGTATAGAGTTGGGTTTTTTTTTGTTGGCTCGATGGCCGGGTTTCATTTCAACCCAAAGTGTTACTTTTCAAGGTACAAGTACCTGCGGCTCGTTGGTCGGTGCTTTCTTTCAAGGCATATAGCCTGCGGCTCGTTGGCCGGTGCTTTCTTTTACTTTCAAGGCATACAGCCTGCGGCTCGTTAGCCGGTGCTTTCTTTTACTTTCAAGGCATACACCTTGCGGCTCGTTGGCCGGTGCTTTCTTTTTCTTTCAAGGCATTTAGTATGCGGCTCGTTGGACGGTGCTTTCTTTGAATACTTCAGGGGGTGATCAGTCCCCTGGTAAAAAGTACCTGCACTTTCTTTAAAGACCCTGTTAGCTCTCTTGAGGCAGAGTAGGGCATGTTGCACATGATAGATATTTTAAGATACCAAATTAGTTTGTAATTGAACATAAATCAAGGTCAAGCTCAATAGACTCATGTAATAATTGACAAGTCTGGTAATCATATTTAGAATCATGCATTTAGTTAACGCTGAATGAAGCATTCTATAACCAAAATACTCAAGGTGGTTTTATGAGTTTCAAACATTCTCATCATGCCCGTTTGCCAGCTGAAAACATAGGCAATGCATTAGCCTAAACACTGTCTATGCAGCAGCTCAATATTCGTGACATAGTGCCCGGGAAGAGCAAGACAAGTGGGTGAGTTATGAACATTATTCCCAAGAAGCATGACAGGAGTAGGCAAGGCATTTTGTTTCCATAAGTTGGATTTCAACAGCAATATCATGATGCAATAAAACAGAATGGTGTGTGAGAGTTTTTAAGAGATTGGTCACTTTCAAGCAGGTCTTGTCATGTTTAAGAGGTGGCACAAAGTCAAGCAAAACTGAAGCAGATATGAACCGCTTGCCAGCTCATAATAGATCACGACTAGAGGAGTTACTATGCGAAAACTTGTTTTAAAGCCTCATCATGCAGTATCTGCAATTTCAGAATGTAGAAATGTAGCACCAGTGTGTTTTAGATCAGCAAACAGCAGCAAAAAAGATTGCAGTACAGCAGCTCCAAAAGTGCAGAATAATAGAAACGACAGTAATTAAAGGTGTGCACCGTACTAATTTTTAGTTCAAACAGACCATAATAGTTCAATAATTGCAGCAGCAAGAATACTTAAAACATTAGTCAATCTGGGTAAAAGCTGGACTAATCTTGAAGCAAACTAGGAGCAGATTTTCTGAGCAATAAGATAAAGTGTGTTATACCCAAAATTCCAACCCCCTCGGAGTAGTCTCTAAGGCATACGTGTTACGAAGGGCAAAATGGTCAAAATGCACCGATGCAGGATTTTCCAAGGACATTCTCGGGATTTTCTATTTTCATATGACTTGTTCATTATCTCCAAACACTTCCAAATATCATAGTCATTATGAAAGGTATTTCATGATTTTCTGATAATATTTATTCTGGAAATTAAGCTTTTAATAAGCTAGTTTCTTTAATAATTAACACATGAAATAACCTCAAAATAGAAATAAAAGGGTTTTCAAAATTAAAATAAAATTGTCACATGGTTAGCATGACTACACACAGTCATAAACCTGAATTTATTTTATTTGGAACCTTATCCCAAAATTTAAAAGAGAAATTCAATCATTTTTGCAATTTTCTCTCTCCTCTGGAAAATACCGAAATCAAAACAAAATGTCATGAAACTTTAACACAGGGTAGAGGATGATTATTAGAGACTAATGCCGTTGGAATTTCGTAATTTCGACTTTCCAATAATAAGTTATGAATTTTGGGAGATTCCAGATTGTGAGATTTTTATCTAATCGGTTATTTATCAAAATAACCCGATTCCAACTCTCAAAATTCCTAAAAATCATTCTTTACCTTCAGTTAAATTTTCATAATTTTTATCGGCTTGCAACATATTTTAAAAAATCAGATTCTCTTAGGGCACAAAATCAAGGTTTTAGATAAAAATTCTGTTCTATCAACTTGGCCATGCTCTTTCTATAAAAGGCCTTCCAAAAAACGACCTAGGGCAAGGTAGATGATCCCCATAGTCAGAAGACACAGCCGTCTACTTGCCTCCCACGTTTTCAACACTCCCAATACCGAAACACTGCAGAAATCACTCCGAAATCACCAAAAACTCATCCTTCCTTCTCCTATTGAACTTCCAAGCACCAAAAACACACAAAACCACCACAAAAACAGAAGAGAAACGTCCTTAACAGCATAAAGAAGGAGGAGTCAGAAGCACAATTCGAAGTCAATCCAAAACCGGCATCAACGAAGCATCAAAAGATCCCCGTTGTGAAGAGTCTCATTAAATCCGAAGGTAAAACAGGTTGAAGCCTTGTTTTTCTGACTTTGTTCAACTTTAACTACTCTGTGTTAAAATCTGGAGTCGAATTGACTTTTTATCGCTTCTGAATTAGTGTTTGTTGTCGCTTCTGCCCAATAACTTGTTTGCTAAGTTTCGTGTTTAATTCGAATTCAAATTGTAAACTTTCAATCACTTACGTGTTTAGAATCTTTCAGGCTACGCACCCATAAAATTTGAGCCAAAAACACCTTCGGGAACAGCCTCAACGCCGCCGTCCGAGGGTGGTCCGCACCCACACGCTATGTCCGGGTCCCGGACGCCCTGTCCGAAAGCCGGACGCCCACGGACGGCGGCGGGATTTAAAAAATTCAAAATTCAGGTTTTTTCTGATAATGTCCGGGCCCTCGGACAGCCTGTCCGAGGCCCCGGACCCTGCAAATTTTTGTTTTTCCTTATTTTCGACTCTTCTGTATAGTTTAGGTTAATTGGGGTCCGTGGTCTCGGACATGGGGTCCGTGGCTACGGACGTAAGCAAAATTTGACCTAATTCTGCCTCCGAAACCCTAGTTTAGGTAGCTTTCAATTTCACTTTATTTTTCTGTCAAAAAAATGCTAAAAAACACAAAAAAACAGAAGCTTGCGCACTTAGGTTAAAACGACTCGTAATAAGCCGTAATTAAACTAAGTAGAGGAAAAACGACTTCTAGGGGTAATGAAAGTAATTGAACCCTAATTAAGTCGAATATCAAGCCCCCGAACCCGAACTCTCCTTTCCTAATTTGATCTAGGTTAAAATTAGGTGGCGACTCTTAATAGGTTCCAGTGAGCTAGCTTAAGTTTTAATAATTTTTGTTATATGACATAGTTATTAATCTTAGGTTATAAGTGGACCTAAAACCCGGTTAGATCCTAATCAACTTTAATCAACATAGGATAGGGTTTAAAATCGAGGCTCACAGACTGGCGACTCTGCTGGGGACCAACTTCTTAATTTTAACTTGTTTAATTTTAAGAAAGAGGGCTTAACTCGAAAATGTTTATTTATGGCTTTATTACTTTGTTTGTTTACTTTCGTGCGCACTTTAATTTCTGTACCTTTGCATCATATGAGAGCGAGGGTCCACGTAAACCGATCTCACCCCGGGACCCATTTGAGGGTCCCCTGTCAGGGACTCACACCTTTTAGGTGATGTGAATAAGCGGGGAAAAAGAGGAGGGTGTCGTCTAACCACACCCCCTTAATACCTGGGCTTTAGCCCCAAGCGTTTTCCTGGCAGTGCCCTTACCTAGCCCTTTGTTTGGTCAGTCAAAGACCCGACCGTAGACGCACACCTTCAGGTGATGTGAAGAGAGTGGGGAAGCCCAAAGAGAATAGCGTGCAAGCCCTATTCCTTTGTGGTGACCTGGGCCCGCGCCCCAAGCACCTCTCCGGATCGATCCATACCCTGTTTGATTTAAACGTCTAGTGAGGACATGTTGAATTTGTGTGGGCCTTGTTTGCTTGTATGATCGGCCCACTACCCAGCCTAGAGATTGATAGGAACTTCTCCTACATCAACCTAGCCCAACACGAATTGACAGCTCTATTTGTTTGCGGCCCAGAGGCCCTGTGTGGTTTAACATGTGAGTCGTTCGGGCTTCGGCCCAAAAGCCTAGACTTAGGTGATTTCTCTTCTGGCCCAATTTGAATTATCCAATTAGTTCTAGGCCCATAAAAAGAAATCCACCTGAACTCGAAATTACTCACAAGTCCTGCAAATAAAATCTTTGTCAGCTTAGCAACCATCTTCTCTGACCCAAAGAAAGTTAGGCCCATTTGTGATTTAGGGGTCATTCCAGCTCATATGCTTTTCTTGCAGCCCAAACAAGTTTTACCTAGAACTTCTTCACGGTCCAGAATTTTAGCTCAGTCCACTGTTATTTTCCAACAGATAAACCCGAATCCCAAGTATGGCAGAAGGAGGAAACCCAGTCAGCGTAGAGGCCCAGTTTGCAGCCTTAGATCAAAGGTACATGGCTGCCTTGGACGCCATGGAACAGAAACATAGGTCCGCCACTAATGACATGGAGGCTAAGTATGTCACCATCATCGAAGAGTTGAAAAGCAAAATCAATTCCCTTGAGATTGGTCATCAGAAAAACATTTCAGGAAAGATAGCCGACTCTGGGAACGGGCGCGACTACATCGAAGCCCAGGATGCACAAGGATTTGTAGGGCAAGTTGTCCCGGACAACCAACTAGCTGCAGAGGTCAAAAGGGTTTCTAAAAGGATTGAGCGCATAGAGAAAGCCAACAAACCAGCTGGCTTCGATTATTTCTCCACGGCGTCGTATCCCGAAGTTGATCTTCCCCTAAAGTTGAGGCTGCCTACACTCGCTTTGTACAAAGGGTTCCTCGGATCCACAGATTCACTTGGCTATGTTCGACCGGGAAATGTCCATCTTGGGGCTCAACACATGCAAAAAGCCAAAGTTTTCGCACGCTATCTAGACGAGACTCCTCAGCGTTGGTATCTCACTCAGAAGATGAATACCAAAACCTATGAGGAGGTTTGCGAGGCTTTCCTAAATCATTTTGAGTATGCTAAGAACCTCGAAGTCACCAGAATTGATCTTGTAGGAACCCGACAGAAAGACGGTGAGTCCATGTCTGACTTCATCAAGCGTTGGAGGAGAAAGGCTGCGGCCATGCCTACCAAAATGGACGAGCAAGAGTAAATCCGCATGATAATTGAGAACATGCGGAAACAACACAACCATGAGCTAAAATTTATGTATTTTCCGAGTTTGGACATGTGATGGGACAAGTCGGTATTCTAGAGGAAAGGATTCATAAGGAGGGTTGGAACTCGAGCGCTCAAGAGACTCCGGCAGTAGCTCCAAATTATCTAAGTCAGGACCAGGAAAGGCTTGTCTTCAGCCAATAACTTGCGCTCAAAGCAGTTTCCCAGAAGTGAATGTGGTTCAACAACCTAGAGCCCCGCATCAAAACTTTAGGACGGTACCCTTACCACGCCGAGACTCATCGCAAAGGGAATTCACCAACATTGGCCGAGCACCAAGTCAGGCGTTTGAAGAGCTTCAGAAGAGAAACTTGCTACAGCCCTTGGCCCCTCGACCAGGAACCACTCATTTGGGAAGGCATCTTAATCAATTCTGCCACTACCATCAGTTGCCTGGCCATTGTGCTGACAATTGCCGAGCATTGAAGCACAAGATTCAAGACCTGTTCGAGCAAGGAGTCCAATTCTTCTAAGTATGCAAGTCGTTTTGTTGCAATCTTCTGGTTGCTTACTTCTTAATTAGTTTTCAGTCACCTCCGATTGTAATCTTTACGTTTCTCTCTGATTCTTAAATAAAATCATAGTTCCACTTTCACAATTCCTGTATGAATCATTTCCGTTCATCGAAAAAGAAAAAGCAAAATTGTTTTTTAAGGAAAAGAATCACGGAGTAATCATTCCTCGACTATGGAACAAAACGACTTGTCTTTTGCTTCTAAAAGGTGAGCATGTGTTGCCAAGCACCACAACCTATCCCAAAGCATCCAAAATAACCCACGAAGCGGTTCTAAATCCACATCTTTTAAGTGTTGTCATAAACCCCAGGTTAATACTAGGGGAAATCTAAGTTTAAGTTCGTCATCTTTTATCTTTTGTTTAAATGTGCGAACGAGTTTCGGAGTGAAAATCTCGCGAGAATGTCTTGAGTGGAAAAACCATGAGCGAACGAGCGTGTCACTTTTACGCGACTCCGGTGAGACCACATTCAAGGTGAGGTAAACGGCGTAACTCCGACCGAAGGAGATAATTTGTAGATTTACACTTAGACCTGCGAAAAGTAACAAAGAAAGGATACACAACTATTAGGGATGACGAAGCACCTAGGTACAGCACCACACATCCAAAGCTTGTGAACCCTGACATCACACCCTAGGCACCCCCGCTGAGCTTTTGATATATGACCTCTTTTACAACACTACAAACTCCACAGATAAGCCAGCCAATGGTGAATACCCGACCCGTGACCAAGGATGCAAGGAGCCCGACTTCCGAACAGCAACTTCACAAGTCCAAAGAAGCAGAACTGCTACCAGCATGACGGAGAGATCCGCAAATGGCCCCAAAGTGCACAGGATCCAAATGCGCTAACATCAAAAACAGCTCTCAAAGTTCAAAACCGGGAACACAAGAACCCCGGAGGAAAAGAGATTCAAAGAAAGCAAACCTGGAAGCCCGAAGTAATCCAAAATCAGTAGAAAGAGAGAAGGCGCAAGGAACAACCCAAAAGTTCTAAGTTCCAAGCTCATAAGCGAAGTCGTCACGAAGTAGCCAAACGACTTCAAGGCAAAGAAGACAAGTCCGAGAGAAGGTGGAAGTTGCAGCTTTGGTCACCCTTATAGCTCCACATACCTGAAATATCCCTCCATGGTCCCGTTGTCTTTCATCACACCCCATGGCCATGTTATAAGCTTTAAAGACTTCTGACTTGATAGTTGTGTATCTATCACGTGAAAGTAACAGATCGAATGCGTAAATTCATCAAATATCGAATTCAATGGTCCAGAAGTTGTGACCGTAGGGGAGGAACGAGTGCAAACACCAAACACGGCCGAGTGTAGGTTAGGAAACACCCACGTGAAAAACCTAAGCCTTGACCCTGTGAGGACGAGACTCGCTCGCATGTTTAATAAAAGAAAAATACTGGGGGCAATCGATCGTTCCGATCGATTGCCATGAACTCTAGCTCAGATTGTCTTAAAGGGAAAATACTGGGGCAATTGTTGGTTCCAACAATTGGCTATGACAACACCAATTGGAACCCAAAGCCCTTACCTCCACCACCACTACACAGGCCCACAAAAGCTTTACCCATGCACATCAACACCACAAGCCCACATAAGCCTTTACTTTCACACCATACACCACACAAGCCCAAACCACTACACAGGCCCACATAAGCCCTTACCTTTACATCATACACTATACCCCACCGATGGCATGTTCATCTCCTAGGAGATAAATTACAAGTCCGAAATCTATGGTCAGGAAATGATAATTTCACCTTCCTTTTCAGTAAACAGAATTTTCTTCAAACACTGCCACGTTTGGCACCTTTTCCAACAAATTCCTGTTTTGGACGAGTATCTTTCATATATTTTGATTGTGTACATCTTATCATCATTGCCATGTTTGGCACTCCAGTGATCAGTTTTTACCATTTGCACGAGACCATTATCCTCCTAACTTATTTTGAGTTCGAGACCCAAAATCGGTGCAAGGCCCTGCAGATTCCTCTTTCAGTGCGAGACCCAGCATCTTCATTCAGTACGAGACCAAGAATCAGTGTGAGATCCAGCTTTTCCTTCATCCATTTAGTACGAGACTTCAGTGCGAGACCCGTCATCTTCTTCAGTGCGAGACCGAGCGTCATCATCCAGTGCGAGACCAGTACGAGACCTAGTATCATCTTCCGTGCGAGACCCATCATCTTCTTCAGTGCGAGATCGAGCGTCATCATCCAGTGCGAGACCAGTACGAGACCTAGTATCATCTTCAGTGCGAGGTAGAGCGTGATCTAAGTTGGCGGGGCAGAGGCAATAAGTCCCCATCTTCATGTCAACTTCTTGGGAGAAACAACTAGTGGGCAGTGGCAATAAGTCCCCTTGGTAATCTAGAAGTTATCCCAGCACCCCAGTTGGTGGGCAGAGGCAATAAGTCCCCATAGTATACCAACCAGGAGCATTGGAACGGGTTTCGGTCCCCAGAAGCATCCGAGCATCATCATCATATCATATCATCTTCTTCTGCATGACATCTACATTTGCATTACAGGTTCCCGACACCTTAGAATGTTCGGCATACTTCATTTCATTTTAGGTGGTCAACGCCTTAGAATAGCTTGACATCATCTCATTCGTTATAGGTAGTCAACGCCTTAGAATAGCTTGACATCATCTCATTCGTTATAGGTAGTCAACGCCTTAGAATAGCTTGACATCATCTCATTCGTTATAGGTAGTCAACGCCTTAGAATAGCTTGACATCATCTCATTCGTTATAGGTAGTCAACGCCTTAGAATAGCTTGACATCATCTCATTCGTTATAGGTAGTCAACGCCTTAGAATAGCTTGACATCATATCATCCTTATAGGTAGTCGGCGCCTTAGAATAGTCTGACATTACTTCATTTTTACCTTTAGGTGGCCGACGCCTTAGAATCGCTCGACATCCTTCCACTTTACTCATAGGTAGTCAGCGCCTTAGAACAGCTCGACACAACTTGTTGGATTTCAATCGCACGAGGGGTCTTTTAAGATCCAAAATTTTGGGGTATCACTCAAGCATCAACTAGCCTTTTCATTTCCATTACAAAGTCTAGTTGACGGGGGGCAATCTGTTATACCCAAAATTCCAACCCCCTCGGAGTAGTCTCTAAGGCATACGTGTTACGAAGGGCAAAATGGTCAAAATGCACCGATGCAGGATTTTCCAAGGACATTCTCGGGATTTTCTATTTTCATATGACTTGTTCATTATCTCCAAACACTTCCAAATATCATAGTCATTATGAAAGGTATTTCATGATTTTCTGATAATATTTATTCTGGAAATTAAGCTTTTAATAAGCTAGTTTCTTTAATAATTAACACATGAAATAACCTCAAAATAGAAATAAAAGGGTTTTCAAAATTAAAATAAAATTGTCACATGGTTAGCATGACTACACACAGTCATAAACCTGAATTTATTTTATTTGGAACCTTATCCCAAAATTTAAAAGAGAAATTCAATCATTTTTGCAATTTTCTCTCTCCTCTGGAAAATACCGAAATCAAACAAAATGTCATGAAACTTTAACACAGGGTAGAGGATGATTATTAGAGACTAATGCCGTTGGAATTTCGTAATTTCGACTTTCCAATAATAAGTTATGAATTTTGGGAGATTCCAGATTGTGAGATTTTTATCTAATCGGTTATTTATCAAAATAACCCGATTCCAACTCTCAAAATTCCTAAAAATCATTCTTTACCTTCAGTTAAATTTTCATAATTTTTATCGGCTTGCAACATATTTTAAAAAATCAGATTCTCTTAGAGCACAAAATCAAGGTTTTAGATAAAAATTCTGTTCTATCAACTTGGCCATGCTCTTTCTATAAAAGGCCTTCCAAAAAACGACCTAGGGCAAGGTAGATGATCCCCATAGTCAGAAGACACAGCCGTCTACTTGCCTCCCACGTTTTCAACACTCCCAATACCGAAACACTGCAGAAATCACTCCGAAATCACCAAAAACTCATCCTTCCTTCTCCTATTGAACTTCCAAGCACCAAAAACACACAAAACCACCACAAAAACAGAAGAGAAACGTCCTTAACAGCATAAAGAAGGAGGAGTCAGAAGCACAATTCGAAGTCAATCCAAAACCGGCATCAACGAAGCATCAAAAGATCCCCGTTGTGAAGAGTCTCATTAAATGAAGGTAAAACAGGTTGAAGCCTTGTTTTTCTGACTTTGTTCAACTTTAACTACTCTGTGTTAAAATCTGGAGTCGAATTGACTTTTTATCGCTTCTGAATTAGCGTTTGTTCGCTTCTGCCCAATAACTTGTTTGCTAAGTTTCGTGTTTAATTCGAATTCAAATTGTAAACTTTCAATCACTAACGTGTTTAGAATCTTTCAGGCTACGCACCCATAAAATTTGAGCCAAAAACACCTTCGGGAACAGCCTCAACGCCGCCGTCCGAGGGTGGTCCGCACCCACGGACGCTATGTCCGGGGTCCCGGACGCCCTGTCCGAAAGCCGGACGCCCACGGACGGCGGCGGGATTTAAAAAATTCAAAATTCAGGTTTTTTCTGATAATGTCCGGGCCCTCGGACAGCCTGTCCGAGGCCCCGGACCCTGCAAATTTTTGTTTTTCCTTATTTTCGACTCTTCTGTATAGTTTAGGTTAACTGGGGTCCGTGGTCTCGGACATGGGGTCCGTGGCTACGGACGTAAGCAAAATTTGACCTAATTCTGCCTCCGAAACCCTAGTTTAGGTAGCTTTCAATTTCACTTTATTTTTCTGTCAAAAAAATGCTAAAAAACACAAAAAAACAGAAGCTTGCGCACTTAGGTTAAAACGACTCGTAATAAGCCGTAATTAAACTAAGTAGAGGAAAAACGACTTCTAGTGAAAGTAATTGAACCCTAATTAAGTCGAATATCAAGCCCCCGAACCCGAACTCTCCTTTCCTAATTTGATCTAGGTTAAAATTAGGTGGCGACTCTTAATAGGTTCCAGTGAGCTAGCTTAAGTTTTAATAATTTTTGTTATATGACATAGTTATTAATCTTAGGTTATAAGTGGACCTAAAACCCGGTTTAGATCCTAATCACTTTAATCAACATAGGATAGGTTTTAAAATCAAGTCTCACAAAGTGTATATTCAGAGAACTCGGTAATCATGTTTATTTAAGGTAGCGCATCACAAGCAATTTAAGGGCTGAGTCCATAATTTTGCCTGTTTAATCAGCAGAGATTCATGATTTAATAACTGAGCATGTGGCATAAATCAAGTTAAACTAATTATAACTATCCCAACATTTTAGGTTGGTTTTCAATCAGATTATGTACCTTTGTCTGTCAAGAGTAATGGCATAATAAAGCTATAACATTGCTGCATGATTGCCGAGAATGCAGAAGTATGACCAGCAGCAAAGGAAGGAAACCTTATCCATTCTCTCATACCCTTATCATAAACAATCAAAGAGGAAAGAGTTTTTGAGCCAAAAATTTAGTTTGTCACTACCTTTGTGAACTACCATCGTTGTTACTAAAGTTCTGTAGAACCTAGAGTTAGGTAGCAGCTAGCATGGAAAAGTAAAGCTGATTGACAACAAGGAGCCTGTCAATTCAAACAAACTTCATACACCTAGCATATTGATCACATAAGCTGTATAACAATTTTTCAATAAGATTTGATAGCTAACGCGAACTGCGCTTTATCAGCAGATAAAAGAAGCAACCAGGATCTTTTAAGCATAAATCTCAGAATGAGGTGTAAAAGGACAGCGCAATTCCGGACGCCAACTGCAGAAAATTTATACTGTCCGAGTGGTCACGCAGCAGCAAGTAAAGGACTGCAGTGCTCTACCAGTAACAGTTCAAGGCTTATAAAGTCAAACAGAAGCAGTCACAACCATCAGAGCAATGAGGCATTAGAATCTGATCATGAATGCGCTATGTTTTAAGTAAGTAAAGTCAACACCTTGCATAAAAGACAGGGAGAGGATGATATAGTTTTAAGATGAAAAACCTGTAGGAGCAGCTTGATAATGTGGCATAAAGAATGTGGTAACCTTTTAATTTTGTGCCCGGGCTTTTGCTTCCGCATCTTTTTCTTGGTGCTTGGGTCTTTGTCTGGCCTTTGTACCTTTTAACGAGTGTTGCGAACTCTTGCCAACCTTGTCCCAAAATTCCCCTGATGTTTGGTAATTCTATGACCCCGCTTCTTTTCTTGTTACTGGACAGCGATAGGTTGTTGATGGTAAGGTCTTTAAAAAGTCAATAGTCCCCAGACGAAACTAAGCTTAAAATGCAAATGCCTGTGGTGACTTTGCTGCATGGTTCACCAGTCGTATAGTAGCCCAAACAGAGATATAAGCAAATCAAAAGTAAAGTTTGTAAATATAGATCTTAGGTCTGGCTAGAAGAATTGTTCTGATAGGCACTATAATTAACAGTGGGGAATAGTCTCAATGGAAGATATATCCCAAAATATTGATCGGATGCATCCTACAATCCTTCACAGATGTCAGCTCTATTTTTCTTATTTTGAACAATGCACAAGATTGAAAGTTGCTGAAACAGTTTAATAACGTAGCAACATGAGCGCTGAAAGAGTTAAGCAGTGATAGAGGGTATGCACATTGCACTTGTTGCTTTTAAACAATCAAACAAATTATTACTCTAGTTAACATGCGTGCTGAAATAAGAGTACGAATCATCTCTCCTTCGATGGAAACTTGTAAAATAAATAGTAAATGGCCTCTAAGATCATCCATAAAATACACAATCATTGATCAAAAGCAAACAGAGGCAACAAAACAGCTTATGATACTGACAGAAGATATATTGAATATGTAATCCTGAACTAACCCAGACAGCAGGTGAATTGTGCAGGACTGAGTAAAACTCAAGTGAGAACCAGCAAAAGTACAGATTATGAGCAATAAAACTGTAGCATGAAAGATCCCTAACTATTGACTTCAGAAACAGGCCGAATGATTCAATCAAAGTTTTCCTTGATCACGCCTTATTAACATGTTGCTTTAATCATGGCAGATAGCCTCTAATTTACTCTATATCTGCTCATAAGTTTAGAAGTATAGCATTTAACATGAGATGTTTATACATCAACATAACGGATGTCTTAAGTAATAGAAACAGAAGCAATGCTTTTGTTAGCAGCAAAGCCGGAGGTTAGAGTAAATGGGCATGAGCATTACTTGAGGTATCAAACAGACAAAGTTCATAGATTTTAATGAAAAAATGAACCAGGTTATCCACAGGTATCAAACTTCTTTTGATAGCAGGAGCTACCAAAGGATACTTTTCAGCTCTCGGAAAAGAATATAAGGCAGAGTATAAGATTTGGCAAAAATCAGATTTATATAGTTGCCCTCACAGACCATATAGTAGAGATGAACAGAGGCATAACTTCCCAAAGCAAGCTTAACTGGACTCAGAAGCCTAACCAGACTGACCAGAGTTAGAAGTGAAAACTCGGTCATAAAACTTCTCCTGCAACTCAAGGTAATAGTGCAGAAAGCAGTATATGCGGTAATCAAGAAATCTGTTTGCACATTTCCAACAAATCAAGAGTCTGCGATGGTAGGTCAAAAGTGCAGAAAATGCAAATGAAGTACAAACTGGGTCCACAGATTTGAAACTGTTGTAAATTTTGAGTAAAAGGACTGAAGTAAAACATCATTTCAAAGATAGACCGATTGATCTATTTATTAACATGTAATCTTGTTACAGTGGAAATCAATATGAAGCAAAATCTTGAATGACCTTATACCTGTTTTATGGGTGTAAAAGTATGGTGCTTAACATGGAATGTTTAAAGCAGCAGCACAACTTATAGTTAAATCATTATAAAGCACAGCAGAGTTAAATCGTTATGGAGCAACTTTTAGACAAATGAAGAATATCATTACCCCTATCCAAGAAAATGATTGAAGAAGATAAAGTATGTGATCTCATCATACTTGTTTGATAACCATTTTCAGATTTCTAAGTAGATGCAACAGCAATAAACAGAGACTTTTACTTTGTCAAAAATTTGGGGGGCAATCAATCAAGATTATTCATGTAAAATCCTTGACGGCTCTCAGATCAGTTTCATCATACTAGATTAGTCATGACAGCAAGCAGAATTTGTAGGCTTTGAAACTATTAAGGGTATGCAGGGGCAGCAACATTATCAGCAAGAAAGAATACATTATTTTAGCATCTAACAGTGCGAAATTGATTCTAAACATGGTTAAACCACTGATATAGTTGTAGAACAGTTTCGTAAGCGGGAAACCAAAGCAAGCCGTAATAGTTGCAACAATTGAAAGAAAAAGTATTGAATAACAACAAATGTCTGTAGCAGGTGCTTGTTTTCTTAATTAGGAGGTAAGGCACAATCAGGATCAATTTACTCATGCATGCTGTTCACATTGTGAAGAGACACCCATACACATCTTAGCTTACCTCTTTATGTTTTAGATCGAGTCAGAGGAGCAAAATCATTGTCAAATAAGTGCTATTTAGGATTGGGGATTACCTTGTTATGCCTGACTTGATCAAGGCAAAAGCATATGGATATACCTCTATGATACCTCTTCAAGTGATACCCCCCGGAAATATTCTTCCGGTAATCTTTGGAGACCGAACTCCTTTGCCCGGATAGGTAGGCTTTTGACAGTTGACAGCAGTGTCCTCGCAGCCCCCCTTTTTTTGATGTTTTGCATTTCTCACGGTCTAGTGTGCACAGGAATGAATTTTCAGTAGCAAGAGTGACTCGTTGATCTGCATAGAGCAAGCATTCCAAAATGGTCCGCAGTTTCAAGTTGCAGCCTCATGCCTTTGACTTTCTCAGATGGTATATTCTTTTTAAGCCAAAAATTGTTAGGACGAAAATTAAGTTGCTTGACGGAAGATCAAGGCGTAGCATGGTAAAGGGAACTATCTTCAATGTATAAGCAAATAAGAGTTTCAGGAAGTAAGAACAAGGTGTAATAAGGTAAGCAAGAACAGAAAAGAAATGAAAACTGAAATTGTAGCTATTCCATAATTAAGATTATTTATTTTCACCTGGCCATGTGCAAAGATAAAACAGAAGCAAAACACCCTTAAAAATAATTAGCGCAGGTAGAAGTAACTATAGCTTGAACTATATTTTATATGAGAGATGCAGATCTCTTAGCGTGCTGCGGCCTCTAGTCTAAAATGATGTGCGATATGGTAAACATGAATAGATGAGGCATGCACTAAAAGAGTGCAGGAGGCATGAACTACACTTCTTTGGAGGTTGATAGCAGAGGCATATTGTAGCTGTAAGGTTGCTGTATAACAGGTAAAATCATAAGTCTTACCAGATATAGTCTATCAGAAGCAATTAAAGCGTATGCCTGCATACTGCTTATCGTAAAAGATGATGGATCTTTAGATGACAAAGTGTTTGCATTTTTCTTATAAAGCAATCATGAAACAAAGTAGTGCATAGCGCAGCATAACCAAGTGGCAAAACAGAGGCAAAGAACAACTATAATTGTCAGTTATAAATCATTGAATCAGTTTACAATTTTAAGCAGCGAAATTGGAAGCAAATTAGTGTGTTACCTTTATCACATATCCCAAATTTTTGCAGGTACCGAGTTTCATTAATGAAGAGTGAAGAGGTACCTAACTAATCAGGTCACAAACTTAGGCCAGAAAGAACTGTTATGCAATGAGTTATTTAACTTAAAACAGAAAATGCCAACACAAGAATTCAGATCAGGTTTACCATAGTTAAGAACAGTAAGACTTGTGTTCTTCAGATAGAGATAAAGATTTGAAGCAAGGATAGCATTAATTCTAGCCGGAAGAATTACTGAAACAGGCAAGGTAGTAAGAAAATAAGAAGTAACTAATAAAAAAGTAAACACAAGCTGAAGCAAAGATATAAGCATTATGTTGGTTAAGAACTGATCAAAAACACATATTAGGCAGAGATGCACCAGTTACAGAGATTAAATCAAGGCAAAGTAAAGCTTCTTTTTTTTAAAAGATAGTCGATCAGTGGTGTAAATAATAACAATAGAGCAAAATAGAGAAGAACCATGCTTGTTAACTTCCGCCTGATATGGATAAAGCCCAATTAAGTCAAACAGAATGGGATTTCAACAAGACTAAATTACCACATAAATAAGAATTTAGGCAGAAGAGCGCTTAGCAATAGTAATGTAGTTGTTTTTATCATAGCAAAATTGGTATTTCTAAAAGTCAGAATAGGAAACATCATCCTGTTGTGCTCAAAAGATAAAACATATATAGCTTATAAATGTATATCTTAGTAAGTTTGGTTTAGTTTTATAGAATTGTACCTTGATTCTGAGAAGAAGGAAAATCGAAGATATGTTTCTTTATTTGAAGTTAAGCTTACACGCAGGTCTCCTTTCGCGACGGTGCCTTTGCTTTGTTGCTTCAAAGGAAGACGTTGATGCGGAGCCTAGAATGCACATCCGGCTTGATTGATGTCACTGGGTTGATGCGGCCAAGGGAGGTTGATGCGGCCAAGGAGTTGATGCGGCCAAGGAAATCTGTTACGGCCTTCTGGCCAAGGGAATCCGGCTGTCTTCCGGTCATGGCTGAGATGCGGCGGAAGTCCATGCGGCCAAGAACTGATGCGGCCAAGGGGTTGGATTGTCTTCTGGCTGTGGAGTCGATGCGGCCAGGGAAATCGATGCGGCCAAGCCAAGGAGCTGATGCGGCCGATGTTGTATCCGGTCGATGCCGTGCTTGACCTTGAGTCGAAATGGTATCACGCCTGATCAATGCTTGCTTACGTCTGATCGGGCTGAACTTCTTCGACTGAAGCCACGACGGTGCCACACCCGGTTGAGGCTGTGCTCGTCATCCGGCTGCCTGTCAGTTGCTTTTGTTGATCGCAGGCGCTTGAGCTGAGTCTATATGACTTTGAGCTCGCTCTCTCCTGATCCAAATGGTTAGGCAAGATATTAAAGACGGATATCGAGAATATATGAGCAAAATTTGGAAATTAAGGAATCGAGTGCTCGATTTCAGTTTCGTCAGGTCGAATTTGATCTTCTTGTGGACGAGACTTCTGAAGTTGGTGCTTCTGAATCAGAGATTTCTTGGAGACTTTGATCATCGTTCTCCAGGGAGACGAAGCGTTCTTCACGATCTGCTTATCCCGATCCTCTTAGGTGGTGACTATTCTGTCAGGCGATCATGGCCGTCCAAATGCAATCACCGATTGACAAGTAGAACCTCGTCGATGAACTCCAGGTCTATTCCTGGCCTTGACCGGCCGAATTAAGCCTTCGCTCGTGAATGTGCTTCCAGTTCTGGTTTCT
This sequence comes from Limonium bicolor, assembly GCA_023374045.1. Classification (NCBI taxonomy): domain Eukaryota; kingdom Viridiplantae; phylum Streptophyta; class Magnoliopsida; order Caryophyllales; family Plumbaginaceae; genus Limonium; species Limonium bicolor. The sequence continues at coordinate 124,079,085 of CM041783.1, read as the reverse complement.
GATTTCACGAGATTTTTAAAGACAAAGCTGAGAATATCATATCTAGAACTCTTTTGGATTTGTAAATTGTATATGACAGCTTATACCCAAGAAAGCAAAAGCGATAAGCAATGTACAGGCAACCCTGAAATTCAGATTAGAAACGCAAACATCTTTAATAGAAAACTGATCAACGATTAAACTGGATTCACCGACTTGAAGCTGCAGTATAATTTTAGTAATAAAACTTAAGTAAAACATCATTCTGGGTTCAAAAATAGGCTGAATGACATAAACTTTGGACAGGGGCAGTCGAGTTTTAGATATTTAGATCAACATACATACAACGAAAGTTTCTGCTATCGGGGGTCCATAGCAGATTGCGGCCAATTCAATTTACGATACTACTATGATGAAGAAGCAAACTCAGAACATCTTGCGCAAAATTTTGAAATCTGAACATAGAGTTTTTTACTATACTACGAATAATTATATGTCCGAGCTGATATAGGAAATTTTGAACTTATCTCAAAGTTTCGGACTGGTGGAATCGTTCTTTAAATCTTGTTTCATCTCCTCTGGCTTTTGGAAATTGAGCAATCCCTTGTCGCCTGGGCCTCGTACTTGAGGATGCAGCCAAGGAAGTTGAGTCGTCCTCCGGTCATGGGTTGAGGTGCGGCCAAGGTGGTCCGGCTACTGAGATGCGGCCAAGGAAGTTGAATCCTGTCCAGAGTTCGATGAAAATACAGAAATTTCCATCAGCAGATACCAGAGTTCAACGATCTTCGTTTGTTGTTTTAGGTTGAACTTATCTTTAATGATTAGCTTTGGATGCTCGTAGCATGTTTCAATTCTTTCCTTATAAAGCCTTCTGGTCCCAAAGTGTAGAGTGCGGGATCGGGTCATGGAGTGTGGAGCCGGAATAGGACCCGATTATGGAACATAGGATCCGGATTGACGTTTGGTGCCCAAACTGGAGCCCGAACAAGGTCCTGAAGGGGGCCTGGGGTCTGGATCGGGATCTGTGGCCCGGACCGCTTTGACCCTCTTGTCTTCGTCATATTCTTGTCCTCGTCAGTTACAGCGAAGATGTGGAACGACATTACTCTAACACGCCAGACAAGCATGAAAATTTGTTGGATTCATCCAAAACACCGTTGTACCCCGGGTGTGACCCTACAAAGTTAAGCAAGTTGAGTGTCGTCCTCAAGCTATTCAACTTGAAAGTGAAACATGGCTGGAGCGACGTAAGTTTCACTGACCTCCCGGAACTATTGAAATACGTTCTTCCGGTGGACAACGTTTTACCAACGACTACGTACTCAGCCAAAAAAATGATGTGCCCAATGGGTATGGGGTACCAGAAAATTCATGCTTGTCCAAATGGTTGCATGCTGTTTTGGAAATCGGATGAATTTGCTGAAAGCTGTTCAGCATGTGGAGCGTCACGGTATAAGAAACAACAAACTCACATCAGCGGTAGTAAGAAAGGTTCACCAGCTAAGGTACTGTGGTACCTGCCCATCATTCCAAGGTTCAGACGTTTGTTCTCCATTGAGAAAGACGCAGAGAATCTTCGGTGGCATTCAGTTCACAGGAAAAAGGATGGCAGATTGAGACATCCCGCTGATGCACCAAAGTAGAGAAACATAGACTTAAAATTTCCTGAGTTTGGTAATGAACCGAGAAACCTAAGGCTAGGCTTGTGCACAGATGGGATGAACCCTTACGGTACTTTGAGTAGCACACATAGTACCTGGCCTGTGCTTTTGGTTATTTACAATCTACCGCCGTGGTTATGCATGAAACCAAGACACATCTTGTTGTCTTTGTTAATATCTGGTCCAAAGCAACCGGGCAACAAAATTGACGTATTCCTACAACCTTTGATAGAGGATCTACAACTCTTGTGGAATGAAGGGGCTATGGTTTACGACTCATTCAGTAAAGAGGACTTCAATTTGAGTGCTATGTTGTACTGCACAATCAATGATTTCCCCGCCTATGGTAATCTTTCAGGCTATTCAACCAAGGGGGCATTGGCATGTCCGATTTGTGGTGAAAACACTTGTAGCATTCGCTTGAAACATTGTGGGAAAACCGTGTATATGGGCCACCGAAAAATGCTTCCAAAAGGACATAAGTATCGAAAGATGGCGAAAGAGTTCGATGGGAAAACTGATCACAGCATGGCGCGCCAGCCTTTGACAGGTACAGAGATTTACAAAAAGTTGGATAATATTGTGAACAACTTCGGGCCGCCAACCAAAAGTGGTGAAAAAGGTGTCTGGAAAAAGAAATCAATATTTTCGGAACTACAGTACTGGCAGCATCTGGAGGTTAGACATTGTATCGATGGGATGCATGTCGAGAAGAACGTGGGTGAAAGTATCACTAGCACCCTTTTGAACATAAAAGGAAAGACAAAGGATCATTTGACAGGAAGAAAATATTTAATTGAGTTGGGCATATGCACAGAGCTTGGCCCGTAAGAATGTGGAAAACGCACATTCTTGCCTCCTGCCTGTCACACTCTGTCTAAAGAAGAGAAACATAGTCTATGCAGTACCCTTTACAACATCAAGGTGCCATCAGGTTACTCCTCAAACATAAGAAACCTAGTGTCAATGACAGATTTCAAATTAGTAGGAATGAAATCTCACGATTATCATGTCCTACTTCAAGAATTTTTGCCAATTGCACTATGTGGGATCTTGCCGGATGCTGTCAGACACACAATCACAAACGTCAGTGTCTTCCTGAAATCCATTTCGTCTAAGGTTCTTGATGTGGACACTCTGTCTAAATTACAAAAGGATCTTATTGTGACAATGTGCCAGCTAGAGATGTATTTTCCTCCATCGTTCTTCGACATAATGATACATCTCCTCGTGCATCTTGTAAGAGAGATTCTGATGTGTGGTCCTTTGTACCTTCGCTACATGTATCCGTTCGAAAGGTACATGGGTGTCCTGAAGAAGAAAATGAAGAACCGTCGTCACCCAGAGGGTAGTATTATAGAGGGAACTATCATAGAGGAAGTTGTAGACTTCTGCACCAATTACCTAGAAGGTGTCGATACCATTGGACTTCCACGTTCTAGACACGAGGGCAGATTGAAGGGTGTTGGCACGGTTGGAAGGAAACTGAAAAGAATTGACATAGACACTCTTAACAAAGCTCATTTAGTTGTGCTAAGTCATCTTGAAGATGTTGAACCATACTTTGATGAACACTTGTGTGTTTTAAGAGCACAATATCCAAACATGAGTGACGTTAGACTACAAAATGAGCAGAATAGGACATTTGTCCGATGGTTCAAAGAGAGTGTTGTCCGATCAGTCCACGAATGTGCCTGAACTGATTAAAGTAGTTGCATTTGGACCAAATCTGGATGTAATTTCTTATGAGGGGTACGATGTCAACGGATTCACCTTTTTCACAGAACGTCAGGATCAGAAGTCAATGAATCAAAACAGTGGTGTAGAGCTTGAAGCTTATCAAGACTTATATGACATCGGTGTCATGGGTCATAGTCCTGTCTCAGTACAACAATCATATTTCGGTGTTATACAAGACATCTGGGTATTGGACTACAACAGCTACGAAATGTGTGTTTTCCGCTGTAACTGGGTTAACAACAATCATGGCCACCGTGAGGAGGAGCATGGTATGAAACTGGTTGATCTGTCTAGAGCTACTCCCACTGTTGAGCCATTCGTTGTTGGGACGAAGGTTAAGCAGATATTTTATGTAACTGGTCCCTGTAATCCTAGATGGTCTGTTGTGCTTAAAGGGAGAAGAGGAATAGTTGGTGTAGATGGTGTGGTTGATGAGGATGAGTATGATGCAGAAGATGAACCTCCAACTGTTCCTATTTCATTGGAAGAGGCTGAGGTCATAGGTCATCGTGAGTATATACGATCAGACCATAACAAGGGAATGTGGGTTGAGAGATAATGGTGTATGTAAGTTATTACTATAAAAATTTATATGAAATTAACACTCTTTTATTTATTGCTTGTTTATGACCATTATGAAATGCTTAATTTAATTCAAATTGTATTTCAATCCTTGCAGCCATGGCTGATCCGGACATGGCTGATGAAGAGTTCGATTTATTTTGTCGTCAGGAGGAGGAAAATGAGCAGCAAATGGTACCGGTCCCATCTACATCTACCGCTGCTGCTGTTGCCCCATCTACATCTGCCGCTGCTGCTGTTGGCCCTTCCATGAGTGCACCTTCTACGAGTGCTACTCAGAGACCCAGAGGTAGAGGTCCGACCCGTGGGTTGAAACTGCAGAAACCGGATCAGATTAGTCTTCTGTGGGACAAGTATGGGAGGTAGGGTGGGGGCAGCAGGTCAGAGTTCGCTAGTATGCTAGGGACTCTGGCCAGATCACATTGCTGCATCAACCACACATGGAAACAAGTCCCGGAAGAAGTTAAGGAGACCATCTGGAAGAAGGTGCAAGAACAATACAAGATCCCAGAAGAAGTGAAGAAGACCGTTCTTTCTTTGGTGTCCGGCAAAGCTAAATCATTCCACCACTACTTGGTTGAGCATTGGATCAACAGGGTGCCCCCACGTGAGCCTCCGCCGTATGTTGTGTACAATGGCATGATCACTGAAGAGGAGTGGAAGGAGTTCGTTGAGCGGCACGCCACCCCCGAGTTCAGGGTATGTTTGTGTGTACTCTTTTCTTAATTAATGCTCATAATGCTTTATCCCTGATTTTCTAATTAATTTCCTGTTGTACTTTCTTAACAGCAAATACAAGAACAAGCACGGCAAAACCGTGAAGCTAATCTCTACCCCCACACCATGGGACGAAGGGGATATGTGGGCAGCCTCGAGGGTGGAAGTGAATGCCCGATCGAGGATGTCTCTGAGGCGAGGAGGGTGCAGATGTACATACTGGGACGCCAGAAAACGACCAGCGAAGGTCAGAGGATATTTCCTAATGCTGCGATGGAACAACTGGCTAACCAAATTGTAAGTATTTGAAAGTAGCTGTTAAATAATTTACTTATATACTCAAGTGTTTGTTGATCTTAAATTTACTGTTAACTTCTTTGAAAATTGGACAGTACGAAGCGGCACAGAGAGGAGAAGTAGACTTACACGCTCCTCCTTCTCAAGACGACGCGCTCAATCAAATGCTTGGGAAGAAGGATCACCCGGGGCGTGTTAGAGGATTTGGGGGAGAAGTACGTCAGAAGAACGTATTCCCGCCATCTGCTAGGAAGGGTCAGATGAGTGCTGCTGAAGTCGAGGCGATGGTAGAGCGTAAGTTCGCTCCTGAGCGCAAGCTAATGACGAGAAACAGGCTGCTGAGCGCCGGGCTATCGAGGAGAGGCTGCAGGAAGCGTTGAATGCGATTGCACATGCGACTACTGCAGCAGCAGCTAGATCCTCGACTGTCTTCCTCGTCTAGTTGTGCTCCGGCCGCTGACCCGTACCCGTTTGCCAACATAGGTTAACTTTGTTTAACTATTTTTCTCCTAAAATAAAGTTATTTAAATAGTATTAGATTGGACTCACTTATTTATTTCACGTATTATATCTGTTTATTAAAGGAGCAAAAAAAAATGTCGTCTCCAAATACCATTAGAAGGGCACCCTGTAGATGCGGCCTACGGGCCGGTGTTGCCATCAGGTCCACTCACGCTCATCAGTTTCATGCGTCTACCCCCATTCTACGCGCGTGTGACCTTGGACCTGATAGTTGATGGATTTGAGCATGCATACCTTCCGATGGCGTTTGACAACAAATGCACGCTGATCGAAGCGAAGGGAGACATATTGCCCTGGCCAGCATGTTATATTGTTGTTACCGATGAGGTAAGACTGTTTGACAACCATTTAGTATCTAATAAAATGCATTATTTAGCATTAAGTGTCTAATCTAATCTATTATAGATCCCTGAGCTTCCTCACCGCGTATCCCGGCCCAGACTAAAAGAGACCAGCGCGCCGACGAATCCTGAGATCCCTGAGCTTCCTCGCCGTGTATCCCGGCCCAGAGAAGAAGAGATCTACGCGCCGGCAAATCCTGCCAGAAGTACAAGGGTATGTTCTAGATAAATGTTTAATGTTACTATAATAATCAATTAGTAATTATCTTTACATTTATGCTTTTCTATTTGTGTGTGAAGGGTAAGAATCTAGTGAGTCGGGGTGCGAAAGGTAAGAATCCAGCGCCCGTCCGGGGTCGCACCAGGACTTCTGAGGCGCCTAAAAATAAGCTCGCACTGCCACAAAAACTTGTTAATGTTTTGGGGGCCAAGCAGATAAATCTCTACGACAAGATCATGTTGAAGTCATCTCAAACTAACAACTTCATGATGACGCTTCCAAAGTCGATGTGTGGAGATTATCTGAACATTAACATTATTCAAGCTTATCTAAAGTAAGTGTTCTTTCCTCATACTGTAAAAACATATAGAATAAGTATCTATGAAGTTGCATTGGCTAACTTTTTATAGTACATGTGATATAATAGATGTCTGCTTGAGAGATGTGCTGAGAAGGAAATGACCTCCATTACTGCGGTGTGCCCGGAGCGTTTATCGTACGACTCAGTCACTAGGGACCCGGGGAGGTTTTGTGAATACATGATTCATTGTTTCAATGTTGTTGATCAACGCAATAAATTATTCATTCTAATGCCGTATCACCAAACGTGAGTTCTAATATAAAATTACATACTAATTAGCTAACTTTTTTACCTTCATTTATCATTTCATTTTGTATTTGACATTGTAGCCACCACTGGGCTTTGTTTATATTCTGCGCTGCCACCGCTACTCTGCTCGTTCTAGATCCACTAGGGCAGTGGACAAAATTCAACACTGAAGACTTAAACAAAGAGTAAGTTTTTATTACTATTTAATTGTTTGTAAGTTTTTTGAACCAAAATTAATGTACTTGTTCATTTTGCTAAACGCTTTTGTTAATATATGTAACAGTTGTTACAAAAAAAACCCTCAGGGAGAGTTTGGTGATTTGACCGTCGATTACATCAAGGTTTGGTAATTCATGTATTTCATTTGTGCTGCTATTATATTTGTACAATTGGTTTACATTTGTGAATTTTGGTGATTTAGTGCCCTACCCAAAAGGATTCTAAGAGTTGCGGGTACTACGTGATGCGGTATATGTACGAGTTCTGCGGGTACTTCCCAGGTTTTAAGAATGATATAGACAAGGTAATACGAACGCTGTCTTGTATTTAATTCTTTCGGCAGATTTTTTGTGTCTTTATCTTAATCTCATTATGTGTTCCATTCCTTTTCTTGTTGCAGATTAAAGGGCATTATGCCAGATTCAAGACTTATGCTCCTACCGACTTGTTGCATGTCAGAGAGAGCATGGCAGCCATGTTTATGAGAATGGAGTGGTAGACTAGCTAGCTCTGATGCTGCTATCATGGATTTTGTTTTTTACAGTTTTCCGCACCGTTTTTGTACTGTTTTACGCTTCTGTTTTATGCTATTTCTTGCTGGGAGTCATCCTAGCTGTATCTACCATGTATAGGTTACACTGCTACCTTTGTAGCCCTCTGATTCTGTTAGTTGCTGCTGCTGTAACAAATTATATTTTTTGTAATGAATTGCTAGCTGCTGCTGCTGTAACAGATTCTAGCTGTTGTATTGAATATTTTTGTTGCAATTGTGCGCAGAGAATGAATTTGCAATTGTTATCTCTGTTGCAATTGTGTAACAGATTGAATATGCAATTGAATATGTTACAGATTTTCGATCTGGTGCTTTATTAGATGTTATCTCTATTGCAATTGTGCGTAGAGAATGAATTTGTGTTGTTGGTATTTGATTCAGGTGGTTCAATTGTGCAGTTTCTGCCCTCTGTTGCTTATCTGTTACAATTCTGTCTCTGTTACAATTGTGTAGATTTGTAAAAAAATAATAATAAAAAAATACACTTTAGATGACGGTTATTGCCAAAACAGTCATCTAAAGTGTCGACTTTACATTACGGTTATTGGTAAAACCGTGATCTAAAGTCAATGACACGCGGGCCAGAAAAGGGCCTTTAATTACGGTTTAAAGGTAATTATGACCTTTAATCCCATTAAAAACCAATGTAGAAGGCAATTACACAAAAACGTGCTTTAAGGAGTTTTAGTGCACATTTTGTGTCGCAAGGTGTTTCTAAGCCTAGTTTTCTTTGAGAACGGTTTTGTTATGTTCCTTACATGATATTTGATCATGGTATCCAATTTAATATTGTAACACCCCAACCGTTAATCTCGTCAATACCTCTTAAACCGTTACTAATTACTCCTACTCACGCAGCGGAACTCTAATTACAACGAGGGGTGAAACAACGCCGTTAGCCACCCATGTGGCTAACCAGGCCTTTCTTACTTACCGTAACGGTCTGATGAACTGGAACAACCGAGTACTTCATACAACACAATACTCAATTCCTTTCTTTACTATACCGAGTCTACAATATACGGATGCCGATAACATACTCGGACTTACACCTCTTTCAAATGCATTAGTAATTACTATCTAACTACCCATGCTTCATAGCAGTCCCCGTCCTACTCTCTCGAACGGTGGTCAGCTTCAAGTACCTGCACACTAAAAACGTTCCCCCTAGGGGGTCAGCTTACGCTGAATATGAAATTCGCATATACCGCGTGCTAACCGCGGTACGCCGACTACTTTGGGTCGGATATACATGGAGTTCATTTTAATCAAACAACATGCATCATGGGAATACAATATATGTATATTACACAAGGAATCTACATCCAATCAGGGAGCACAATTCCTAACCAACATAACAAGGTTGTTAGTTGTATATGTTTACTCTTAGGCCATGAGGGTTATACCTCACTATGCCTTGTTTACTTATTCAGTACCTCTCCCGCTCTCTCGGGTTACTTATTCAATTACACGCCCATTCTCTTGGGCTACTCGTACTATACTCACCCACACTCTCGGGTTACTTATTCTCATTATCTCACCCATACTCTTGGGTTATTTACACTCATTATCTCACCCACACTCTTGGGTTTTTATACTCAAGCTCTTGTAGATTCTCGAGACACTACAGGTCTCCTACGTCACGCTTGTTACTCTTAATACATATTTAGGCCAAAACTCATGGCTCTCTAGCATAGTCTTACTTCCCCGTTTTCGACCGTACTCTGGGTCTAGCATGGTGGGAAGGCTCAACTAGCTCCTGGAACTTTCTCTTAGTTCCCATCTCTTTTTACATAGGTCCGACTACTCTCGGACTACTCACTTTCCCATACACTCCTCTCTCGGAGTTATAATAATTTTATGTATATTAGTCTAGAAGCATCACTCTTGATGTTTCTAATGACTTTGGGAACTTTACTTAGATTCGGGTAACCCTAAGTTTAAGGGTTACCCTCACAATCATATACTTATACATTCGGATATTTTCTTATACCGGGTAAGATCCTCATATAGGAGGTCGACCATGTCTCAAGGGAGTTACATAGTCCCTTAGGTCTCTTTTACCTTTCTTATAAGTTCACATTATTGGACTAATTTCAATCCTCTCGATGGAGGTCATTTATCTCTCCACTCATATTTATTTCGTGGATTGTTTCAATAAGGTTCTCTAACCGTTATCGGGTATTTACTCAACCCGTACATCTCCTCACATTTTAGGGAGTCCATATGTTTGTGTTATCGTTATCCTTTAATCGATAGCTTGTGTGTGTTTGCATATTACCATTGTTCATGAGACTACCCGATCTACGGGTTTCTAGTCAATCACTACTCTCTATGAGTCGGTCTATGCACTATGTTAGACCACACCGGCGTACAAGTATGTTAGTTCATACAACATACAATAAGGCATCCATAATCAAACAAGGAATTATTTTCATGCTTTAATCTTGATTAAGCCGGCACACAAACACACAAATCAGAGTAACTCGGTTAGCATACGGGGCATGAGAAAATCATACCTTTCACCGGGATTTTACTTTTACCGTGTCATCTCACCTTGCTCGGGTCACGCACGATTCTCTGATAATGTTTCAAACATTATTATTAAAACTAAGCTCATACGGTACATAATAAAATGCTATTCCCGTATTTACCCCGTTATCCCGTTTACTCGGTTTTACTCTTGTTAATTTGACTTCTCACTTCTCAATCACTTCTAACACTTTCTTACACTTCCTAGGGCCTTTACATGACACCAAACAAGGCCTTAACACCTTATAACATCATTAACCTTCAAACCCCCATCATTTAAACCCTTTAAAACACTCTCTGTAGGTTTCTGGGGGTGGTCCGAGACTTGGTCCTTAACCTAAGTCCCGGACCAATTGCGAACTTAACTCTCGGGTGAAAATTACACATGGTCCGGGACCTTGTCCTGGAGTATAGTCCCGGACCAAAGCAGCACTTGCACTCTCGGCCTTAATTTAGGTGTGGTCCGGGACTTTGTCCAAGGACCAAGTCCCGGACCCTGCTAAAACCTGCTCCAAACTTGATTTTTCCACTCCAAATCAATCCTTAAACCACCCTTAATCTTTCCATAAACTTTCCACAAGTTTTCCACATGTTTAATCACCTTAAAACATGCTCTAAAACTCTTCAAATCTGTAACACCCCACCTACCACCGTACACATAACATCAAATTGCAGCTGAAAATTCAACTCATCACATAACTTAATTCAATGGTGTTACACGCCGTTAACCACCCACGTGGCTAACAAGGCTAATACATGTACATTGTATCGGTCTGATGGACTAGATTCCCGAGCAACTACACAATACAATCCTTATTCCGTCTCCAACATTTATTATTACATACATTCCCACTGTACCGAGTATTTACAACTAATGCCGATAACAATTTCGGTCTTACTACGCCTACAATGCTTACGCCATTAAATGGCTACCCATGTACAAACATCTACCCCGTCCTACTCTCGAACGGCTTCCAGCTCCTTGAACCTGAAATAGAAAAGGAGAGAAAGGGTGGCCCCCAAGGGGCTCAGCACCTTTGCTGGTATGGTAATCCCGCAGCCCACATGCTACCGGGCCACGCACAACTAATTGTCGTCTTAGCATGCAATTGATTATATTCAAATCATGCATGCAAGCCATAAACATACATCACATAACATTTCGCCTCTATGGGCTCAACCTATAACCAACACATCCACACTTAACAAGTCATCCAATGATTCCTTAAACCCTAGAGTGGCTCTCCTCTAAAACGGAGCTACTTCCTTAATGGACGACACGTACCCATTAATCGGGTCATCCTTAAACGCCTCTTGTCACAAACTGGGATTCATTTCCATGATCCACACACTCCATATCATACAACATATCTCATTTCTCACATAATAAAACATAACAACACCTTTCTTGTTTCAACGTACATATGATGACATCGCATTCATTTAAAACATCCAATATATATATATACCATAGCATAGCAAGGGAATTTGCATAGCACCATAACATTACATAACACCATAAAATCGGTTCTCACAAGGAACCTTCCACCATAGTTAGTATACCATGTGAGCCTAGGGATTTTTTTGCCAATCCCATGTTAAGCTCGTTACCAACCTCGTTACCGTCCAGTTATATAGAACGGTTAACTTATACCCAAGGTGTGTCGGATATAGTGATCCCAAGCACACCGAAATAACATTCGTATGCCCCTGTGGCCCGACGTGAGTCAGTAACTAGCTTTGGATAAGCTAAGGGAAGGTAGAAACCAAATTGGAATACCACCTATACATACACCAAGAGAGCCGAACCGGATATGATATCGACTCCCGTCCATCACACGCGTGGCCGGAACAACCGGACTCCTCACCCCCCCATTAGTACATATACACTTATAAATAAGTAGTCAGAGATCCATTATGGAGCCTACCACATCCACACACCATACGGTATCATAACCGAGTTAAGCACACAAGGGAGGTTCACACACTTGCATACAACAACAATGTCCAACTAACTCACACATAGCCGTGGTTAGCACGTTCCCAAGGTTTGGGCCGTCAACTCCGAATACCGATCACTCATGTGTTTCCTAGTTTTGGTTAGCTAAGGTTTAACACATATTTGAGGTTAAATGGTATCGGAGGCCAAATTCGCCACATAAATGAATTACTATAAACTCATTACATGTTTTATCTTACAAGGTGGCAAACACTCAGAAAAACATATTGGCATACAAGCCGGTGTAATCCGGTAGGACACAGGTTGCAAGAAAACCATACCTGTCACCGGAGTCCATCTTACCACATCCACTTATGTTCCTCGAGCAATTCTCGAACAACTGTTAACATCACATGTGTTTATATTAACATCGGGGTTGCTTGATTATTTAATGTCTAATGCTTATAATTTTTCCCCGTTAACTTAGTTACATAACTTAACATTTTTAACTTGTTTTACTCTCACATTCTAATACAACTTTTAACCCACTTAATTGTCATTAAAACTCACCTAACAAGTCCTTAACAACCTCAAAACATCATTAACCATCAATCCCCATCATTACACATCATTTCCATACCTTAAACAATGTTTTTGGTCCATACAGCGCCTTGTCCGAACTTGTGTCCGGACTTCCCAAGTTCGGACACAGTTCGAGAGTAATCCCAGATAGAAACAGTCACGTCCGAACTTGTGTCCGGACTTCCCAAGTTCGGACACAGTTTGAGAATGAGAAAATCCTTTACCCAACAGAGCCTGTCCGAACTTCCATGTCCGGACGGAAGTTCGGACACGGCAAAACATTCAATTTCCAAGTCTTTAAACACTTAACCAATTTCACCAAACTTCTCCTAAAGCCTCATAATGTTTCCTAACATCATTTGGCACATCAAACACACCTTTAGCCATGTGCTAAGCTCTTTAAATCTCTCACCAAAACCATCTTATCATTCACAAATTTCTTACTAAATTCCTAGCACTTGGAATGTTTTCTCCTTAAGATTTCTAGGTGGTATTTCACCTATAATGACCTCTACACTAAAATGCTTCTTCACCTTCATAACATCATCTCCCAAGCATCTCCTCTTACTAACCAAATCCTCTTTTCACAACTTCTTGAATTCCTTTCTCAAAACCTTACCTAAACATCATTCCCTCCTTATTCATCAACTTTACCCAAACTTTAAACAAACTTCTCCAAGACTTTATTACATCCTAAAACACTCATTAAATTCCTAGAACTTCCAAGATAGCACCTAATCCTTGTAACACCTTAATGCACGTTTTCTTCCTTAGTGAAACATTTGTTCACCTTTAATACTTCCTAGTTCACCAAAACTTTCTTAAAACACTTAGAACTTCTCACACATTTCCCCAAATTTGGCCATAGCTTCTCTTGTATTTACTCACATCCAAACACTTAGGTTTTTACCTTATTTCATTCAAGAACACCTAAAATCCATCAAACACATTTTTATACACAAGACTTCACACATTTAGCACTACATCACAATATAGTGCATAACTTAAATTGCTTGGCACTTAGGCCCTTAAACAACATGGCTCTTAGGCCCTTAAATTGCATAACCTTAAACACTGAATTTCCCACATCAATAATGCCTTTGACCTGCAAATACATACACCAATACATATGTTCTTTTACTAGTCTCCTTGAGAACCCTTTACTAGGTCATTCACCATTTGCTCTTTAGGTAGTTTTAACAAGCATTATAAGCTCATTTCTCCTAAGGCATTAAACCACATTAGGTTAGTATATTTACCTCTTTTCCACCCAAACTTCTTTCTTGTTTCCTCATAAAACCGATAAGGCATTTCATTCCTTGTCAACTACTAAACAATATACCAACATTAAAATGAGTATATAAGCTTTATGCTTCATCTCATTGTAAACCCTAGGTTTACATTATTTCAAAAACATTAATGTAGTTGTTTTACCTTGGTCTTTGAAGGGAGTTTGAATATCTATGAAGAGAGGACTCCACCTAGTCCATAAGAGATTGGAATGAAGCTAGAACAAAGTCACACAAAGAGCTCCATCAATGAGTATTTTCGGTCACACACAAAACATGGAGGAAACTTGATTTTTCTTTGAGATTCCTTACCTAGAAGCAAAGGAGATCAATAATATGTGGAAAGACAAGCTCAAGCTCCTTCAATGGTGGAACTCCATGGCACCGAAATGGGGCTCTTGAAGTTTTGAGAAGGTAGAAATGAAGAGCTTGATGAGAGGAAGAGAATGGTGGTGTTTGTTTTTGATTTGGTTAAGTGAGCCAAGAAATATTGGCAATGGAAGATGGCCTTTGGTGCTGTTGCTGTAGCATTACCGTGAGAACAGAAGGAAGAGAGGTAGAAGAAGCTTAGAAACCGTGTGAAATGAAGGAGGAAGGGAGAAATGAGATTGGTTTTGCTTTTAAGGATATTTATAACTTAAAGCAAATAGTAACCTATGAGTCACCTTTATTTACTTAACAAGTTAACATGTTTGGTGACTCATTACTACCAAAAACCGGCCCCCTTATTATTAGAAGGGTATAATAGTCTTTGTTGACCAATTTAATTACTTATAACATTATATGTTACAAACTAGCTTATAAAAATCACTATTCACAAAACAAGGCACATAGAAGTGAAATTTTTGATTTCCCATTGATATAGCCACCCAAATGTGATACTATATAGTACACATGTTAATTAAAGAGTAATGATGGACATTTAGCCATTCAAAACTCATTTACAAGACAATTTTTTAAAAACGTGCTTTAAGACTTCTTAAAGCACATTTTGTGTTTTGACTTGTTTTCAAGCTTGGTTTTCTTTAGTAATTGATTTAATATATTCATTAACATATACATAAGGCATAGGTATGACCATTAGGTCTTATACACATTTATCCAAAGCTTAGAGCACATTTTAGCCCATATTGACCTTAAGGTATTTATTTATGTTTTGTTTGGTTTCATTGGCTACCAAAGTTTCCTAAGGACTTAATTAGCCTTATAAAGTCATAATTAAACATTATCAAGTCTTGGTAGGCTCTTTGGGTCCTAGCCAAGTTCACTCCAAGCTTAGAGCATGTTTTTGCTCAAACCGTGTCTTAGTGTTTTATTGTGTTTTACCATGGTTTAAATGGTTCATTTATGTTTCTAAGGCACTTTTTAGCCTTTAAATACCATAGTTTAACATTTACACAACATACCAAGGTTTGGGGTATTTCAATCTACCCCCCTTAAAAGAACTTCGTCCTCAAAGTTCACATTTCCTCGCATCATTGGATTAGAATACGGGAATTACTTATAACCATAATACTTCCATTACCAACCACTCTTTACATCCAACCTCGGACTTTATGGTCCGGGCAACATATCCACATTATACATAAAATATCATACTTACATGGTAACCTCGGACTTAATGGTCCGGGTACCTTCACCACACTTGCACTGACATAATATCCCTCAGACTCTTAGGTCTGGGTGACATAACCACATTTAGACACATAGGTCTATGTAACACAACACATTTAGACTCATAGGTCTTGATAGCATACACTTTAGGAGACCAAAGTCAAAATAACCTTTATCACTCATACCAAACAACATGTCATAGCATGTATATCAAACAGAAATACCTTTTCCATCTCTCCATGGGTTCGAATCCCACGTTGAGTACATATACACTGTGATCCCGCAGAACCCGGTCGCGATGGACACCTTCTGGTCCCCGTTCCTTTGGGAGGTCAAAACATTCACTTAATTTTTTTTTAACATATATACTTCTCATGTCACCGGTCCGAAGACAAAGGCTCATACGTCCTCAGCTCGTGAGCAAGTACTACAAAAATATTCTTTACTAGGTTAAGTATAAGAAGATCTTTTATTCAAAATATTAATCGATTGTTTGAAAACACCAATTGAAGATCCTTTTGAAAACACAACACAACTCCAAGTCCAGTTTATGCTCTTTGCATCCTTCTTAACATGGTTATTTGTGACCACTTACAGGGAGCTTCAAGAATCATCCAACCCTGATGTGATCAGCATCAGTGTTGAACTATCTCTCCACCCCAATTTGTGTTCGGCTTCCCTTGATCTCATGACAATCAAGTTTCACCTCCCACTTCATTTTCAACCAACAACTAATTCAAGCGTATCCCATTTTCTATCTTTAAATCCTTCTAGTCATAATCATTACATCTCCAAGGGATAGAACTCCGTCTATCAATCATCACCCAAATCCAACTTAATTCAAGTTACCTAGGGGATTTAATTCTCACTAGGTTCTATGTCGGTCTTATACCCCTCATAAATCACAACACTGTATATATATATATATATATTTTTATCAAAATACAATACATGGTTTACATTTATGCACCGTCGGGGTTTTAGTTCCCCGGGAGTTTCTTTACTCCCTTCCACTTGTACTCTCACACACCACTGTTAGAAAGATAAACACACTTCCCACAATGGTATTCGCATCATCTGTGCGCAATTACCACAATTTAACCATAAATGAGTGCGTATGTTTGTATAACACACGCGCAAACCATCATAACAAATCATTTTGTGCTATGCACAACCCAGTTCACGTACACTTGTACGGTAAAACACGCTAAGTGGTTTTGCGCTCTACCCCCCTTAAAAGGGATTACGCCCACGTAATCAATCACTAAACCTTGGCTTAAAATGTTCTGCCGTCGTGGAGTGTTTTGACTTCCACGCGGTCTATTACACAATGGATTCTGATTAGAGGATCTTAACCATATTGGCGGTTTAGTCCCTAATCCAAGAATTCGCATTGGAGTTGTAACTCATAACCGGTTTTGGTCCTGGCCTGTGAGGCTTTTAGGCATTGATAACTAGCCATCCATTCATATTCACAATGTATATTCGGCATTTGATGCATGGGCTCGCTGGCCTTTGCTGCGCCATTCTGATAATTATAGGGCTAGTTTGCCCCATTCGTTACTGTTACTGTATTGTACATCTCCAATGTATTACCCTTATCTTGGGAAGAATGGTTTCTCAACCGACGCATGGTATCTCTTACCCTGAGCGAATTCGGTGAGTTTCACAATTTTCCATTCACTTCTCCAATAGCTTACAGTGTAAACTACTATGTAATTCACAATGATTGACTTACTTCTACCGACTTACTGTCGGTTGAGATTGAGCTACTACCTAATGTGTAGTGTTCTCTCAGTTATTTCCCACACCTGGGGTATATCTCATACCGACCTTTGGTATTTAGTGTTACTGTAGTTATTTACTGTTAATCATGTCTCCACCTTTGGTTTTGTACATGTATTCTTTCATTCCTGCGGCCTTGCATTACCTATGCATCGGCCATTATAACATTATTCCTCCACAATTACCATGCTTCTGATTCCTAGCTATCCCACTCGATCATTACTGTGCAAGTGCAATACCAAAACACTCAGTCATACAGAGTGCAGAGGCGTAAACCCTTGACAGCAACTCTCTCATGCGATTGCGATAGGAATTTCCACTGAAATCCTTATCATCTAACACTTGCCACCGGCTTACTGCTTGGTTCGTTTGCTATCACTTACTGTTGTATCTCCACTGGGGTTAACTCACAACTCTGCTTACTCACCATTTATCATCTAACAATACTCATACAACGGTCGCTTATTGCGCACCGTGTCCTTACTCATTATATAACATCAACTTATACTGCATCCGCTATTATATTAGCTTCCGCCATTACACTGGGTTTATCTGGCCACTTATTTGGCTGATTTTTTTTTTGAATATGCTATATTTTTCGAGCCTTTATGTTCCTTGAGCGTTGTTCGCTACTAATTTAGCATCACACACCTATGGTGGTTGTTATCGAACTTATCACTCTTCCTTTCTACACAACCAGTACAAACATTTCCTTTCGTATTATTGTTATCCAAATCATTCTAGGGTGATAACCACATGGTTAGTCCCTGACATATCTCTTGAACTTGGTTCATATAGCTACCGCTTCTGCGGTCTCACAATATCGAGAGGTATCCCCACTCTTAATGCAGTGGTTCGTTCTCCGCTCTATTTCCCTGTACCACATAAATTTCTACAATTAACTCAAATTTACATAACACATCTTATCTGTGGCTTATAAGCCTTGCTGCCTTGAGCTCCCCTCATTGTAGGGTGTCCACACACATGTACTTCTCTATACCATATTACCTGGTTAGAGGTTGTATTGGCATCCATGACAAGGTTGTTGCATCACATTTCCTTTCATGGGATGTCCCTTAGGATTGTCCGTCTCCTGACAACTTATGTCTAAACTAGGTGTTAATTTCAACCCTTGTGCTTCTGTCATGCATTTCGTTCAACAATTGTTGATGCGAACACCCTTCAAGGAATTCTCCTGGGTGTTGTTAAGTTATGCCTTTACATCTGGTTCACAGTTATTGGTACATCCAGTTAGCCACGCCTTTTTGCGTTCTTATCTGGTTACTATCTTCTTCTGTGAAGATCAACATTTCCTGATAGTGCAGGTACTCATTCTGGGAGTTTCATCCCGTCCATTGCACATTAATGTGTCCACATTAGGCATCTGCCTTGCCCTGCTTTCCAGCTATCATGTTTATCCCTGGGGATCCATAAGTCATATAAGCTGTCTTTACATTCAGTTAGTGCACTTCGCACCTCCTGACTCTTAAACATTTCCTTGAAAGGAATTCACTAATTCCTTTAATCTCGTTAACTTAACTGAGTTCCTTAACTTCAACCATTCCTTGCAATCTCTAGCTCTCGTTTGATTTATACTGCCGACCGTAGACGGAGTCGACTACTTCCCGTGTTTCGGACTCTACTCGTATACATATATGGGGTATCATACTAATACATTACTACTTACCCAACTAACCTATAAGTAGGTCTGTCAGGCCCACATGCTCCTATCGGAGTGCGGTCGTCCCACAACACAGTTGGTACACTTGTAGTGTCCGTCACACGCCTAGGTGAAGTATTCTGTTGTCAACTCCCTTATATTGTCCCGTGACAATATTCATTCCTTGCTTCCCGAACTTAATCGAGGGAAGGTTTATCCACTGTTGTATCCTTGTCAATTGCCCTGGTTTCACTGGTTTGGTTTAAAAGAAGGTCGGAAAGAAGTGTTGGTTTGAAAGAAAATCTGGTTTTGAAAAGAAAGGGTTTGAATAAATTTAGGTTTGAAAGAAAAATTTTCATGGTTTCACAACATATTCTTACCTTAGCCAAGTCTAGCTTCTTGCTGACTGGTGTACTTCCAATTACAGAGGTTAGGCTAACAGGCCCTCCCACTGTTATGACAATCACATTTAACTTTATTGTACTTCTCCAAGTATTTTGTAGTGGTTATAAATTTCCCGAATAGCCCTGTTATAGCAGCACTTGCTATGGCAAGTGCGCCATGCTAACTGGCTATCGGTTCAACACATACCGGTTGTGGTATTGTTTTTACCCGTACTGTCATCAGTGGCCTTGTTGGCCCTTATTTGTTCTTACGGTCTCGACAATAACCTTTGGGTAACTTCTCACTGTATTCACATAGTAGTTATCAACTGGGGTGTCTCCCATTCTTGGAGTCCCCTTTTACTTAGCATTATTTTCTCTTTGTAGCCCGTTCCACGCATCGTCGTTGTTACTGAGACTTGTCTCCTGTTTGGGCACTATGTTATAGTTCCTTAGTTGATTGGCATACCGTTGGTGTATCGCTTACCAACTGTGGTCCCATAGACATTCGTCTCGGGTTTCATTAATCCACTTCTTGCTTGTTGCACGGTCAGTGCGTTGCAAGCCGGTTGTTCTCGACTGCTCGGCATGTCGACCCAGGTTGCTGGAAATTCTATTCTTTTATACACAAGCTATCTTCTTCATTCTCGCTATTAAATGCGGTTAACATTGTTCGATGGAGACCGTCTCCTGGATTCCCAGTTTTCGGATCTACCGTATGACAGGTTCTCCGTACCCTTGAAGGTATTTAATAGCAGCCAGATCGGGTATTCCCGAGTAAGAGTGGACTTCCATCTCTCTGGCGTCCTTTCCCAAGTTATAAAACAGGGATTGTGGAGGGCGGGAAGGATACTGTAGTTTCCAGTATTCACTGGTAGTTCCTATCTAGCGTATCTCTCACGCTATCACTCAACCCTTAACCCAAAGTACTTAAATCCTAACTCGGTACTTCCTAAGCTCGGCAATTCAGTCATCAGAGCGATACTTCGCTCTGATACCACTTTTGTAACAACCCCCCACCTACCACCGTACACATAACATCAAATCGCAGCGGAAAATTCAACTCATCACATCACTTAATTCAATGGTGTTACACGCCGTTAACCACCCACGTGGCTAACAAGGCTAATACATGTACATTGTATCGGTCTGATGGACTAGATTCCCGAGCAACTACACAATACAATCCTTATTCCGTCTCCAACATTTATTATTACATACATTCCCACTGTACCGAGTATTTACAACTAATGCCGATAACAATTTCGGTCTTACTACGCCTACAATGCTTACGCCATTAAATGGCTACCCATGTACAAACATCTACCCCTCCTACTCTCGAACGGCTTCCATCTCCTTGAACCTGAAATAGAAAGGAGAGAAAGGGTGGCCCCCAAGGGGCTCAGCACCTTTGCTGGTATGGTAATCCCGCAGCCCACATGCTACCGGGCCACGCACAACTAATTGTCGTCTTAGCATGCAATTGATTATATTCAAATCATGCATGCAAGCCATAAACATACATCACATAACATTTCGCCTCTATGGGCTCAACCTATAACCAACACATCCACACTTAACAAGTCATCCAATGATTCCTTAAACCCTAGAGTGGTCTCCTCTAAAACGGAGCTACTTCCTTAATGACGACACGTACCCATTAATCGGGTCATCCTTAAACGCCTCTTGTCACAAACTGGGATTCATTTCCATGATCCACACACTCCATATCATACAACATATCTCATTTCTCACATAATAAAACATAACAACACCTTTCTTGTTTCAACGTACATATGATGACATCGCATTCATTTAAAACATCCAATATATATAATACCATAGCATAGCAAGGGAATTTGCATAGCACCATAACATTACATAACACCATAAAATCGGTTCTCACAAGGAACCTTCCACCATAGTTAGTATACCATGTGAGCCTAGGGATTTTTTTGCCAATCCCATGTTAAGCTCGTTACCAACCTCGTTACCGTCCAGTTATATAGAACGGTTAACTTATACCCAAGGTGTGTCGGATATAGTGATCCCAAGCACACCGAAATAACATTCGTATGCCCCTGTGGCCCGACGTGAGTCAGTAACTAGCTTTGGATAAGCTAAGGGAAGGTAAAACCAAATTGGAATACCACCTATACATACACCAAGAGAGCCGAACCGGATATGATATCGACTCCGTCCATCACACAGCGTGGCCGGAACAACCGGACTCCTCCACCCCCCATTAGTACATATACACTTATAAATAAGTAGTCAGAGATCCATTATGGAGCCTACCACATCCACACACCATACGGTATCATAACCGAGTTAAGAACACAAGGGAGGTTCACACACTTGCATACAACAACAATGTCCAACTAACTCACACATAGCCGTGGTTAGCACGTTCCCAAGGTTTGGGCCGTCAACTCCGAATACCGATCACTCATGTGTTCCTAGTTTTGGTTAGCTAAGGTTTAACACATATTTGAGGTTAAAAGGTATCGGAGGCCAAATTCGCCACATAAATGAATTACTATAAACTCATTACATGTTTTAATCTTACAAGGTGGCAAACACTCAGAAAAACATATTGGCATACAAGCCGGTGTAATCCGGTAGGACACAGGTTCAAGAAAACCATACCTGTCACCGGAGTCCATCTTACCACGTCCACTTATGTTCCTCGAGCAATTCTCGAACAACTGTTAACATCACATGTGTTTATATTAACATCGGGGTTGCTTGATTATTTAATGTCTAATGCTTTAATTTTTCCCCGTTAACTTAGTTACATAACTTAACATTTTTAACTTGTTTTACTCTCACATTCTAATACAACTTTTAACCCACTTAATTGTCATTAAACTCACCTAACAAGTCCTTAACAACCTCAAAACATCATTAACCATCAATCCCCATCATTACACATCATTTCCATACCTTAAACAATGTTTTTGGTCCATACAGCGCCTTGTCCGAACTTGTGTCCGGACTTCCCAAGTTCGGACACAGTTCGAGAGTAATCCCAGATAGAAACAGTCACGTCCGAACTTGTGTCCGGACTTCCCAAGTTCGGACACAGTTCGAGAATGAGAAAATCCTTTACCCAACAGAGCCTGTCCGAACTTCCATGTCCGCGGAAGTTCGGACACGGCAAAACATTCAATTTCCAAGTCTTTAAACACTTAACCAATTTCACCAAACTTCTCCTAAAGCCTCATAATGTTTCCTAACATCATTTGGCACATCAACACACCTTTAGCCAGTGCTAAGCTCTTAAATCTCTCACCAAAACCATCTTATCATTCACAAATTTCTTACTAAATTCCTAGCACTTGGAATGTTTTCTCCTTAAGATTTCTAGGTGGTATTTCACCTATAATGACCTCTACACTAAATGCTTCTTCACCTTCATAACATCATCTCCCAAGCATCTCCTCTTACTAACCAAATCCTCTTTTCACAATTCTTGAATTCCTTTCTCAAACCTTACCTAACATCATTCCCTCCTTATTCATCAACTTTACCCAAACTTTAAACAAACTTCTCCAAGACTTTATTACATCCTAAAACACTCATTAAATTCCTAGAACTTCCAAGATAGCACCTAATCCTTGTAACCCTTAATGCACGTTTTCTTCCTTAGTGAAACATTTGTTCACCTTTAATACTTCCTAGTTCACCAAAACTTTCTTAAAACACTTAGAACTTCTCACACATTTCCCCAAATTTGCCATAGCTTCTCTTGTATTTACTCACATCCAAACCTTAGGTTTTTACCTTATTTCATTCAAGAACACCTAAAATCCATCAAACACATTTTTATACACAAGACTTCACACATTTAGCACTACATCACAATATAGTGCATAACTTAAATTGCTTGGCACTTAGGCCCTTAAACAACATGGCTCTTAGGCCCTTAAATTGCATAACCTTAAACACTGAATTTCCCACATCAATAATGCCTTTGACCTGCAAATACATACACCAATACATATGTTCTTTTACTAGTCTCCTTGAGAACACTTTACTAGGTCATTCACCATTTGCTCTTTAGGTAGTTTTAACAAGCATTATAAGCTCATTTCTCCTAAGGCATTAAACCACATTAGGTTAGTATATTTACCTCTTTCCACCCAAACTTCTTTCTTGTTTCCTCATAAAACCGATAAGGCATTTCATTCCTTGTCAACTACTAAACAATATACCAACATTGAAATGAGTATATAAGCTTTATGCTTCATCTCATTGTAAACCCTAGGTTTACATTATTTCAAAAACATTAATGTAGTTGTTTTACCTGGTCTTTGAAGGGAGTTTGAATATCTATGAAGAGAGGACTCCACCTAGTCCATAAGAGATTGGAATGAAGCTAGAACAAAGTCACACAAAGAGCTCCATCAATGAGTATTTTCGGTCACACACAAAACATGGAGGAAACTTGATTTTTCTTTGAGATTCCTTACCTAGAAGCAAAGGAGATCAATAATATGTGGAAAGACAAGCTCAAGCTCCTTCAATGGTGGAACTCCATGGCACCGAAATGGGGCTCTTGAAGTTTTGAGAAGGTAGAAATGAAGAGCTTGATGAGAGGAAGAGAATGGTGGTGTTTGTTTTTGATTTGGTTAAGTGAGCCAAAAATATTGGCAATGGAAGATGGCCTTTGGTGCTGTTGCTGTAGCATTACCGTGAGAACAGAAGGAAGAGAGGTAGAAGAAGGCTTAGAAACCGTGTGAAATGAAGGAGGAAGGGAGAAATGAGATTGGTTTTGCTTTTAAGGATATTTATAACTTAAAGCAAATAGTAACCTATGAGTCACCTTTATTTACTTAACAAGTTAACATGTTTGGTGACTCATTACTACCAAAAACCGGCCCCCTTATTATTAGAAGGGTATAATAGTCTTTGTTGACCAATTTAATTACTTATAACATTATATGTTACAAACTAGCTTATAAAAATCACTATTCACAAAACAAGGCACATAGAAGTGAAATTTTTGATTTCCCATTGATATAGCCACCCAAATGTGATACTATATAGTACACATGTTAATTAAAGAGTAATGATGGACATTTAGCCATTCAAAACTCATTTACAAGACAATTTTTTAAAAACGTGCTTTAAGACTTCTTAAAGCACATTTTGTGTTTTAACTTGTTTTCAAGCTTGGTTTTCTTTAGTAATTGATTTAATATGTTCATTAACATATACATAAGGCATAGGTATGACCATTAGGTCTTATACACATTTATCCCAAGCTTAGAGCACATTTTAGCCCATATTGACCTTAAGGTATTTATTTGTGTTTTGTTTGGTTTCATTGGCTACCAAAGTTTCCTAAGGACTTAATTAGCCTTATAAAGTCATAATTAAACATTATCAAGTCTTGGTAGGCTCTTTGGGTCCTAGCCAAGTTCACTTCAAGCTTAGAGCATGTTTTTGCTCAAACAGTGTCTTAGTGTTTTATTGTGTTTTACCATGGTTTAAATGGTTCATTTATGTTTCTAAGGCACTTTTTAGCCTTTAAATACCATAGTTTAACATTTACACAACATACCAAGGTTTGGGGTATTTCAAAATCATAGGCTCAAACCTTACTCAAACTCTTGCTCAAATTCACACATTTTTCATTCTCATTTTACACTAATGCACACTTGTGCATTTCTAACTTCTCCTCAACCCTTTGCATTATGCTCTCTTTCATTTTGACCATTCCACATCATCCAGGATAATGCACAACTCATACCAAGGTTCATATCTCTCTCTTAAAACCTTAAATCTTCTTTGTTTTCTAGAAACTCCTCAAGCATTTAAACAATCTCTTTGCTACAGATTTTGCACCAATCTTCTATCTTATCACAAGAATCCCCAAAGTGGTTTACTAACTTCCAATCAATCTTCATACATACCTAGCCACTCCTAGGCTATTCACCACCCAAACCAACACTTAATCCACTTAGATTTCTACACAAATTTTGCCATAACTTGGCTACTTCTCTAGCATTGTCCAAAACTCTTCTCATCACATTATTCAACCTAAAACCAACCAAACCCATCATGGGTTCTACCAGCACATACATGTTCACCAATACTCATCAATTCTACAAATACAACACAATGCTTAATTCATAAAATGCATAACACATAACAAACACTTATTTCACAAATGTTTTCTCTCTTGTATTATTACTACACAAGCTCATTCCTACAACACCCAAGTGGGGTTCATACATTTATTGACCCAACCCAAATTCTAATACATATAGAATATACATTAGGGTTGGTTTCTCACCTTGAATTCTCTTAAGTTTCCTTAAATTACTCTTCTCCTCTTCTCCTCTTCTCTTCCTTCTAAAACCGGTCAAAGACCATGGAATTACCCATCTCCATGTCAATGTTCAAAGCAAGAAATGAGTTTAAGTAAAAACACTTAACCTCATTAATTTAAAATGCTTAAAGCTCTAAAATGGGTGATTACCTTGAAACCCTAGGATGAGGTTTTGATCAAGAATAAAAAAAAAGAGCTCCCACCAAGCTTTTGTGGATTGAAACAATGCTCATACAAGGGAAAGACAAGGCTCCATTAGAGGCTAAAATTGGCCAAGGGTAAAAATGGGGAAAAAGGTGAGATTTTCCTTGAAATTTTTACCTTAAGTGGAAGAGGAGACCCCAAGCTTCAAGATGGTGTAGTTTACTCTTCAAATGCCCAAAACCCATGAAAATGAAACTCCTCCATTCGAAATTTCGAAAAGATAGGATGATAGGGCTTGAGGAGAGGAGTTCAAATATATAATTTATTTCGAATTTGGAGCTTAAATGAGACTTGGGCATGAGGTGGAAGTGGAGTAGCCATTGGAGCTCTTTGCTGCAGCTTGAAATCGTCCAAGCAAGGAAGGAGGAGGGGAGCATACGGATGAGAGAGATGAGGGAGTTCAGATGTGAAGAAGGAAATAAGGAAAGAGAAGGAAGAAAAGGTAAGTAAGTACCTTTTTCACTATTCCCCTTTTTGAATTTTCAACTCTTCTTTTTCTTTGTTAATTAGCTAATAGAGAGGGCTGACTAGTATAATAAAACCGGCCCCACATATTATTTAAACTAGAGCGTTTTTCGTTTTCTTAAAGAAAACGCTCGTTATTTTACCCGGTTCGACACTATTCACTAACCGGGCCCGTTTTTTGGATTTTTCTCGTTTCTTTATTTTTAATGGTTATTAAGCTTCCATTAATACTTAATTATAGTTATTTAATCAACTATAATTTTTACGGGTCCGTTTGACCACTTAAAGTCACGTTTTCGGGTTTTCTCGAAAAACGTGCTTTTAAACTCCGTTAGCGTTTTAATCCATTATTTGGATCCGTTTTCTTCGGGAATCATTCCCGTATACTTATTAGGCCTAACTAAGCCTTAGGAATCCATCTCGGACCCTCTCGAGATCATATATCTCATATACTCATTTAACGCACATTTTAGCGTTTTTCGCTTTTCAAGCGTTTTCTCTTTTCTTTTGGTTTTATTTTCTTTACCAATACACTTTAGGCACCATTAGGCCTTTAATAATCATATTAGAGTAATTTAATCACCATTATTAGGTCCGGGGTATTAAATATATCATTTACAGGTCATTAGACCTTTAAGGTATTCTTAGAGCACATTTTTGCCCTTCTTGACCTTAAAGCATGAAAATGCTTGTTCTTTGTGTTGGAGTGTTGTCCAACAATTGTAATATGTTTAGTAATGTGTTAATATACTTAGGAAAAAGTTTTAGGTCCTAAGAAGTTCATTGGGTATTTATTACCCTAAACAGTCAAAGGGGCAACATCTTGCTTGTGTTGACCACTGTTGTTCTCAGTTGACTTTTAAGGCATGTTTAGGCCTTAATCAGTGTGATTAGATATTTAATCCATGTTTTATTAATTTGGGGTATTTCAATCTACCCCCCTTAAAAAGACTTCGTCCCGAAGTCGTTTAATCAAATAGGTAAGTATGTAAATATGACTACCCATTAATCCCATAATGTATATCTATGTGATATATCATTTACACACATCGTATTGCGCTTATACAGCACATAGCCATCACTTTGTGGCGTTAGTTGAATCATATATGGATATAGGTGATCCATCAGCACCCCCATTTCCTATCAGTTCTACAAACCCTGACAACCTCCCCGAGGTGTCCATATCATACCATCGTTCCACATTCCATATCTAATGATTCATTTCGTATCTAAGCGATGCCATATGTTATCATTTTATAAAGAAATATGAATATATATCACAAATAGCATAAGAAAGGTACTACACACATGGGTGTAATTACAACATTCAATCAGGTATCTCATAAGATACATACATACAAGTGCACATCACACACAAACAAACCAAACAACGTACGCCCCGCGTACCAACCATAACCAAAAAAACCAATTCATTGTATGCCATGCATACTAAACAATTCACTGTATGCCATGCATACTAAACAAACAGACCTCGTATGCCCCGCACACTTCCAATTCTTTGTATGCAATGCATACAAAACAAACAAAACTTAGTGCACACATGTGCACAGCCAAGAGGCTCTACCCCCCTTAAAAAGGGTTACGCCCCCGTACCCCACAAGTATACAACAGCCAGTCAACAAGGAGCGCTGGATACTTGGCTCTCAAAGAGTTCACCAAATCATGGATTATCCTCATATCAGAGAGACGGGTATGACTCTAGCCTTTCTAGGCTCCACAATACATAAAGGTGAGGAACTGAATTATTTGCGCTCTCTCCTAAGTTCGTTCTAATGGGCCCACTCGCTCCGTATGAGGTGCAGACCCATGAACATAGGCTCAGTTTGCCTCTTTCCATTGTTGCGTACCCTCTCATTTGGATCACTAGCATACATATGTGTGTCGTCTCTCACTGATATTCAGCTTGAGGTGTAATATGACATTGGCTACTGTTAGTACTTAGTGCTCTTTGCACTTGTCTTAGTAATATTAAGACATATAAGCCTACATGTCCACGTAGATGATTGTCATCTATGTCTCTTGGTGGTTTTGTTCCGGAGTAACACACTGTTGTAGTTCCTCTTTTTTTTACACACTCGTGTTGATATCCATTACATCTTCCCGTATTCCCACTAGATTAATAACTGCACAAGTGCAATACCAAAACACTCAGTCCTATAGAGTGCAGATGCGTAAACTCTCAGCAATTAATATCTCATGAGTCCAACAGATAAGATGAGCGAATTATCATGTGAGTGGTACATTCGAAGTCCATTGTTCTTTGCTTGAGGTATCTGCTAGTATTTAGCTTGTCTCTCATCATTGCGTAGTCACGTGTTTCAGTCCACATCATTTGGTAGATTTCCTCTGGATTGCAAGAGTTTGCTCGATCCTTGTGAGGGTTCTACATCATATTCATCCATAATGGGTTGCCATGTTTTTTTTTAGTATCCACGTCCTTGAAAGGTTTCCTTGTCTTCTTTGTATACTGTCTACTGTTCTCTGTTGAAGGTTCTTGATTTCTCTAGCCCGTTAGTTTAACTGCGGCTCTTCTCGTCCATCTTCAAGGTAATCTGTCTTACTGTCCGTAGTACGGAGTTGACTACTTCTCGTGTTCCTAACACTACATGTCTACTTGCATGGGGTACCGTACTGATACATTACTACTTACCCGACTAACTCATAAATAAGTCTGTCAGGCCCACATGCTCCTAACGGAGTGCGGTCGTCCCATGACTCGTTTAGTAAACTGGTAATGTCTGTCACACGGTTATTGTGAAGTATTCTGTTGTCAATCTCCCTTTTGATGGATATCCTTCTTTTTTTCTTTTCTCTTCTTCTTCTCTTTTTTTGTTAGTTCATGTTATCGGTTATCTTGTAATAAGTGCTATTGCCCTAGTGGCATCAGTGATAATTCGTGTCATAAGCCATATGCCATAACGCCGGCTTGTAAGTAAAATCTGTGCTATATTTAGCAAACTTGGTTCTCCTAATTCGATCTCATTGAGTACAACACATATTCCTTTTCTCCCTGGTTATCTTGATCGTATCTCATCCATAGTTCATATTCATTCTCTCATCCGTTTAATTGGATGTATTGCAGATTGCATAATAGTTTGAGCAACTTGGCTCTTCACTTCCCAACCATCCTCGCTGACGGTGGTGCATCTACAAAGGGTATGCTTGTCCATAAGGACTAAAAATTTATCACTAGTAGTGATTAGCATTAAATGCGGGTATACACTGATGGTATTCGGCTAATAAGCCCTGTCTGAAACTTCCTCGAACGTTTAAACTGGTGTGGTTTACAATCACAGTGGCTGTATAGTTTCCCCAGTTGCAGTGGTTGGACTAACGGTCCTTCCAAAGTTGCATAGGTTTCTAACCTCAAGGTTTGTATGAAAAAGTTTGAAAAAATTTTTTTTTTGGTATATATATAATAAAAGACTAAAAAGTAGTAGTTGCAGTTGAAGTTGTAGCACTTGCTCGTGTTCCGCGCAGACGTATTTTTTGCAGTTGAAGTTGTAGCACTTGCTCTGTCAAGTGCACAAGGCAGATGGAAATTTCAGTGGTTTACATGTCATAGCGCTTGCCATAGCAAGTGCGCCATGCAGGTGGAAATTCTGGTTCAATAATCTCCGGTCTCATTGACTCCGCGTCGTCGAGTATAGCTACATAATAATGTAAGCTTTAACATCCTGTTCATATATATAATCCTTCAAGGTTCCAAGGTTACTCGTATCGAGTTCACAAAACTAGTTCCCAAAAGTCATACACAAATAGGCAAGTGGTCAATGACACACTCCCACATACTTATAACATAGCTCCTTCTAACATCCAAAGTAAGTACACAACATAGTAAGTAAAAGTCTTCCACCAGCGGTCTCTTGGAGTTCAGGGTACTCATGCCCTATCTACCCCCTTGCCTCTATGGGCTCCAGCATCAGTAGATGTCTGGCCATCCTGACCCCCTCGTGGTACTCCCGATCCTCCAACTGAGGTCTTCTGAGTATTCTTTGGTGGCCTGTAGTAACGGCTCTCAGGATTCATCCAGCACTCGAACTCCCGGTGGCCCTCTTTCTTGCAACAGTGACACTCAACTTTGCGGCCATTGCAGTCGACCCCAGGATGGTCCTTCCCACAACGCTTGCAATAGAAATGGCACTGGGGCTGTCCGGTGCCTAATGGTACTATTTAGTTTAAGTTAGTATCTGATGACATAAAGGTTAAGGTCACAATTCAATTTAAGAGGTAGGTGTTCTCACCCTTAGGAGGTGCAGATCTCAGAGGCTGAGCATCAATAGCTAGGCCGGTCAACCGAAGGACGGGCTCTTTTCCCTTTGCTCCCTGGTGACCCTGCTGCCCTTTCTTTGGAAAGAATTTCCTGTTTAAGGTTTCGGGTCAGCATTCATAAGGTATTTAATATGATAAACAATTTAGAATGGGACAAGTCCTTACTTTCCCTTCTTCTGGCTATCGCCTGGAGATGCTCCTCCACCCTCAGACTCTCCCTCAGGGTTCTTTCTCTTCTTGGCCTCGAGAGTCTCTTCCCGAGTCTGGAGCATTAGCTCCGTCCTCGAGGCAGCATCGTAACACTCCTGGAATCTCATTGGTAAGTTCTCACAAAGTTAATCGGTAATGTAGTAAGTAAAGATTTTATGGCTTTCATGTTAATACCTGTATGGTAGTGTAGAGGGTAGCACCCATCGCCATTTGGATGCGAAACAATAGTCCTCCCCGGAACTTCTCGACCTTCACGGTCTCTGAGTAATCCACACCGGGGATGAAGTCCAGTAGACCAATGAATCGAGCGTAGTATTCATCCACGATCAGACCTCCCTAGGTTAATGTCTCGAACTCATGGCGCTTCTTCTGTTTAAGATGTGCTGGGTAGTACTTCCCGCTTTCTAAGCGTTGTTCTCATTTCTTTTGGATTTATTTCCTTCACCAAAATTACTTAGGCACTATTAGGCCCTTAAATACCATATTAAAATAATCTAATCACCATATTTAAGTTCGGGGTATTTCAATCTACCCCCCTTACAGAACTTTGCCCTCAAAGTTGGTGAATCTAATATGGTTACTTGTATAAATACTCTATGCTAAGGTTATGACCTCTACATATAACTTGTCAAAGTCCAAATGTCTGACATGATGCATACTACGCATCCAAACAGAATGTCACTACATACATAGCAATCAAAAATATCCGTTTTACTTCTCTCCAAGGGGGTCCATCCGCAGACAATTAGGTACAATCCTCCCCCAATGGCGAGTGATCCCTCAGGTACCGGTCATGTTTGAA
This sequence comes from Limonium bicolor, assembly GCA_023374045.1. Lineage (NCBI taxonomy): Eukaryota > Viridiplantae > Streptophyta > Magnoliopsida > Caryophyllales > Plumbaginaceae > Limonium > Limonium bicolor. Next base: position 124,047,546 of record CM041783.1, on the reverse strand, counting down.
CACTTACGCTTTCTGGTTCACGGCCGTCATGACTCGAGCACTTACACTTTCTGGCTCTACGGTCCTTTGGTTCTGATCAATTTCATTTGCACATATAGAGATCCTCAGGCACTTACTCATACTTACTTACTCATACTTTACTCATACTTAATCGGGACTACGCCGCCCCAGTGCCTTTGGAAAAATACAAAACACACACTGTCACCGCACGAATGGTGTAGTGGTTTCAAACTACTTTACACTTCCACATACTCAAAACTAGCTTCACCTCCTATGGTTTCGACCGGATACCCGTGCCTAGGCATGGAAGATCCACTAGCGCCCGTGGGAGCGGTTTTAAAACCGATCCTCATTCTCAAGTTCGAAGAAAACGTTGTACCAAATTAGTTTTGGAAATTCATTTTGAAAGGTTGCATACAAATCCCAATTTCAATTTATGATGATTATTCCTATTACTAGTGTTATTATTGTGGCCACTTAAGGGAGCTTCCAGAGTCCTTCAACCCCAGTGTGATCAGCATTGGTGTTGAATTATCCTTCCACTCCAATTTGTGTTCGGTTTCCCTTGATCACTAGCAAATCAAGTTCCACTTCCCACCTCAATACAAACAGACAGATTGTCAAACATTATTTCGTTTTCTATCTTTTTAATCTTGCTACTCATAATCACGCACATACATTTTCCCATTTATATGATTCACTTACTTACTTACTAATCGTCTCACGGAATATTACTACATCTTCTCCAACTACTATACTTAGGAAATTCAAGGGTATAATGTCCCATTAATTTACTATACTCCAATTTATACTCATAAAATACATCGGTTGTACACCGATTTATACTCATTACATACATCGGTTCCATACCGATTTATACTCCTCAAGTCTCCTGTACATACTCATTCTTCATACTATTACCAATCGGGGTTCTCCTTCCCCTAGAGTCTCTCTACTCCTTTTCCTATACTTACTTCCCAAATAACCATAATTACACGATGAGTGAATACAAATGTTTATGTAACATAAGTATCAATCATCAAAACAAATACTTTTGCGCTATGCGCATTGTAGTTTACGCACCTATCATGTAAAATGTACATTTCGCGGTTTTTGCTCTACCCCCCCCCCCCTTAAAAGGGATTACGCCCACGTAATCTACCATGTGACATCATTGGACATTGGTCGAAGGCATTCAGCCGTCATGGAGTGGTTCAGCTTCCATGCGGTCTATTATACAATGTTCCTTGATCAATGGGTCTTAACCATATAATCGGTTAGTCCCTTTATCAAGAAATTCCATCAGAGTTTATTTACCTCTTAACCGGGTTCGGTTCTAGCCTAAATGGCTTCAAGGCATTGATGACTAACCTTTTATTCACTTGGAATTCTGGGCCGACTAGCTTCTGCTGCGTGACCCTGATAGCTTGGATTATTCGCCCTTTTTGTTATCTTAATGTGTTACACATTACCCTTTTATCCCACTTATTGTGGAAATAAGGTTTATTGGCCAAGTGTGGTGTTCTCTTACCGTGCTCGAACTCGATGAGTTTTAGATTTGTAACCAGCTCTCTGGCAATCTATATACATACTGTTGTGTTTGGTAGTGATCATTCACTTGGCTCCTCCGACTTATTGTCGGGTGAGGTTAAGTCACTACTTAGTTGTAGTGCTTCCTCTATTGTTAGTAGCTTCTGAATTATACCAGTTTCTCTGGTTCATTACAAGTGTTCTTTACTTGTATGACCTTGCATTTTCAATGCGTCGGTCCCTGTGACTTTCTTAAGTCGCCTTTCACTTTTATTCGAATGGAATTTACATCTTGTGATTATTGGTGTGTTTCACACTCTTCGTGCATCTTTGGCCTTAGGCCGCACGGTTTGTTTCCGAGCTTTTGCTTAGGTGGCTTAAGCCATGTTCACTAGTGAAACGAAGAATTTACAACTACTTACATTTTCCATATTCCTAGTTATCCCACAAGATCATTAACTACACAAGTGCAATACCAAAACACTCAGTCCTACAGAGTGCAGAGGCGTGAACCCTTGGTAGTAACTCTCTTATGAGATCGCAATATGACTGATCGTTACTCTTCCAGGTGGTGCTTCAACATTGGGTGCAGACTTCTGGCTTGTTGCCCGGTCTGTTTACCATCTTGTATTAACAACTTCATGGTATTGGGTGATTATTCACCTAAACTGGTCGTATGCTGCGCACCGTGTTCTTACTGAGTTACAGTATTGGTTTACATGGCCTCCGCTGTTGCTAGCTTCAGCTCATGCATTTGTATCATTTATACAATGGTTCCCCCATATATTTGGCAAATACCGCATATGGTATTCCTTTATTTTTATGAGCTCCCTGAGTATCATTGGTTTTATAACCGGTTACTACTTGGTTGCCAACAATTGCTGTTGAAGCTTATTTCACATTGCTTGGCAAGAATTATATGCTCAAGCCTGACTACATTAGTAGTTTTGAATGGGATATATTTCCCGACAATTACTGATGGTATCCCCTTCTTGGGATCCATGTGTTCACCGCTCTTGCGGTCTCACATTTATGAGGGGATCCTCCATTATTGGTTGTTACTCTTTTATCGGTGTCATCCTTGACCACTTTCCATATAGTTCACATTGGTTTTGCAACCGTTGGGTTGTGTGGTAACAGTTTCATGGCCTACTAGCCATGTTGCCTAGAGCTCTGCTCATCAGAGGCTGTTCCCCAGTGGTTACATCTCCGTAAGCTATCGCTGAGTTGGAGGTGATACTGGGCTCCATGATAAAATTGTCGCATCACGCTTCCGTTCGTTGGAGGCCCTTTTATAGCTTGGTATTGATCGATACCATTTATTAACTTTGGGTATCCTCTGTCAAGTAGGATCTCTTCGGTGTCTAACCGAGTGTTCATTTCAATCGTGGTGTTCTTATTACGACATTTCGTTCAACTGCGTTGACTTGATAACTTTTATGGATTGCTCCTGGGTATTATTGATTATACAGTAGCATCTGGCTGACATTTATGAGTATGCCCAGTTTGTTATCCTACCTTGCGATTGTGGATCTGAGTTACCCGTTAAGGGTTATAACGTCTCCCGTTCGTAGGGTAGACCGTTGGTGTCTTTCCTTATGTTATAACGGGTTTGATATCCCCTTCGGTGATGAATGGTAATTTCGGTACCATATATGATCACCCCGTGTGTTTTTGTGGTAGTTGCTCTGGGAGTTCTATCCTGTTCATTGAACACCGATGTGTTAACGTTAGGCATTTGCCTTACTATGCTTAGACTGGGTACTCCTTCCAGTCATCATGCTTTACTTTGATTTATTCAAGACATATTCAATGTCTTTATTCAGTTGTTAGTGCTTCTCGCACTTTTAACTCTTAATCATCCTCTTGTAGTATGTTCTTGACTCCTTAGCTTGTAAGCTTATCTGAGTTCCCTTTGCTCGTTCGAGGTATCCAACTATTCTGGTTGAATTTGCTTATGGTCCGTAGAACAGAGTTGACTACTTCCCATGTTTCGTACACTACATGTATACATACGTGGGGCACCGTCTTGGCACGTTACCACTTACCTAACTATATGTCAGGCCCGCAAGCTCCTTCGGAGTGCGGTCGTCCCACATCCCGTATTTGGGTACACTCGTAGTGCTCATCACACGCCTAGGTGAAGTATTCTATTGTCAACTCCTCTTGTATCATTCTATGATACTCACCGTAATTTCGTCTGTTTGGTTATAAAAATCCAAGGTTTAAAAGAAGAGTTTGTGATATTGAAGAAAATTTGGGTTTTGAAATAATAGTTCGGTGTTAAAAGGAATTCTTCATGGCGTTGCCATGATCGAGGTCTTGACCAAGTTCAGCTTCTCGCTGACCGGTTTACTCTTAATACAATGGTCGGGCCGTTAGGCCTTTGCAAGGCTTCACTGTTTCTATCTCTCAGGATTAGTGATCCTATAGTTTACTTCAATCCTCATGGTGGTACCTTAGAGGTACTTGTTGGTCATTAGAAGTCTTCTAACCGTCTTGTAGTTGTTGCACTTGCCCTGGGCAAGTGCGCGGGTAGGTTGTTTTTCGGTTAACGTATACCGGTCACGGCATCGTTTCCATCCTTATCTGGTGATCTTACTAGATCTTCCTTTGATCCTTTGATCTTGGTGATCAGTCTCCTGAGTCGTTTCTCAGTGTTCTTGACATGGTTGTTGTCAACCCGGGGGTCTTACACCTTCCCAGTGGTTAACGAGACTTGACTTATCCCTAGGAACCATGTTGTAGTTCTATAGATGTATGTTTTATGAATACTTTCATAGTTATCTGCACTATGTTGTTCAGTTATTACAGCCTCTTGGCGTGTAGGTTTGGTATTAATACAACCTCGACTAATTCCTAGTCGGTTTGTATACCGTTGTTGGTATCGTCAAGGATTACAGTCCGTAGACTCTCTTGTCTCCGCTTGTGAGTCCATCTTATTTGCTTCATTGCGCGATTGTGCTTCTCTTTTGCTGGCTACCCATGGTTCTCGCGACTGCGAAGCATGTCACCCCATGGTGCCATAAATTCCATTATCCTTGTGTTTAGGATCTTCACTTCTCCGCCATTAAGTGCGGTCTTCGTCATCCAACGGGAACCATCTTTGGGACTTCCAGTTCTTGGACTCTACCGTATGACAGGTTCTTTTCTAATAAGGTTCGTTTTGCAACTGCCAGATCGGGTTTTACCCGAGTGTGAGAGGTCTTTCCATCTCTCTGGTGTTATTCTTCTAACTTAATACCGTGGGTTGCGGAGGGCGGGGTATGGTTGTTGTAGGTTTCCGGTTCACGCAGAAGTTCCTAACTAGCGTACCTCACACGCTAACACTCAACCCTTAGCCCTAAGTCTCTAATTCCTAACTCGGTATTTTCCTAAACTCGGTATTTCATCCATCAGAGCGATACATCGCTCTGATACCACTTTTTGTAACACCCCTACTGCTAATACCGTCATTACCGTACCATACTTACCTTCGCAGCGGATATTACTTACTCAACGGCGGGTGTACAATGCCGTTAGTCACCCACGTGACCAACAAGGCGAGTTACAATTCTACATACTATCGGTCTGATGAATATGAACATACCGAGTACCCTACACAATACAATACTTCCCATTGCTTACTTACCCATAATTCAATTACAACGTCAATACATTACTATACCGAGTATACTACAATCCTTAAATTGCCGATACAGCTTGGACTTCCAATTTCCCGATACATTACGAGTACAATCCCTTTTATACAACTACCCATGCTTACGTAGCAGTCCCCGTCCTACTCTCTCGAACGGTGGCCAGCTTCGAGTACCTGCACACTAAAAACGGTCCCCCTAGGGGGACTGCTTACGCAGCAAATGAAATTCGCATATACCGCGTGCTAACCGCGGTATGCCGACTACTTTAGGTCGGATATACATGGAGTTCATTTTACATGCATACCTACATACAATTACTACACAATACATTCATCAATACTTACATACACATACAAGGTTCAATACTTGCCAAGGAAGACAATTCTATAGTCAAGCGTTCGTACTAGTTATTTATTCAATACTCTTTTCGTTGCGTTACTCATTACTCTATTCGTACTAGGTTGGATACTCGCTACTCTACTCATACTCACTCCTTACTCTTGCATACTCATCACTCCTTGTTCAGTACCTTACTCGTACACGATCCTTACTATGTACTCGTTACTATCCTTGTGTATACTTGCTACTCCATACTCCATACTTACTCATGCATACTCAATATTCAATACTTACTCATACTTACTCAATATTCAATACTTACTCATACTTACTCAATATTCAATACTTACTCATACTTACTCAATACTCGGTACTCATTACATACTCATACTCACTTCTTACTCAGTACTCATTACTTTACTCACACATACGCAATACTCAATACTCATTACTTTGGCCTCTGGGCGGAGTCATACACAAGACTCGCCACCGGACCTACAATACGAGGGCTATACGCTTAGCTCCTCAAATACTCAAATGCCCGCTTTTACCGGACTACTCAAATTCCCAACACTCTTCTCTCAGAGTACTTTACAATCTCATGGATTAGCCTAGGAGTGTCTCTCTCGATAACCTCCACTAGCTTAGGGAATTACCACCGACTAGTATCCTCAGATTTAAGGGTTTCCCCAACGTATCGAATACTCTCATGTTCGGGACATACTTACATCAGTCGGATCCTCTCATTATTGGTCGACTAGTTGCTAAGGGGTTTGGAGATCCCTCATCATTCTTTACTACTCCCATGGTTCATGTTTTGCACCAAGATTAATTCCTCTGATAGAGGTTACTTATATACTTCCACTACTTGTTATTTGTGGATTGTTCATTTCGGTTCTCCTACCGTTATCGGAAGGTTTTACTCCCGTACACTCTCCCATATTCTAGTGCGTTCATTGGTTTGCGTTATCGTTTATTGATTCGTTAGTTTAGTGCATTGTTACGGTTCCATTAATTCACAACATGACTCTTGCTACGAGTCACTACACAACAAGACTCATCTATGAGTTGTACTACGCACTAAATGAAGCCACACAATCAATCAAGAAGGGTTAGCTCACACAACATACATCAAGACATACAATGAAGGCAACAAACCATTTTCATGCTTTAGTCTTGATTAGCCGGCATACAGCACACAAATCAACGTAACTCGGTCAGCATACGGGGCATGAGAAAATCATACCTTTCACCAGAGTTAGCTCTACCATGTGTTCCCTCATTCCTTGGTTCACACTTGTTCCACTGATAATGTTCCAACAATATTATTAATACTATACTCTTACGATACACAAATAATTACTATTCCCGTACTTACCCCGTTATCCCGGTATACCTAATGTTCTCTTACTCTCAACCTACTTAATTACTTTTCATACTTTTTTTCCTACTCCCATACTTACTTCCTTACCATTGTTGTCACTTTAATGGTATATTACTAAGGTCCTTTATTTATGTACTTACCTACATACATACATACATATGATTACTATGTTACGAATGTTTCTTTTTTTTTATAAGTTAGGGCCGTCCGACCCACCGTCCGACCCAACCTATGGCTCGGACCATTCCAGTGAGTTTTCCGACTTCTGAAATTGTCCCGTCCGACCCAGAACTGGTCCGTCCGACCCATAAACCTCTGGGTCGGACCGTTCCAGTAGGATTTGGTTCCGTGGTCTGTGCCTGTCCGACCCACCGTCCGACCCAACCTCTGGGTCGGACCGGTCCAGAACATGCCTACAGGTTTTGTTTTCCACTTCTTTCTTTACCCATTTCTTCCCCAATCTTCCTATATGTAACCCCACATGATTAAGCACTAATTAAGCCCTCTAAATCACCTTAATTGATCCACCAAATCCATTACTAAATTAATCAAACAACTTACACAATTTTCTTGCTTCTTCTACAACACATGTAACAGTTTTTGTTACACCTATGCTACAGATTTTACAATTCAATTCTCCCATCCAATACTTCCTCAACCAATGCCATTCCTAGCATTCTAAATACCTCTCCTTACCATGCCAATTCATTTCCAAGCCATTGCACTTCCTACACCCAAGTTCCAACACTCATTTTACAAATCCTGCAGACCAATTTCTTCCTAGTTCCACAATGCATTTTGGTACCTCTCTTGCACAGATTTTACATCCTAATACTCTCATACCACAACTACCATTCCATGGTCATTAAACACCATTATTAAATCCAATACACACCTTGGTTCTCCCATTCACCAAGTCATTCTTAATACACAATTCCTACTAAAATTTCGCCATAGTTCACATACTTTGCTTACATCCTCAAATACACATTCTCTCATCAAATTCAACCTAAAGCTAGCCACACCCAACAAGGGTCCTACCAGCACACGAGGTTCATACAAAATCTTAATACACCAACACTTCTTCAATCACAATACTAATACACCATTACTTCCTGCAATAGCATACCATTACACATACACCATTCATTTGGCTCTAAGGCCTACAAATCCACATTTTTGCTCACAAATACTCAAATCTCCACAACTACAATACTAGTACAATAGTTTAGGTTCTTTTATGTGTTTACCCATTCCCATTACACTAGTGCATTAATTAAGCATTAAGAAGGAGCTCTTACCTTGAGCTTTTGATTCCTTCATTTCTTTTCCATTTCTCCTCCTCCTCTCTTTCTTGTCCAAATCAGTTTTGTGGGGAATGGAGTTGCCCAACTCCATTCCCATCACCCAAGTACACAAGACAAGTATAATTAACACACTAACCCTTAGATTGATGCTAGTTCATTGAAGTGTTTAAAATACAAATTCTAGGGTTTACCTTTGGAGTGCTTTAGGAGGGGCTTTAGCCTTGGTTCAAGAAGGTGTTCTCACCACCATTGGAGGGTTGAAGCAAAGCTCCAAAACAAGAGGAAAAACAAGGTAAGAGAGAGAGACAAAAATCGGCCACCAAGGAGATGGAGAAAAGTGAGGCCTTTCCTGGAGATTTTTACCTTGTTTGAAAGAGGAGACTCCAAGCTTCACAATGGTGTGCTTTTCTCTTCAAATGGGGAAAACCCATGGAGATGAAACTCATCCTTTTCGAATTTTGAAAAGAGGGAATGATAGAGGAGGATGAGGGGATTACAAATATGTAATTATTTTTGAGTTTGGAGCATGAATGGAGCTTGTACAAGGAGAGGAAGTAGAGGCAGCCATGGAGGGGCTCCATTTTCGCCCAGCACAGAGAGAGAGAGAGGGAAGAAAATCGGTGGAGAGAGGTGAGGAAGAAGAAGAAGAAAAGTGAGAGGAGAGAGAGGGAGGGAAATGTTTTATGCTTTTGCTTTTTACTTTCCTCTCTCTTCCTTCTCTTTCTTTCTTTCTTTATACGCTTAGAGTGTGTGTGAGTGGGTTGACTCCCTTAAAAAACCGGCCCCACTATATTAGTAAGCTGGAGCGTTTTTCGTCTTTTATAGAAAAAGCTTGTTATTTTACCCGGTTTGGATACTATTCACTAACCGGGCCCGTTTTCCGGAATTTTCTCGTTTCTTTATTTTTATTGGTTATTAAGCATCCGTTAATGCTTAATAATAGTTATTTAATGATTTATAATTTTTACGGGTTCGTTTGACCACTTAAAATCACGTTTTTGGGTTTCCTCGAAAAACGTACGCTAAAGCTCTATTAGCGTTTTAATACCTTATTTGGCTCCGGTTTCTTCAGGAATCATTCCCATACTAATTAGGCATGAATAAGCCTTAGGAATACTTACGATACTATAACCGAGGTCTCGTACCTCTTATGGTTATTTAACGCTCATTTTAGCGTTTTCCGCTTTCTAAGCGTTTTTCTCATTTCTTTTGGATTTATTTCCTTTACCAAAATTTCTTAGGCACTATTAGGCGCCTAAATACCATATTAAAATAATCTAATCACCATATTTAAGTTCGGGGTATTTCAATCTACCCCCCTTAAAGAACTTTGCCCTCAAAGTTGGTGAATCTAATATGGTTACTTGTATAAATACTCTATGCTAAGGTTATGACCTCTACATATAACTTGTCAAACTCCAAATGTCTGACATGATGCATACTACGCATCCAAACAGCATGTCACTACATGCATAGCAATCAAAAATATCCGTTTTACTTCTCTCCAAGGGGGTCCATCCGCAGACAATTAGGTACAATCCTCCCCCAATGGCGAGTGATCCCTCAGGTACCGGTCACGTTTGAACACTTACGCTTTCTGGTTCACGGCCGTCATGACTCGAGCACTTACGCTTTCTGGCTCTACGGTCCTTTGGTTCTGATCAAATTCATTTGCACATATAGAGATCCTCAGGCACTTACTACTTACTTACTCATTTACTCACTTACTCGGACTACGCCGCCCCAGTGCCTTTGGAAAAATACAAAACACACACTGTCACCGCACGAACGGTGTAGTGGTTTCAAACTACTACACTTCCACAGACTCAAAACTAGCTTCACCTCCTATGGTTTCGACCGGATACCCGTGCCTAGGCATGGAAGATCCACTAGCGCCCGTGGGAGCGGTTTTAAAACCGATCCTCATTCTCAAGTTTGAAGAAAACGTTGTACCAAATTAGTTTTGGAAATTCATTTTGAAACTTGCATACATATCCCAATTTCAATTTATGATGATTATTCCTATTACTAGTGTTATTATTGTGGCCACTTAAGGGAGCTTCCAGAGTCCTTCAACCCCAATGTGATCAGCATTGGTGTTGAATTATCCTTCCACTCCAATTTGTGTTCGGTTTCCCTTGATCGCTAGCAAATCAAGTTCCACTTCCCACCTCAATACAAACAGACAGATTGTCAAACATTATTTCGTTTTCTATTTTTAATCTTGCTACTCATAATCGCACACATACATTTTCCCATTTATATGATTCACTTACTTACTTACTAATCGTCTCACGGAATATTACTACATCTTCTCCAACTACTATACTTAGGAAATTCATGGGTATAATGTCCCATTAATTTACTATACTCCAATTTATACTCATAAAATACATCGGTTGTACACCGATTTATACTCATTACATACATCGGTTCCATACCGATTTATACTCCTCAAGTCTCCCGTACATACTCATTCTTCATACTATTACCATCGGGGTTCTCCTTCCCCTGGAGTCTCTCTACTCCTTTTCCTATACTTACTTCCCAAATAACCATAATTACACGATGAGTGAATACAAATGTTTATGTAACATAAGTATCAATCATCAAAACAAATACTTTTGCGCTATGCGCATTGTAGTTTACGCACCTATCACGTAAAACGTACATTTCGCGGTTTTCGCTCTACCCCCTTAAAAGGGATTACGCCCACGTAATCTACCATGTGTCATCATTGGACATTGGTCGAAGGCATTCAGCCGTCATGGAGTGGTTCAGCTTCCATGCGGTCTATTATACAATGTTCCTTGATCAATGGGTCTTAACCGTATTATCGGTTAGTCCCTTCATCAAGAAATTCCATCGGAGTTTATTTACCTCTTAACCGGGTTCGGTTCTAGCCTAAATGGCTTCAAGGCATTGATGACTAACCTTTTATTCACTTGGAATTCTGGTCCCACTAGCTTCTGCTGCGTGACCCTGTTAGCTTGGGTTATTCGCCCTTTTTGTTATCTTAATGTGTTACACATTACCCTTTTATCCCACTTATTGTGGAAATAAGGTTTATTGACCAAGTGTGGTGTTCTCTTACCGTGCTCGAACTCGATGAGTTGTAGATTTGTAACCAGCTCTCTGGCAATCTATATACATACTGTTGTGTTTGGTAGTGATCATTCACTTGGCTCCTCTGACTTATTGTCGGGTGAGGTTAAGTCACTACTTAGTTGTAGTGCTTCCTCTATTATTAGTAGCTTCTGAATTATACCAGTTTCTCTGGTTCATTACAAGTGTTCTTTACTTGTATGACCTTGCATTTTCAATGCGTCGGTCCCTGTGACTTTCTTAAGTCGCCTTTCACTTTTATTCCAATGGAATTTACATCTTGTGATTATTGGTATGTTTCACACTCTTCGTGCATCTTTGGCCTTAGGCCGCACGGTTTGTTTCCGAGCTTTTGCTTAGCTGGCTTATGCCATGTTCACTAGTGAAACGAAGAATTTACTACTACTTACATTTTCCATATTCCTAGTTATCCCACTAGATCATTAACTACACAAGTGCAATACCAAAACACTCAGTCCTACAGAGTGCAGAGGCGTGAACCCTTGGCAGTAACTCTCTTATGAGATCGTAGTAGGACTGATCATTACTCTTCCAGGTGGTGCTTCACCATTGGGTGCAGACTTCTGGCATGTTGCCCGGTCTGTTTACCATCTTGTATTAACAACTTCATGGTATTGGGTGATTATTCACCTAAACTGGTCGCATGCTGCGCACCGTGTTCTTACTGAGTTACAGTATTGGTTTACATGGCCTCCGCTGTTGCTAGCTTCAGCTCATGCATTTGTATCATTTATACAATGGTTCCCCCATATATTTGGCAAATACCGCATATGTTATTCCTTTATTTTTCTGAGCTCCCTGAGCATCATTGGTTTTATAACGGTTACTCTTGGTTGTCAACAATTGCTGTTGAGCTTATTTCACATTGCTTGGCAAGAATTATATGCTCAAGCCTGACTACATTAGTAGTTTTGAAAGGGATATATTTCCGACAATTACTGATGGTATCCCCTTCTTGGGATCCATATGTTCACCGCTCTTGCGGTCTCACATTTATGAGGGGATCCTCCATTATTGGTTGTTACTCTTTTATCGGTGTCATCCTTGACCACTTTCCATATAGTTCACATTGGTTTTGCAACCGTTGGGTTGTGTGGTAACAGTTTCATGGCCTACTAGCCATGTTGCCTAGAGCTCTGCTCTTCAGAGGCTGTTCCCCAGTGGTTACTTCTCCGTAAGCTATCGCTGAGTTTGAGGTGATACTGGGCTCCATGATAAAATTGTCGCATCACGCTTCCGTTCGTTGGAGGCCCTTTTGTAGCTTGGTATTGATCGATACCATTTATTAACTTTGGGTATCCTCTGTCAAGTAGGATCTCTTCGGTGTCTAACGAGTGTTCATTTCAATCGTGGTGTTCTTATTATGACATTTCGTTCAACTGCGTTGACTTGATACCTTTTATGGATTGCTCCTGGGTATTATTGATTATACAGTAGCATCTGGCTGACATTTATGAGTATGTCCAGTTTGTTATCCTACCTTGCGGTTCTGGATCTGAGTCATCCGTTAAGGGTTATAACGTCTCCCGTTCTTAGGGTAGACCGTTGGTGTCTTTCCTTATGTTATAACGGGTTTGATATCCCCTTCGGTGATGAATGGTAATTTCGGTACCATATATGATCACCCCGTGTGTTTTTGTGGTAGTTGCTCTGGGAGTTCTATCCTGTTCATTGAACACCGATGTGTTAACGTTAGGCATTTGCCTTACTGTGCTTAGACTGGGTACTCCTTCCAGTCATCATGCTTTACTTTGATTTATTCAAGACATATTCAATGTCTTTATTCAGTTGTTAGTGCTTCTCGCACTTTTAACTCTTAATCATCCTCCTGTAGTAGGTTCTTGACTCCTTAGCTTGTAAGCTTATCTGAGTTCCCTTTGCTCGTTCGAGGTATCCAACTATTCTGGTTGAATTTGCTTATGGTCCGTAGAACAGAGTTGACTACTTCCCGTGTTTCGTACACTACATGTATACATACGTGGGGTACCATCTTGGCACGTTACCACTTACCTAACTATATGTCAGGCCCGCAAGCTCCTTCGGAGTGCGGTCGTCCCACATCCCGTATTTGGGTACACTCGTAGTGCTCATCACACGCCTAGGTGAAGTATTCTATTGTCAACTCCTCTTGTATCATTCTATGATACTCACCGTAATTCGTCTGTTTGGTTTTAAAAATCCAAGGTTTAAAAGAAGAGTTTGTGATATTGAAGAAAATTTGCGTTTTGAAATAACAGTTCGGTGTTAAAAGGAATTCTTCATGGCGTTGCCATGATTGAGGTCTTAACAAAGTTCTGCTTCTCGCTGACCGGTTTACTCTTAATACAATGGTCGGGCCATTATGCCTTTCCAAGGCTTCACTGTTTCTATCTCTCAGGATTAGTGATCCTATAGTTTACTTCAATCCTCATGGTGGTACCTTAGAGGTACTTGTTGGTCATTAGAAGTCTTCTAACCGTCTTGCAGTTGTTGCACTTGCCCTGGGCAAGTGCGCGGGTAGGTTGTTTTTCGGTTAACGTATACCGGTCACGGCATCGTTTCCATCCATATCTGGTGATCTTACTAGATCTTCCTTTGATCCTTTGATCTTGGTGATCAGTCTCCTGAGTCATTTCTCAGTGTTCTTGACATGGTTGTTGTCAACCCGGGGGTCTCACACCTTCCCAGTGGTTAACGAGACTTGACTTATCCCTAGTAACCATTTTGCAGTTCTATAGATGTATGTTTTATGAATACCTTCATAGTTATCTGCACTATGTTGTTTAGTTATTACATCCTCTTGGCGTGTAGGTTTGGTATTAATCCAACCTCGACTAATTCCTAGTCGGTTTTTATACCGTTGTTGGTATCGTCAAGGATTACAGTCTATAGACTCTCTTGTCTCGGCTTGTTACTCCATCTTATTTGCTTCATTGCGCGATTGTGCTTCTCTTTTGCTGGATACCCATGGTTCTCGCGACTGCGAAGCATGTCGCCCCATGGTGCCATAAATTCCATTATCCTTGTGTTTAGGATCTTCACTTCTCCGCCATTAAGTGCGGTCATCGTCATCCAACGGGAACCGTCTTTGGGACTTCCAGTTCTTGGACTCTACCATATGACAGGTTCTTTTCTAATAAGGTTCGTTTTGTAATACCGTGGGTTGCGGAGGCCGGGGTATGGTTGTTGCAGGTTTCTGGTTCACGCGGAAGTTCCTAACTAGCGTACCTAAAACGCTAACACTCAACCCTTAGCCCTAAGTCCCTAATTCCTAACTCGGTATTTTCCTAAACTCGGTATTTCATCCATCAGAGCGATACTTCGCTCTGATACCACTTTTTGTAACACCCCTACCGCTAATACCGTCATTACCGTACCATACTTACCTTCGTAGCGGATATTACTTACTCAACGGCGGGTGTACAATGCCGTTAGTCACCCACGTGACCAACAAGGCGAGTTACAATTCTACATACTATCGGTCTGATGAATATGAACATACCGAGTACCCTACACAATACAATACTTCCCGTTGCTTACTTACCCATAATTCAATTACAACGTCAATACATTACTATACCGAGTATACTACAATCCTTAAATTGCCGATACAGCTTGGACTTCCAATTTCCTGATACATTACGAGTACAATCCCTTTTATACAACTACCCATGCTTACGTAGTAGTCCCCGTCCTACTCTCTCGAACGGTGGCCAGCTTCGAGTACCTGCACACTAAAAATGGTCCCCCTAGGGGGTCAGCTTACGCTGCATATGAAATTCGCATATACCGCGTGCTAACCGCGGTACGCCGACTACTTTAGGTCGGATATACATGGAGTTCATTTTACATGCATACCTACATACAATTACTACACAATACATTCATCAATACTTACATACACATACAAGGTTCAATACTTGCCAAGGAAGACAATTCTATAGTCAACCGTTCGTACTAGTTATTTATTCAATACTTTTTTCGTTGAGTTACTCATTACTCTATTCGTACTAGGTTGGATACTCGCTACTCTACTCATACTCACTCCTTACTCTTGCATACTCATCACTCCATGTTCAGTACCTTACTCGTACACGATCCTTACTATGTACTCGTTACTATCCTTGTGTATACTTGCTACTCCATACTCCATACTTACTCATGCATACTCAATATTCAATACTTACTCATACTTACTGAATATTCAATACTTACTCATACTTACTCAATATTCAATACTTACTCATACTTACTCAATACTCGGTACTCATTACATACTCATACTCACTTCTTACTCAGTACTCATTACTTTACTCACACATACGCAATACTCAATACTCATTACTTTGGCCTCTGGGCGGAGTCATACACAAGACTCGCCACCGGACCTACAATACGAGGGCTATACGCTTAGCTCCTCAAATACTCAAATGTCCGTTTTTACCGGACTACTCAAATTCCCAACACTCTTCTCTCAGAGTACTTTACAATCTCATGGATTAGCCTAGGAGTGTCTCTCACGATAACCTCCACTAGCTTAGGGAATTACCACCGACTAGTACCCTCAGATTTAAGGGTTTCCCCAACGTATCGAATACTCTCATGTTCGGGACGTACTTACATCAGTCGGATCCTCTCATTATGGGTCAACTAGTTGCTAAGGGGTTTGGAGATCCCTCATCATTCTTTACTACTCCCATGGTTCATGTTTTGCACCAAGATTAATTCCTCTGATAGAGGTTACTTATATACTTCCACTACTTGTTATTTCTGGATTGTTCATTTCGGTTCTCCTACCGTTATCGAAAGGTTTTACTCCCGTACACTCTCCCACATTCTAGTGAGTTCATTGGTTTGCGTTATCGTTTATTGATTCGTTAGTTTAGTGCGTTGTTACGGTTCCATTAATTCACAACATGACTCTTGCTACAAGTCACTACACAACAAGACTCATCTATGAGTCGTACTACGCACTAAATGAAGCCACACAATCAATCAAGAATGGTTAGCTCACACAACATACATCAAGACATACAATGAAGGCAATAAACCATTTTCATGCTTTAGTCTTGATTAGCCGGCATACAGCACACAAATCAACGTAACTCGGTCAGCATACGGGGCATGAGAAAATCATACCTTTCACCGGAGTTAGCTCTACCATGTGTTCCCTCGTTCCTTGGTTCACACTTGTTCCACTGATAATGTTCCAACAATATTATTAATACTATACTCTTACGATACACAAATAATTACTATTCCCGTACTTACCCCGATATCCCGGTATACCTAATGTTCTCTTACTCTCAACCTACTTAATTACTTTTCATACTTTTTTTCCTACTCCCATACTTACTTCCTTACCATTGTTGTCACTTTAATGGTATATTACTAAGGTCCTTTATTTATGTACTTACCTACATACATACATACATATGATTACTATGTTACTACTGTTTCTTTTTTTTTATAAGTTAGGGCCATCCGACCCACCGTCCGACCCAACCTATGGCTCGTACCATTCCAGTAAGTTTTCCGTCTTCTGAAATTGTCCCGTCCGACCCATACACCTCTGGGTCAGACCGTTCCAGTAGGATTTGGTTCTGTGGTCTGTGCCTGTCCGACCCACCGTCCGACCCAACCTCTGGGTTGGACCGGTCCAGAACATGCCTACAAGTTTTGTTTTCCACTTCTTTCTTTACCCATTTCTTCCCCAATCTTCCTATATGTAACCCCACATGATTTAGCACTAATTAAGCCCTCTAAATCACCTTAATTGATCCACCAAATCCATTACTAAATTCATCAAACAACTTACACAATTTTCTTGCTTCTTCTACAACACATGAAACAGTTTTTGTTACACCTATGCTACAGATTTTACAATTCAATTCTCCCATCCAATACTTCCTCAACCAATGCCATTCCTAGCATTCTAAATACCTCTCCTTACCATGCCAATTCATTTCCAAGCCATTGCACTTCCTACACCCAAGTTCCAACACTCATTTTACAAATCCTGCACACCAATTTCTTCCTAGTTCCACAATGCATTTTGGTACCTCTCTTGCTACAGATTTTACATCCTAATACTCTCATACCACAACTACCATTCCATGGTCATTAAACACCTTTATTAAATCCAATACACACCTTGGTTCTCCCATTCACCAAGTCATTCTTAATACACAATTCCTACTAAAATTTCACCATAGTTCACCTACTTTCCTTACATCCTCAAATACACATTCTCTCATCAAATTCAACCTAAAGCTAGCCACACCCAACAAGGGTCCTACCAGCACACGAGGTTCATACAAAATCTTAATACACCAACACTTCTTCACTCACAATACTAATACACCATTATTTCCTGCAATAGCATACCAGTACACATACACCATTCATTTGGCTCTAAGGCCTACAACTCCACATTTTTGCCCACAAATACTCAAATCTCCACAACTACAATACTAGTACAATAGTTTAGGTTCTTTTATGTGTTTACCCATTCCCATTACACTAGTGCATTAATTAAGCATTAAGAAGGAGCTCTTACCTTGAGCTTTTGATTCCTTCATTTCTTTTCCATTTCTCCTCCTCCTCTCTTTCTTGTCCAAATCGGTTTTGTGGGGAATGGAGTTGCCCAACTCCATTCCCATCACCCATGCACACAAGACAAGTATAATTAACACACTAACCCTTAGATTGATGCTAGTTCATTGAAGTGTTTAAAATACAAATTCTAGGGTTTACCTTTGGAGTGCTTTAGGAGGGGCTTTAGGAGGGGCTTTAGCCCTTGGTTCAAGAAGGTGTTCTCACCACCATTTTAGGGTTGAAGCAAAGCTCCAAAACAAGAGGAAAAACAAGGTAAGAGAGAGAGCAAAAATCGGCCACCAAGGAGATGGAGAAAAGTGAGGTCTTTCCTGGAGATTTTTACCTTGTTTGAAAGAGGAGACTCCAAGCTTCACAATGGTGTGATTTTCTCTTCAAATGGGAAAACCCATGGAGATGAAACTCATCCTTTTCGAATTTTGAAAAGAGGGAATGATAGAGGAGGATGAGGGGATTACAAATATGTAATTATTTTTGAGTTTGGAGCATGAATGGAGCTTGTACACGGAGAGGAAGTAGAGGCAGCCATGGAGGGGCTCCATTTTCGCCCAGCACAGAGAGAGAGAGGGAAGAAAATCAGTGGAGAGAGGTGAGGAAGAAGAAGAAGAAATGTGAGAGGAGAGAGAGGGAGGGAAATGTTTTATGCTTTTGCTTTTTACTTTCCTCTCTCTTCCTTCTCTTTCTTTCTTTCTTTATCACTAGCTTAGAGTGTGTGTGAGTGGGTTGACTCCCTTAATAAAAACCGGCCCCACTATATTAGTAAGCTGGAGCGTTTTTCGTCTTTTACAGAAAACGCTTGTTATTTTACCCGGTTTGGATACTATTCACTAACCGGGCCCGTTTTCCGGAATTTTCTCGTTTCTTTATTTTTATTAGTTATTAAGCTTCCGTTAATGCTTAATAATAGTTATTTAATGATTTTTAATTTTTACAGGTTCGTTTGACCAGTTAAAATCACGTTTTCGGGTTTCCTCGAAAAACGTGCGCTAAAGCTCTATTAGCGTTTTAATACCTTATTTGGCTCCGGTTTCTTCGGGAATCATTCCCGTATACTAATTAGGCATGAATAAGCCTTAGGAATACTTACGATACTATAACCGAGGTCTCGTACCTCCTATGGTTATTTAACGCTCATTTTAGCGTTTTCCGCTTTCTAAGCATTTTTCTCATTTCTTTTGGATTTATTTCCTTTACCAAAATTACTTAGGCACTATTAGGCCCTTAAATACCATATTAAAATAATCTAATCACCATATTTAAGTTCGGGGTATTTCAATCTACCCCTTAAAGAACTTTGCCCTCAAAGTTGGTGAATCTAATATGGTTACTTGTATAAATACTCTATACTAAGGTTATGACCTCTACATATAACTTGTCAAACTCCAAATGTATGACATGATGCATACTACGCATCCAAACAGCATGTCACTGCATGCATAGCAATCAAAAATATCCGTTTTACTTCTCTCCAAGGGGGTCCATCCGCAGACAATTAGGTACAATCCTCCCCCAATGGTGAGTGATCCCTTAGGTACTGGTCACGTTTGAACACTTACGCTTTCTGGTTCACGGCCGTCATGACTCGAGCACTTACGCTTTCTGGCTCTACGGTCCTTTGGTTCTGATCAAATTCATTTGCACATATAGAGATCCTCAGGCACTTACTCATACTTTACTCATACTTACTCGGGACTACGCCGCCCCAGTGCCTTTGGAAAAATACAAAACACACACTGTCACCGCACGAACGGTGTAGTGGTTTCAAACTACTCTACACTTCCACAGACTCAAAACTAGCTTCACCTCCTATGGTTTCGACCGGATACCCGTGCCTAGACATGGAAGATCCACTAGCGCCCGTGGAAGCAGTTTTAAAACCGATCCTCATTCTCAAGTTTGAAGAAAACGTTGTACCAAATTAGTTTTGGAAATTCATTTTGAAAGGTTGCATACAAATCCCAATTTCAATTTATGATGATTATTCCTATTACTAGTGTTATTATTGTGGCCACTTAAGGGAGCTTCCAGAGTCCTTCAACCCCAATGTGATCAGCATTGGTGTTGAATTATCCTTCCACTCCGATTTGTGTTCGGTTTCCCTTGATCGTAGCAAATCAAGTTCCACTTCCTACGTCAATACAAACAGACAGATTGTCAAACATTATTTCGTTTTCTATCTTTTTAATCTTGCTACTCATAATCGCGCACATACATTTTCCCATTTATATGATTCACTTACTTACTTACTAATCGTCTCACGGAATATTACTACATCTTCTCCAACTACTATACTTAGGAAATTGATGGGTATAATGTCCCATTAATTTACTATACTCCAACTTATACTCATAAAATACATCGGTTGTACACCGATTTATACTCATTACATACATCGGTTCCATACCGATTTATACTCCACAAGTCTCCCGTACATACTCATTCTTCATATATTACCCATCGGGGTTCTCCTTCCTGGAGTCTCTCTACTCCTTTTCCTATACTACTTCCCAAATAACCATAATTACACGATGAGTGAATACAAATGTTTATGTAACATAAGTATCAATCATCAAAACAAATACTTTTGCGCTATGCGCATTGTAGTTTACGCACCTATCACGTAAAACGTACATTTCGCGGTTTTCGCTTACCCCCTTAAAAGGGATTACGCCCACGTAATCTACCATGTGTCATCATTGGACATTGGTCGAAGGCATTCAGCCGTCATGGAGTGGTTCAGCTTCCATGCGGTCTATTATACAATGTTCCTTGATCAATGGGTCTTAACCGTATTATCGGTTAGTCCTTCGTCAAGAAATTCCATCGGAGTTTATTTACCTCTAACCGGGTTCGGTTCTAGCCTAAATGGCTTCAAGGCATTGATGACTAACCTTTTATTCACTTGGAATTCTGGGCCCACTAGCTTCTGCTGCGCGACCCTGATAGCTTGGGTTATTCACCCTTTTTGTTATCTTAATGTGTTACACATTACCCTTTTACCCCTCTTATCGTGGAAATAAGGTTTATTGACCAAGTGTGGTGTTCTCTTACCGTGCTCGAACTCGATGAGTTTTAGATTTGTAACCAGCTCTCTGGCAATCTATATACATACTGTTCTGTTTGGTAGTGATCATTCACTTGGCTCCTCCGACTTATTGTCGGGTGAGGTTAAGTCACTACTTAGTTGTAGTGCTTCCTCTATTGTTAGTAGCTTCTGAATTATACCAGTTTCTCTGGTTCATTACAAGTGTTCTTTACTTGTGTGACCTTGCATTTTCAATGCGTCGGTCCCTGTGACTTTCTTAAGTCGCCTTTCACTTTTATTCAATGGAATTTACATCTTGTGATTATTGGTGTGTTTCACACTCTTCGTGCTTCTTTGGCCTTAGGCCGCACGGTTTGGTTCCGAGGTTTTGCTTAGCTGGCTTATGCCATGTTCACTGGTGAAACGAAGAATTTACTACTACTTACATTTTCCATATTCCTAGCTATCCCACTAGATCATTAACTACACAAGTGCAATACCAAAACACTCAGTCCTACAGAGTGCAGAGGTGTGAACCCTTGGTAGTAACTCTCTTATGAGATCGCAATAGGATTGATCGTTACTCTTCCAGGTGGTGCTTCACCATTGGGTGCAGACTTCTGGCTTGTTGCCCGGTCTGTTTACCATCTTGTATTAACAACTTCATGGTATTGGGTGATTATTCACCTAAACTGGTCGCATGCTGCGCACCGTGTTCTTACTGAGTTACAGTATTGGTTTACATGGCCTCCGCTGTTGCTAGCTTCAACTCATGCATTTGTATCATTTATACAATGGTTCCCCCATATATTTGGCAAATACCGCATATGGTATTCTTTTATTTTTCTGAGCTCCCTGAGCATCATTGGTTTTATAACTGGTTACTGCTTGGTTGTCAACAATTGCTGTTCAAGCTTATTTCACATTGCTTGGCAAGAATTATATGCTCAAGTCTGACTACATTAGTAGTTTTGAAAGGGATATATTTCCCGACAATTACTGATGGTATCCGCTTCTTGGGATCCATGTGTTCACCGCTCTTGCGGTCTCACATTTATGAGGGGATCCTCCATTATTGGTTGTTACTCTTTCATCGGTGTCATCCTTGACCACTTTCCATATAGTTCACATTGGTTTTGCAACCGTTGGGTTGTGTGGTAACAGTTTCATGGCCTACTAGCCATGTTGCCTAGAGCTCTGCTCATCAGAGGTTGTTCCCCAGTGGTTACTTCTCCGTAAGCTATCGCTGAGTTGGAGGTGATACTGGGCTCCATGATAAAATTGTCGCATCACGCTTCCGTTCGTTGGAGGCCCTTTTGTAGCTTGGTATTGATCGATACCATTTATTAACTTTGGGTATCCTCTGTCTAGTAGGATCTCTTCGGTGTCTAACGAGTGTTCATTTCAATCGTGGTGTTCTTATTACGACATTTCGTTCAACTGCGTTGACTTGATACCTTTTATGGATTGCTCCTGGGTATTATTGATTATACAGTAGCATCTGGCTGACATTTATGAGTATGCCCAATTTGTTATCCTACCTTGCGGTTCTGGATCTGATTTACCCGTTAAGGGTTATAACGTCTCCCGTTCTTAGGGTAGACCGTTGGTGTCTTTCCTTATGTTATAACGGGTTTGATATCCCCTTCGGTGATGAATGGTAATTTCGGTACCATATATGATCACCCCGTGTGTTTTGTGGTAGTTGCTCTGGGAGTTCTATCCTGTTCATTGAACACCGATGTGTTAACGTTAGGCATTTGCCTTACTGTGCTTAGACTGGGTACTCCTTCTAGTCATCATGCTTTACTTTGATTTATTCAAGACATATTCAATGTCTTTATTCAGTTGTTAGTGCTTCTCGCACTTTTAACTCTTAATCATCCTCCTGTAGTAGGTTCTTGACTCCTTAGCTTGTAAGCTTATCTGAGTTCCCTTTGCTCGTTCGAGGTATCCAACTATTCTGGTTGAATTTGCTTATGGTCCGTAGAACAGAGTTGACTACTTCCCGTGTTTCGTACACTACATGTATACATACGTGGGGTACCGTCTTGGCACGTTACCACTTACCTAACTATATGTCAGGCCCGCAAGCTCCTTCGGAGTGCGGTCATCCCACATCCCGCATTTGGGTACACTCGTAGTGCTCGTCACACGCCTAGGTGAAGTATTCTATTGTCAACTCCTCTTGTATCATTCTATGATACTCACCGTAATTCTGTCTGTTTGGTTTTAAAAATCCAAGGTTTAAAAGAAGAGTTTGTGATATTGAAGAAAATTTGGGTTTTGAAATAACAGTTCGGTGTTAAAAGGAATTCTTCATGGCGTTGCCATGATCGAGGTCTTAACAAAGTTCTGCTTCTCGCTGACCGGTTTACTCTTAATACAATGGTCGGGCCGTTAGGCCTTTCTAAGTCTTCACTGTTTCAATCTCTCAGGATTAGTGATCCTATAGTTTACTTCAATCCTCATGGTGGTACCTTAGAGGTACTTGTTGGTCATTAGAAGTCTTCTAACCGTCTTGTAGTTGTTGCACTTGCCCTGGGCAAGTGTGCGGGTAGGTTGTTTTTCGGTTAACGTATACCGGTCACGGCATCGTTTCCATCCATATCTGGTGATCTTACTAGATCTTCCTTTGATCCTTTGATCTTGGTGATCAGTCTCCTGAGTCGTTTCTCAGTGTTCTTGACATGGTTGTTGTCAACCCGGGGGTCTTACACCTTCCCAGTGGTTAACGAGACTTGACTTATCCCTAGGAACCATGTTGTAGTTCAATAGATGTATGTTTTATGAATACTTTCATAGTTATCTGCACTATGTTGTTCAGTTATTACAGCCTCTTGGCGTGTAGGTTTGGTATTAATCCAACCTCGACTAATTCCTAGTCGGTTAGTATACCGTTGTTGGTATCGTCAAGGATTACAGTCCGTAGACTCTCTTGTCTCGGCTTGTTACTCCATCTTATTTGCTTCATTGCGCGATTGTGCTTCTCTTTTGCTGGCTACCCATGGTTCTCGCGACTGCGAAGCATGTCGCCCCATGGTGCCATAAATTCCATTGTCCTTGTGTTTAGGATCTTCACTTCTCCGCCATTAAGTGCGGTCATCGCATCCAACGGGAACCGTCTTCGGGACTTCCAGTTCTTGGACTCTACCGTATGACAGGTTCTTTTCTAATAAGGTTCGTTTTGTAACTGCCAGTTCGGGTGTTACCCGAGTGTGAGAGATCTTTCCATCTCTCTGGCGTTATTCTTCCAACTTAATACCATGGGTTGCGGAGGGCGGGGTATGGTTGTTGTAGGTTTCCGGTTCACGCGGAAGTTCCTAACTAGCGTACCTCACACGCTAACACTCAACCCTTTGCCCTAAGTCTCTAATTCCTAACTCAGTATTTTCCTAAACTCGGTATTTCATCCATCAGAGTGATACTTCGCTCTGATACCACTTTTTGTAACACCCCTACCGCTAATACTGTCATTACCGTACCATACTTACCTTCGCAGCAGATATTACTTACTCAATGGCGGGTGTACAATGCCGTTAGTCACCCACGTGACCAACAAGGCGAGTTACAATTCTACATACTATCGGTCTGATGAATATGAACATACCGAGTACCCTACACAATACATACTTCCAGTACTAACAATAATATCAATACTTACTTACCCATAATTCAATTACAACGTCAATACATTACTTACCGAGTATACTACAATCCTTAAATTGCCGATACAGCTTGGACTTCCAATTCCGATACATTACGAGTACAATCCCTTTATACAACTACATGCTTACGTAGAGTCCCCGTCCTACTATCTCGAACGGTGGCCAGCTTCGAGTACCTGCACACTAAAAAATGGTCCCCCTAGGGGGTCAGCTTACGCTGCATATGAAATTCGCATATACCGCGTGCTAACCGAGGTACGCCGACTACTTTAGGTCGGATATACATGGAGTTCATTTTACATGCATACCTACATACAATTACTACACAATACATTCATCAATACTTACATACATACAAGGTTCAATACTTGCCAAGGAAGACAATTCTATAGTCAAGCGTTCGTACTAGTTATTTATTCAATACTCTTTTCGTTGCGTTACTCATTACTCTATTCGTACTAGGTTGGATACTCGCTACTCTACTCATACTCACTCCTTACTCTTGCATACTCATCCTCATCCGTTGATAAGTGTGAAATTTATATAGTTTTATAGGTGCTTGGTCATTATATTATGTAACTTTTTACGCACCTTCTCACACTTATCCTATGCTTTTTGTAACTCTTACTTTGGGTAGGAACTAATTCCAATTTATATGATAAAATCAGGAAATAATGACAGAAATGCATAGTTCTCCTCACGAGCTTTTCAACGCAACAAACGGCGGTCAAACGGGCTTTAACGAAGAATCTGGAGCCGATTCAAGATTGGAGTTATATATATATATATATGTACATCCGCAAAACTGGCGGACAAGCCTCATACTCACTACCGCCTATAAACAGGCGGAACAGGGAGAGGCTACCGCCTCATTTTGGGCGGTCACCACACAGGCGTCCGCTTGATTAAGTGGCGGACAAGAGACTCACAACCGCGAGTTCACCTGGCGGACAGAATAGAGACAACCGCCTCATAAGTGGCGGACAAGAGTGCAACAACCGCCTGATTAAGTGGCGGACATGCATACATGCACAATTTCGCACAGTTTTCTTCTCCGATGGGCGCCGCATTCGAACTGCTACCTCATTAATTGCAGACGGTCGCCCACCTTAATTTCTGCACGCGTGACTCTGCAATCAATTGCTCTGCCCCCGATGAAATCTCTGACAGCAATTTTTCCAGATCTGCATATACTCCACCGCCTTTGACTACTGCGCCGCTCATCTCCTTGTCTGCATCCTGTTCCACGTATCTATAAATAGAGCTGCAAATCACTCTGCTCAAATGTCCATTAATCGTCCATCATCCAGTCATTCACCCACGATCCAATTGCTCCACTCCATTCACAAACCCATTCACAAAATCACCCGACACCATACTACTCCATCGCCCCCACCTTCACCTTTTCCATTTCACAAACAATTCACTTACGTACACATCCATTTACAATTCACAAATCATTCGACCACCACCACAAAACTCACGCCCCACCATTCTCCGTATATTATCTCCTCAATTCTATTCCGGTCTGTCAGAATAACGGAGCAGGAGTCAGCGAAACAGATGATTTCTTTTACTCTTATCTGCTCATTTATTTAACATGTCCGGTTAGATTATCTATACTCTGGGAGATGGTTATTATTAGTTTGTTTTAATTGTGCACTTTATTTTACCGGTTTAAGTTAATTATAATTTGATACGATTAATGTTATTCTCTCGCATTTTAATAAATTACATGAGTTTATTAAATTGCTTTACGAAATCTATTTTGATCAGATCCGTGAAATAGATAGGTCATATTAATTGTTATGTCTGTGGAAAAATTTATTCTGATTGAATAAATCTAGTATTTCAGATGCAAAATTATATTCCTTTTAACTAGCCGTTTACATGTGTTTTGCCTGAGTTTAGATCAAACCTTGCATGTTCTGGTAAACGAGGTCATTAGAATTTAGGATTTAAATCTAAAGACTATAAAAGGAATTTTGCCAAATTATTCTTAATTAAACCGGTAGAATAGCATAATTAATCAAACGAGTAAAACCTGAACCCAGAGTCCGTTCTTCCATATTCACAACCACTTTTATATTCTGTTATTTTAATTATTAGCTGTTATTTAAATTCTTGTTGTCTTTATTATAATTCACAGTTTAGAACAAAACAAAATTCCCCCTCAATTTATAACCTTTGCTAAGTCTAGATAATTATCACATAGTCCCACGGTTCGATACCTGGTTCCCATAAACTCTACTACAATAACCAGGATTTTTGCAACCTGACGGTTTTCTGATTTATTATTCTCTAAGATTATTTCTTGGTATTTAATAGGTCAAATTTATCGTTTGCAAATTGGCGCCGTTGCCGGGGACTAGACTCCTGTCTAGTCCTTAGCTTGGGTTATTATTAATAATAAAAAAAAAATATTATTATTATTACTATTATTATTGTATCTATCTATTTTTATTTTATTTTACTCTACTTTTAAATTTTTGTGGAATCTATTTTTCTTTTTTGCAGACTGTTGATGGTGTACACTCGTTCTTGGTCAGACACTCATCTCGATTGGGACAGAATCCTTGACCCGGAAATCGAACGTACCGCTCAGCTAGCCAGACGCCAACAGAGGTTCCAAAGAGAAATACAAATGGCAACTCCTACAAACGGTAGCCAAGCAATGAAGCAATTTAGCAGACCAGCAGCCATTCCAAGAAGAAGCCCAGTAGCTCTTCCTACGCTACCACCTGAATTAATGAAGGAATGGAAGGATCTGAAGCCATCACATCAGAACAAGGTCATACGAGAGATGCCCTCAGGCACATTTGACGGTTCCAACCCCAACGACGCCCTAGATCATGTCAACCGATTTCTAATAAATATTGATCAAATTGGGTGCTCAGATAGTCTCCTGGAGTATGCTAGAATGAGTTTATTTCCTAGCAGCCTCACCGGTGAAGCAATGAAATGGTTCTACTGTCTTCCCTCTGGTATTATCACTAGTTGGGAGGAGATGACAACCAGGTTCTATGAAAAATATTATCCTATTTCTAGAACTAGGAATTTGGTTGCTGCTTTACTTGCTTTTAAACAGGGAGGTACTGAGACTATCTGTGAAGCATGGGATCGTTTTAAAAAATGCTCCGACAGTGTCCTCATCACGGACAAGATCTCACTTGTTAGCTATGACTTCTTTAATGGATTGCAGCATATACATCAAGCCGAAGTTAGATCAGCTTTGGGAGGAAACATCCTCAACCGATCCGGCAATGATTTCATGGCGGCCATGGAGACGTACATAGAAGAAGTTCGTCAGTGGGGCACCGAAGGTGGCAGAACTATGACTATGGGTGCCAAAGGTGCAAGAAATATAGATCCTTGGATGGAGCAGATGGCAGAGTCACAAGCTCAACAATCCACACTGGTAAGCTCACTAGTAAAAAGATTTGATGATTTTCTAATTAATGGTCAGCCTTCTCAGCAGGTAAAGAGGATAGCTTCTTCATCCTCATCTGAGCCTCTGTGCTCTCATTGTGGTGGTGACCACTCGTTTGAAGTATGCCCTTATCTGGAGGAGATACGGTCGCTGAAGAAGCCAACTTTGTAGGACAAGGGAATTACCAACAGCCCTGGAACCGAAATCAACATCCGAATCTCAGGTATGGTAATCCCAACAATGCTTTAAATTCTAATCTTTTACAAAGTAATGTGCAGGGTCCCCCAGGCTTCTCTAGGCAACCATACAATCAAGCTCGTCCTCAGATGCAGATGGGACAGGGCCAGAACCTACCAGCCACCTGCCAATCTCATCTGATGAAAAGATGGAAAAGCTCCAAGATATAATTACTTCCATGGCTACCAACCAGAAGGAACAACAAACTCTCAACCAATCCTTGATGGATAGCCAGAGAAATCTGGAGCAGCAGATGAACCAGCTACTTAACAACCAGCATCAAAGGCAGCCAGGCTCATTTCCATCACAATCTCAGCAGAATCCAAGAGAGACGGCCAAGGCCTTGAGGATCTGCAATTGTGGTGCATCTTCAGAGAAATCCAACCTGAGGATGAGCTCAGTGCAGCCGTGATTAAGAAGTGGCAAGCAGCTGGGAGATAATCAACAACAAGTGACTGCACAACAAACTGGTGAAAAGATCACCCATTCTAATGAATCACCAGAGCCTTCGGTCCCACCAGTGGTAGTTTCTGAGGAGATACAGGCTCCAATCAATTCTTCCCTTCTCCATCTTCTATTCAAATTGATGTACCTTCTTCTACTCCTAAGCGAATAGAGCTTCCATTTCCAAATAGGATGAAAAAGAAGTGTTTAGATGAGCAGTTCAATAAATTCTTAAGCATATTAAGAAACTGACTTGATATTCCTTAATTGATGCTCTTCAGGAGATGCCTAACTATGCAAAATTTTTGAAGGATCTCGTGACAAAGAGGAAGAAGAAGCAGGACAAGGAGACTGTCCACCTTACAGAAGAGTGCTCTACGGCGTTACTTCGAGCACTTCCCCCAAAACAGAAGGATCCGGGCACTCCTATTGTTCCCTGCTTTATCGGAGATATAGATTGTGGAAGTGGCCTGTGTGACCTGGGTGCAAGCATCAACATCATGCCATATGCAACCTTCTTGAAGGTAAAAGGAGGAGAGCTTCACCCAGTCCCTTTTAAACTCCAGCTGCCGACAGATCCGAGATAAAACCGATGGGAATTGTGCGAGATCTTGTAGTGGGAGTTGACCGCTTCATCTTTCCTGCGGATTTTGTTGTTTTAAACATAGATGATGATGTGGAGGTCCCACTCATTTTGGGTCGTCCTTTTCTAAGTACTGCCAAGGCGGTCATTGACGTGCATGATGGCAGAATCACCTTGAGGTACGGAGATGAGAAGATAGAGTTTGATATGAAAAAGATGATGAAGTTAAGTTCTACTTCAGCTCATTCAGTTATGTCGGTAAGTATGCAAGATGAGGATGGCGAGGTATGTGAACTTTCTACTGATGATGAGATTTATTCTATACTTTCTTCTACTTTTTCAGATTTTGAACCTTTAGAACATGTTCTTATATCTTCTGTTGAGGATAAAACTCTTAATATGGATGTTAATACAGCTCTAGCACATGTAGAGAGAGGAAAACCAGGTTTTCAAGCCTATCGCCCTCCTTTGGAGAGACTTGATAAAGAAATCCAAAGACCTGTTCCTTCTATAGAGCAACCTCCAGTACTTGAGCTTAAGGAGCTCCCCTCTAATCTCAAGTACTGCTTTTTAGCTAATGATAATTACTTGCCTGTCATTGTTTCATCTTCTTTGACTTCTGGGCAAGAAAGCAGGTTACTTGAAGTCTGAGAGACATAAGAGAGCCATCGGATGGACTCTAGCTGATATCAAAGGCATCAACCCGGCCTTCTGTACACATCGTATCTATATGGAGGAAGACTACAAACCTGTCAGACAACCCCAGCGTCGGCTCAACCCTAACATGAAGGAAGTTGTCAAGAAGAGGTGTTGAAGCTTCTGGACGCTGGGATCATTTACCCTATATCGGACAGCACATGGGTAAGTCCTGTACAGGTAGTCCTAAGAAAGGAGGTTTTGAAGCTGTTATAAACGACAAAGGTGAGTCCATTCCCCAACGAAAGATCACTGGATGGCGTATGTGTATAGATTATAGGCGTTTGAATTCAGCCACCAGGAAAGATCATTTCCCACTCCCCTTTATTGATCAAATGCTAGAGAGATTGGCTGGGCAGGAATATTACTGTTTTTTAGATGGTTTTTCAGGGTACTTTCAAATTCCTATTGCACCTGAGGACCAGGACAAGACTACCTTTACTTGTCCATTTGGTACCTTTGCATACAAAAGAATGCCCTTTGGTTTATGCAATGCCCCTGCCACTTTCCAGCGATGCATGCAGGCCATCTTTGCAGACTTCATTGACAGAGTATAGAGGTATTTATGGACGATTTTTCTGTCTATGGCTCTGATTTTGATGTTTGTCTAGCACAGCTTGATCTTATCCTTGGACGGTGCGAAGAGACCAACCTAGTTCTCAACTGGGAGAAATGCCATTTTATGGTAAAGGATGGGATAGTGCTCGGCCACAAGGTGTCTGCTAAAGGGATTGAGGTTGACAAAGCAAAAGTCGAAGTGATAGAGAAGCTACCAGCTCCCACTTGTGTAAAGGAAGTAAGATCGTTTCTTGGGCATGCTGGTTTCTATCGAAGGTTTATTCAAGACTTCTCTAAAATTGCTAAACCTTTGACTGATTGCTAATGAAAGATGTTTCATTTATATTTTCTGAAGATTGTATTTCTGCTTTTAATTTAATTAAGCAAAAATTGGTAGCTGCCCCTATCGTTGTTTCTCCTGACTGGTCATCGCCATTTGAAATAATGTGTGATGCTAGTGACTTTGCAGTAGGTGCAGCCCTGTGCCAAAAGAAAGATAAGGTGTTAAGAGTTATTGCTTATGCCAGCAAAACTCTAGATGATGCCCAGAGAAACTACACAACAACTGAGAAAGAGCTCCTAGCAGTGGTCTTCTCCTTAGATAGATTTCGATCATATTTATGGGGAAGTAAAGTGATTATCCACACTGACCACTCTGCTCTTAAATATTTGTTTGCCAAGAAAGAGGCCAAGCCTCGCTTGCTACGTTGGATTCTTCTTTTACAGGAATTCGATATAGAAGTGAGGGACAAGAGTGGTAAACTGAATGTTGTTGCTGACCATCTCTCTAGGATGGTAACTCCTGACGACGGTATTCCTATTAATGAATTTTTTCCCGATGAAGCCGTCTTCAGTTTGAAAAAGGTGCAAGAGCCATGGTATGCTGATATGGCTAATTTTCTTGTTTCTGGAGTTGTTCCTCATGATTTATCATATGCTCAGAAAAAGAAATTCCTTTCTGACTCACGCCATTATATCTGGGAAGACCCTCACTTGTTTCGAGTGTGTGCAGATAGCTTAATTCGCAGGTGTCTCCCTGATGATGAGGTACCTAGTGTTCTGGAGTTTTGTCACTCCAGAGAAGCTGGAGGCCATCATGGATCCCATCGGACGGCAGCCAAGGTTTTGGAGTCCGGATTCTATTGGCCCACACTCCATAAAGACTGCCAAACCTTTGTGGCTAGTTGTGATAGCTGTCAGCGCATGGGCAATACTTCAAGGCGACATGAGATGCCTCAGCAAAGCATTTTGGAAGTCGAACTTTTTGACTGTTGGGGTATCGATTTTTATGGGGCCATTTCCCTCTTCACAAGGTTATCAATACATTCTGGGCAGTGGACTATGTGTCCAAGTGGGTTGAAGCCATACCATGCCAGAATGCTGATTCAAAGACCGTGATCAAGTTTATCAAAAAGCACATCTTCACTCGCTTCGGAGTTCCACGAGCAATTATCAGTGATGGGGGATCACATTTTTGCAACCGTTCATTCGATGCCTTGCTGGCTAAGGAGTACGTCATAAGGTTGCACTACCGTATCACCCACAAACAAATGGACAAGCTGAAGTATCCAATCGAGAGTTGAAGTGGATTCTCCAGAAGACAGTAAACTCTTCAAGAAGGACTGGTCTCTACGGTTAGATGACGCTCTCTGGGCCTACAGGACAGCATTCAAGACACCCATCGGGATGTCTCCTTTTAGGCTGGTATATGGGAAATCTTGCCATCTACCTGTTGAGTTGGAGCATAAGGCGTACTGGGCACTTAAGGCCCTGAACTTTGACATACTTGCTGCTGGTGAGAAACGCAAATTTCAGCTTTCAGAGCTTGAAGAACTAAGAGATAAAGCTTACAACAGTGCTCGAATCTACAAGGAGCGCACCAAGAAACTCCACGATCAAATGATCAAGAAACGTGACTTCAAAGTTGGAGATTGGGTGCTCCTCTACAATTCTAGATTGAAGATCTTTCCAGGAAAGCTTAAATCTCATTGGGCAGGACCATTTAAGGTGGTAGGGGTTACTTCATTTGGAGCCTACGAACTGGAAAACAAGAAGGGTGAAACCTTCAAAGTTAATGGGGCCCGTCTGAAAAGGTATACTTGTCCTGCTGATGTTTCTACTAACTTGCTTGGAGTTTCTTTTGTCCAGGTACAGCAGGACCTATCTTCCCCTGTTTCAGAGTCGGCGCCACCTAAAAAGAGGTCTCTCCCATGGCGATTGAACATAAGTTCCGAAAGCTGCGCAACTTAGTTCTAGGAAGTTGTGGGACCCCTTCCCACTCCTCTTCCTCTTCTAATTAATCGGACTTATGAGTCTAGCTTGAGACTATAAAACAGAGCAGCTTGGTGGGAGGCAACCCACCACTTATTTTCAATTACAGGAAGAATTCTCTATCCTTTTTCTTACACTTACATTTACTTTACAGTTTTCTGTGTGCTTCAATAATTTATCTAATATAAAAAAAAAAATGTTATTAGTCTATTTTCTTATTTTTCTTCATTAAGGAGTGGCAGCACATGAGGCAGTAATAACTTGAGTTCTTCTGGCTGTAGAATTCTTCCAGGAACATCGCGATTCTACAGCTGAACTCAAGTGTGGGGTGGACCGTGCAACACACCGTGAACGGACTCTGGGGAGTATTCTAAATCCTTTTCACTCTTTACTGTTACACATACTCCCCTCTGAACACTATATGTCTTACTTTTGTTTCCCGTTGGATTGCTTGCACAATTAATTCTTCCAGCAATGAGGACATTGCTTCACTCTAAGTGTGGGGTGGGGTAACCTCCTTCGTAGCTTATCTTTTGTTATCTTTGAGCTCTTTTCTCTTGCATTTGTTTGACTCCTGCTGTGTTGCTCAACTTGGAAGGAAGCCATAGAGGAGGAATAATTGGTTAGCTGATAATGGGGTGCAAAATTTTTAAATTTTTCTGGTTTTAATTGATTAAAAATGAAGTCTATGTTCTATTGATACTAAAATGATTGAGAATACTCACCATCTGAACCCTGTTTTTAGCCTTGAGCCTTGGAATGTCTGGATTGAAATGGTTGGAAAAAGAACAAGGCAAGGTACTCCGCTGATCCTAAGCATGCTTAATTTTAATTCTGATCCAAAGTCAGGCCTCGTCCACTTGGTTATTAAGTCCTTTGGGGTGCCTCATCACCTAGCTACCTAAGGTCCTTGTGATCTGGGATAGTTGACCCAAAGCCGTTACATGGGTGGAGAGAAAAGTCTGTGGTGAAAGAACTTAAAAGCGCTTAAATTGAAAAAATGTGCAATCATTGTGCTAAATGAAAATAATCTTCTCTATGGATCAAGAGTATGTGGCATTGAAAGGTATGATGGAATAAGATCTTACTTCATGCCCCTTGTCGTTCTAACGGTTTGAGAATGTAAAGGTGGATTGGCTCATTGCTAAAGGCGAGGTTCTTATGGTTTTGTTTCTCTATTATTAGCTTTGAATGACTTCTTGTTTTATGAAAAAAAAAAATGCCCCTGTATTGGTAAAACTAGTAATCTTTCTTCTGTGTCCTTCCTTTTGAGTTGAGTTTCATTCGCTTGACTTGAACTCGTGTTTGAGAGTTTTGCTTGAGGACAAGCAAAGAGCTAAGTGTGGGGTGATTTGATAAGTGTGAAATTTATATAGTTTTATAGGTGCTTGGTCATTATATTAGTAACTTTTTACGCACCTTCTCACACTTATCCTATGCTTTTTGTAACTCTTACTTTGGGTAGGAACTAATTCCAATTTATATGATAAAATCAGGAAAAATGACAGAAATGCATAGTTCTCCTCACGAGCTTTCCAACGCAACAAACGGCGGGTCAAACGGCTTATAACGAAGAATCTGGAGCCGATTCAAGATTGGAGTTATATATTATATATGTACATCCGCAAAACTGGCGGACAAGCCTCATACTCACTACCGCCTATAAACAGGCGGAACAGGGAGAGGCTACCGCCTCATTTTGGGCGGTCACCACACAGGCGTCCGCTTGATTAAGTGGCGGACAAGAGACTCACAACCGCGAGTTCACCTGGCGGACAGAATAGAGACAACCGCCTCATAAGTGGCGGACAAGAGTGCAACAACCGTGATTAAGTGGCGGACATGCATACATGCGCAATTTCGCACAGTTTTCTTCTCCGATGGGCGCCGCATTCGAACTGCTACCTCATTAATTGCAGACGGTCGCCCACCTTAATTTCTGCACGCGTGACTCTGCAATCAATTGCTCTGCCCCCGATGAAATCTCTAACAGCAATTTTTTCCAGATCTGCATATCAACTCCACCGCCTTTGACTACTGCGCCGCTCATCTCCTTGTTTGCATCCTGTTCCACGTATCTATAAATAGAGCTGCAAATCACTCTGCTCAAAATTGTCCATTAATCGTCCATCATCCAGTCATTCACCCACGATCCAATTTGCTCCACTCCATTCACAAACCCATTCCCAAAATCACCCGACACCATACTACTCCATCGCCCCCACCTTCACCTTTTCCATTTCACAAACAATTCACTTACGTACACATCCATTTACAATTCACAAATCATTCGACCACCACCACAAAACTCACGCCCCACCATTCTCCGTATATTATCATCTGCCACAATTCTATTCCGGGCTGTCAGAATAACGGAGCAGGAGTCAGCGAAACAGATGATTTTTTACTCTTAACTCTGCTCATTTATTTAACATGTCCGGTTAGATTATCTATACTCTGGGAGATGGTTATTATTAGTTTGTTTAATGTGCACTTTATTTTACCGGTTTAAGTTAATTATAATTTGATACAATTAATGTTATTCTCTCGCATTTTAATAAATTACATGAGTTTATTAAATTGCTTTACGAAATCTATTTTGAACTGATCCGTGAGAAATAGATAGGTCATATTAATTGTTATGTCTGTGGAAAAATTTATTCTGATTGAATAAATCTAGTATTTCAGATGCAAAATTATATTCCTTTTAACTAGCCGTTTACATGTTTGCCTGAGTTTAGATCAAACCTTGCATGTTCTGGTAAACGAGGTCATTAGAATTTAGGATTTAAATCTAAAGACTATAAAAGGAATTTTGCCAAATTATTCTTAATTAAACCGGTAGAATAGCATAATTAATCAAACGAGTAAAACCTGAACCCAGAGTCCGTTCTTCCATATTCACAACCACTTTTAATATCTGTTATTTTAATTATTAGCTGTTATTTAAATTCTTGTTATCTTATTTTAATTCACAGTTTAGAACAAACAAAATTCCCCCTCAATTTATAACCTTTGCTAAGTCTAGATAATTATCACATAGTCCCACGGTTCGATACCTGGTTCCCATAAACTTTACTACAATAACCAGGATTTTTGCAACCTGACGGTTTTCTGATTTATTATTTTCTAAGATTATTTCTTGGTTAATAGGTCAAATTATCGTTTGCACATGTTCAGTACGTTACTCGTACACGATCCTTAATCTGTACTCGTTACTATCCTTGTGTATACTTGCTACTCAATACTCCATACTTACTCATGCATACTCAATATTCAATACTTACTCATACTTACTCAATATTCAATACTTACTCAATATTCAATACTTACTCATACTTACTCAATACTCGGTAATCATTACATACTCATACTCACTTCTTACTCAGTACTCATTACTTTACTCACACATACGCAATACTCAATACTCATTACTTTGGCCTCTGGGCGGAGTCATACACAAGACTCACCACCGGACCTACAATACGAGGGCTATACGCTTAGCTCCTCAAATACTCAAATGCCCGCTTTTACCAGACTACTCAAATTCCCAACACTCTTATCTCATAGTACTTTACAATCTCATGGATTAGCCTAGGAGTGTCTCTCTCGATAACCTCCACTAGCTTAGGGAATTACCACCGTCTAGTATCCTCAGATTTAAGGGTTTCCCCAACGTATCGAATACTCTCATGTTCGGGACATACTTACATCAGTCGGATCCTCTCATTATGGGTCGACTAGTTGCTAAGGGGTTTGGAGATCCCTCATCATTCTTTACTACTCCCATGGTTCATGTTTTGCACCAAGATTAATTCCTCTGATAGAGGTTACTTATATACTTCCACTACTTGTTATTTGTGGATTTTTCATTTCGGTTCTCCTACCGTTATCGGAAGGTTTTACTCCCGTACACTCTCCCACATTCTAGTGAGTTCATTGGTTTGCGTTATCGTTTATTGCTTCGTTAGTTTAGTGTGTTGTTATGGTTCCATTAATTCACAACATGACTCTTGCTACGAGTCACTACACAACAAGACTCATCTATGAGTCGTACTACGCACTAAATGAAGCCACACAATCAATCAAGATGGGTTAGCTCACACACATACATCAAGACATACAATGAAGGCAACAAACCATTTTCATGCTTTAGTCTTGATTAGCCGGCATACAGCACACAAATCAAGTAAGGTCAGCATACGGGGCATGAGAAAATCATACCTTTCACCGGAGTTAGCTCTACCACGTGTTCCCTCGTTCCTGGTTCACACTTGTTCCACTGATAATGTTCCAACAATATTATTATATACTATACTCTTACGATACACAAATAATTACTATTCCCGTACTTACCCCGTTATCCCGGTATACCTAATGTTCTCTTACTCTCAACCTACTTAATTACTTTTCATACTTGTTTTCCTACTCCCATACTTACTTCCTTACCATTGTTGTCACTTTAATGGTATATACTAAGGTCCTTTATTGTACTTACCTACATACATACATACATATGATTACTATGTTACTACTGTTTCTTTTTTTATATATAAGTTAGGGCCGTCCGACCCACCGTCCGACCCAACCTATGGGTCGGACCATTCCAGTAAGTTTTCCGTCTTCTGAAATTATCCCGTCCGACCCAGAACTGTTCCGTCCAACCCATACACCTCTGGGTCGGACCGTTCCAGTAGGTTTTGGTTCCGTGGTCTGTGCCTGTCCGACCCACCGTCCGACCCAACCTCTGGGTCGGACCGGTCCAGAACATGCCTACAGGTTTTGTTTTCCACTTCTTTCTTTACCCATTTCTTCCCTAATCTTCCTATATGTAACCCCACATGATTTAGCACTAATTAAGCCCTCTAAATCACCTTAATTCATCCACCAAATCCATTACTAAATTCATCAAACAGCTTACACAATTTTCTTACTTTTTCTACAACACATGTAACAGTTTTGTTACACCTATGCTACAGATTTACAATTCAATTCTCCCATCCAATACTTCTTCAACCAATGCCATTCCTAGCATTCTAATACCTCTCCTTACCATGCCAATTCATTTCCAAGCCATTGCACTTCCTACACCCAAGTTCCAACACCATTTTACAAATCCTGCACACCAATTTCTTCCTGTTCCACAATGCATTTTGGTACTTCTCTGCTACAGATTTACTTCCTAATACTCTCATACCACAACTACCATTCCATGGTCATTTAAACACCTTTATTAAATCCATACACACCTTGGTTCTCCCATTCACCAAGTCATTCTTAATAACAATTCCTACTAAAATTTCACCATAGTTCACCTACTTTCCTTACATCCTCAAATACACATTCTCTCATCAAATTCAACCTAAAGCTAGCCACACCAACAAGGGTCCTACCAGCACACGAGGTTCATACAAATCTTAATACACCAACACTTCTTCAATCACAATACTAATACACCATTACTTCCTGCAATAGCATACCTTACACATACACCATTCATTTGGCTCTAAGGCCTACAAATCCACATTTTGCTCACAAAATACTCAAATCTCCACAACTACAATACTAGTACAATAGTTTAGGTTCTTTTATGTGTTTACCATTCCCATTACACTAGTGCATTAATTAAGCATTAAGAAGGAGCTCTTACCTTGAGCTTTGATTCCTTCATTTCTTTCCATTTCTCCTCCTCCTCTCTTTCTTGTCCAAATCGGTTTGTGGGAATGGAGTTGCCCAACTCCATTCCCATCACCCAAGCACACAGACACAGTATAATTAACACACTAACCCTTTGATTGATGCTAGTTCATTGAAGTGTTTTAAAAGACAAATTCTAGGGTTTACCTTGGAGTGCTTTAGGAGGGGCTTTAGCCCTTGGTTCAAGAAGGTGTTTCACCACCATTGGAGGGTTGAAGCAAAGCTCCAAACAAGAGGAAAAACAAGGTAAGAGAGAGACAAAAATCAGCCACCAAAGAGATGGAGAAAAGTGAGATCTTTCTTGGAGATTTTTACTTGTTGAAAGAGGAGACTCCAAGCTCACAATGGTTGTGCTTTTCTCTTCAAATGGGGAAAACCAATGGAGATGAAACTCATCCTTTTGAATTTGAAAAGAGGGAATGATAGAGGAGGATGAGGGGATTACAAATATGTAATTTTTGAGTTTGGAGCATGAATGGAGCTTATACAAGGAGAGGAAGTAGAGGCAGCCATGGAGGGGCCATTTCGCCCAGCAGAGAGAGAGGGGAAGAAAATTGGTGGAGAGAGGTGAGGAAGAAGAAGAAGAAAAGTGAGAGGAGAGAGAGGGAGGGAAATGTTTATGCTTTTGCTTTTTACTTTCCTCTCTCTTCTTCCCTTTCTTTCTTTCTTTATTATACTAGCTTAGAGTGTGTGGAGTGGGTTGACTCCCTTAATAAAAACCGGCCCCACTATATTAGTAAGCTGGAGCATTTTTCGTCTTTTACAGGAAAAGCTTGTTATTTTACCCGGTTTGGATACTATTCACTAACGGGGCCCATTTTCCGGAATTTTCGTTTCTTTATTTTTTATGGTTTTAAGCTTCCTGTTAATGCTTAAAATAAGTTATTTAATGATTTATAGTTTACGGTTGTCTTGACAACTTAAAACACGTTTTCGGGTTTCCTCGAAAAACATGCGCTAAAGATCTATTAGCGTTTAATACCTATTTGGCTCCGGTTTCTTCGTGGGGATCATTCCCGTATACTAATTAGGCATGAATAAGCCTGAGAATACTTACGATACTATAAACGAGGTCTTGTACCTCCTATGGTTATTTAACGCTCATTTTAGCGTTTTCCGCTTTCTAAGCGTTTTTCTCATTTCTTTTGGATTTATTTCCTTTACCAAAATTACTTAGGCACTATTAGGCCCTTAAATACCATATTAAAATAATCTAATCACCATATTTAAGTTCGGGGTATTTCAAAACACCCCATAGAAACTTAGTGGAAAACATTATAAGTGTAAACCTTTTTATAAGAATTTGTGTAATGCTTGAGGAGAATTTTAGTGAATGATTTAAGGAGTTTAATGGAGGTCTTGAGGTGTGTTTGAAGTGCCCAAATAAGGTTAGAACATACTAGGATATATGTGGGGAAGTTTGGAGTTAAATGGGCAATTAAAAATAAGGGTCTGGAGCAAACCGACCTTGGGGACCGGACCTGCAAGGTCGGTCGAGCCCAGTTTACCCTGCGAGAAATGGTTTCTGGAATGGACCGACCTTGGGGACCGGACTTGCAAGGTCGGTCGGTCATGGATTTTTAGTACGGTTTGAGTCTCTGGAATAGACCGACCTTGGGACCGGACTTACAAGTTCGGTCATGCCTGAATTTTTGTACGTGAGTGAGTCTCGGGAATCGACCGATCTTGCGACCGGACTTGTCAAGATCGGTCGGGCCTGAGTTTTCAAAGGGGAAAAACTCTCGGGAATAGACCGATCTTGCGACCGAACTTGCAAGATCGGTCGGAGTAGAATTTTTGACAGTAATGTGTGTTCTGGAATGGACCGACCTTGTGTAAGGTTGGTCGGTAA
Source organism: Limonium bicolor (assembly GCA_023374045.1). NCBI lineage: Eukaryota > Viridiplantae > Streptophyta > Magnoliopsida > Caryophyllales > Plumbaginaceae > Limonium > Limonium bicolor. The sequence continues at coordinate 124,007,164 of CM041783.1, read as the reverse complement.
GTTCGGTCGGACCCAAAAATGTAAAAAAAACAAACAAAGTGTGGCTTAAGTAGTTAACCCTAGGGGGTATAATGTAGGTAATCAAGGCTAAGTTTGGGCATTAAAACATGTCAAATAACCATGTTAAACACTTAGTAAATTTGAAGTTAAGTGAGTTAATTAACCGAAATTCTTAATTATGTATAGGAGTGGCCTACGGTGGAAATCAATCGAAGCAAGGACCAAGGTATAATTTTCTTGCAGTCTGTTGCCTACCGGTTTACACCGGCTTGTGTGTTGTTTGTTTTTCTGTGTGTTTACGACCTTGTAAGATTTAAGTCATGTAATGAGTTTACAGTTGTTTATATTATTGTGATGTTATGACGTGACTCATTTCCCTTGTGTGTGTCTAACATGACTTACCACTTGCTTGTGAATTGTTTGTTAAGTTCCACTGTTGAACTTCTAACAAGTGCTAACTAGGGAGTGAGGAATTCGGTTGTCCGGTCACGCGTGTAAGTATAAGAGTAGATATTTGTATCAAATTCGACTCTTATTATATTAAGATTGTTCTCCTTTATTTGGCGTTCGATCTCCCGCTAGCTTCCTCCAAAGCTTACCTATTCTGACTTATGATCGGTTTGGTGGGAACATGTGTTTGTGTGGTGTGTTCGGGTCACAATATCCGAACCATCTGTGACTTAAGTTACTCGTTCGACTAACAGAACGATAATGAGTGTGTGTAACAAGCTTAACATGAGGGTGAACCATTCTCTAGGCTTCTTATGTTGTTTAACCTTCTGGGTTGTTGTTGTGGAAAGTGTATCCACTATGTATGTGAGGTTGTGCTATGCAATATTGTTGCTATGCCATATGTATATGTTATATGTTCAAATGAATGCCATGTCATCATGACAATTAGTTGCGCGTATCCCGGTAGCCGATAGGCTGCGCGTTAACCATACCTGCCAAGGGTTGCTGACCCCCTCGGGGGCTCCATATTTTTACTACAGGATGAGGATCGAGGAGGCGGAATGGCTATAGATTCTAGGCTGCAGAATTATTTTTGGTTATTTTGGATGTTGATCCCGGGATGCGCCTGTGCTCCCGTGGCGATATATTTTGGTTCGGTTCGTGTTACAATTGACAGTGGAGTTAATGTGTACAGTTTTTAGTGGCGGTTTGTATTAAGTACTCGGTATGTTGGTTATGTATATATGGTTGTTGTTACCTAATGCTCAGGAGTCTGATCATCAGACCGGTACACTTGTATTTATTCTGCCTTGTTAACCACGTGGGTGGTTGATGGCGTTGTAGCACCGAATCGTTTAGTTGTTTTTCCGTTGCGATTTCAGTTATTGTTAAGTGATTTAGTAGGGGTGTTACAAAAAGTGGTATCAGAGCGAAGTATCGCTCTGATGACTAGAATACCGAGCTTAGGAATATACCGAGTTAGGAAACCTAACCACAGCTACCTAAGTGAGCAGTTATGTAAAGGTTAACCACTAACTAAGTGTGAAGATACCTTCTTGTCGGGGAAACGTTACAACCGTTGGAACCGATAAGTGTGCAAGCACAATGCTAATAAGTGTTTGTGTGAATTCAGATGTCACGTAGACCACGAGGTCGAGGCCGCGGGCGCGGCATTGGTGATATAGGGAACCAGGGGGAGAACCCTATGGCGCAAGTCATGGCCGATGCTGTAGCGGCCGCCGTAGCCCAGATGGTCCCACAACTAGTAGCTGCAATTCAGCAGGGGCAACAGCCCGAAGTTCAACCACCACCGCCACCGCCACGAGAGACCAACTGGGTCAAGGCGTTGGCAGATTCGAGACCCTCGTCGTTTCATGGGGAGACCGACCCACGTAAGCTGGAGGCGTACATCTCCGAGTTGGAGACCGCCAATGAGACCTTGGATGTGCCTGCTGGAGCCAAGGTCCGTCTTGCCGCTTACTACCTGAAGGGTTCGGCACAAAGTTGGTGGAGGCTTGTGAGAGAGGACCGGATGGCGGATCCTCAGTTTGGTTGGAGAGAGTATACGGCTCTGCTGCGAGCCAAATATTATCCTGTGCATGTGCAAGAGGCTAAGCGCCTAGAGCTGGATAGCCTGAGACAGGGGGATAAGATGTCGGTTGATGACTACTACACTGCCTTCACCGGCCTTATCCACCTGTTACCGGACCTGGGATACTCGAACCGGGTGCTGGTAAACCGTTTCTACAACGGTCTCAGCCACCGTCTTCGCTATGGGATGGGGCCAGCTGAGTATACTACCTTGTAGGTAATAAGAATACAGTGTGATGTGAATAAGTGTAATCCATAAGAGAATATTAATGTGAGTTGTGAGTATGTTTTGTGGTGCATGACTGACGTTGTAAATTCAGGAGTGCTATCATGCCACTGCTAAGGTTGAGATCACCGTTCGTGTGAGGGATGAGGAGAATGTGCACAAGCGCAAGGCCACGAGCGAGGGCCAGAGTCCACAGGGGTACGGGGGAGGAAAGAAGAAAAAGAAGCCTTTAACCCAGCCCCAGAAGAGTCAGCACCAGGGTGACAAGGGCCAAGCCCAAACCACCACAGCTGAGGAGCCACTGAAGCTCACATATGCATACGCGGCGAAACCCCTATGCTCTTACCCGCCTAAGGGTAATTATTTAAACATGTGTGTCAAGTTGAAGTGTATGTTGTTAAGTTATGAAGTAAGTATTGATTGTGTACTGTGATAGCAGCTAGCACGGGTTCTGGACCCATGCGCCACTACTACTGTAAGTGGTGTAACGGAGACCACCCCGGCAAAGACTGCAAAGGAAACGACGTGCAGTGTCGCTACTACGAGAAGTGGGGTCACCGTGAATATGAGTGTTACCGGAACCCCAACAGCAGAGTCAACAAGCCCAAGGGGCAGTGGAAGGGTAAGGCCACAACGACCATCGATGGCCCGAAGTCGGCTAACCAGCCACCCACAAATCAGAGGCACACTGATTCCCAGAAGGGGAAGGGGTCGGGACCTAGCAAGGCCGCCCTGAATGTGGTGGACCGGTCTGAGGCGCCAGGGCCCTCTACTAGACCAAGTACCGCCTAAACTGCTGAGTGAAATAAGTGATTGCATACCGCATTTCATGCATGTGTGTTAGTGAGTCCAAGTGTACTACCATGTGAGTAAAGAATTAAAGTGTAATGTGAAAGCCACCTAAACAGGTAATTTGGAAATCTAGGAACCTTCAATATTTGTTATCCAATCCCACCCACACCAAACCCTGAAGAAACCACCATCAACATCACCGACTTTCCAATGGAGCAATGTCAGGTCATCCAACCAGGTATGATACTCTTAAATGGATACCTGACACCGGAAGCACAAATCCACATCATCAGACGATGCAATTAACTTGGAGCAACACCCGGAGGTTTCTACACACCCGAATACCCGAGTGGATCGAGAATGAAATTGAAGATGATGTGCATGGGTAAGGACATGAATCCTTACACCAAGACATATCAAGAAGTGCGAGCCGAAGATGGAGCAACTGTACCGATGATACTTGAGGAGTTCCTTGCGGTCGTTAACCACGCCGTGGGAATTGCTCAGCAAGTTGAAATGGATTCAATTCCAAGTGTTAAAGCAGATTTATGTATTGTGAACTTCTACCAGAAAGGTGGACGATTAGGTTTACACCAAGATAAGGACGAGTCACCCGAGTCTCTAAGTAAGGGAGTACCCGTGGTGTCTTGGTCCATTGGTGACACCGTAGTGTATGTGTACGGCGAGCAGAAGCGTGCTGATCTCGCGAAGAAGATAGTGTTGAAATCAGGAGATGTATGATAAGTGCAAAACATATAGACTATTTAAGGTTTAATCACCTTATTAATTATAGCATTTTTAGTAATGTTTCTCACTTATCTTGGGTTTTTCCTATATATATGTTGTTATATTAACTGATGTATTATATGTGTTAAAATGTAGGAAAAATACCACATACCCACATATATTATATAGAGGATTAAACAAGCTCACGGAAGCAGTGGTGCAACCACAAGCACGACCGCCCATAAGGGGGCGGACCACTCTGAGGCAACCGCCTGGCGGTCAATGTGGCGGACAAGGCTAGGAAGACCGCCTCATATCTGGCGGTTAAGGAGGCGGACTCGAGTGTGGCAACCGCCCACTAGCTGGCGGTCAAGGAGGCGGTTGGGCCTCGCGACCAGTTTCTTCTTCGCCCGTCGTCGTCTACAACTTACCTCCACCGACTGTCTTCAACTCGCCCACTCGTCCACACTGTCTGCGCCTACCTTAATTCACGCGTGAGCTCTGTCCCCTGCGCAATCAATGAGCTCAATCATTTCCTCAACTTGCTCACGCGTCTGTTATCTCCTCTGCCTGCTTCTTCTTTTCTTCTATAAAAGCCACGAGCTTCTGCTCGAAAATAACAAGTCCTTCCGACGAGAAACACTACCGTATTCCAACCGATCCATTATCCCATTCTCCCGTCTTCTCCATTTTATTTTCTCTTCATTCCACCAAACTCACCTCTAGCCCTTCGTACACAAAATAGCAGAGTGAGACGGAGTGATTACGGATGATTTCTATTACTCTCGTCTCAATCTATCTATTCAATATGTTAGGCTAGTTTACGTTTACTCTGGGAATAGTTATTATGTATCTGTATTAATTATGCAATATTTCTACTGGTTTATTTATATACAGTTTGTTACGTTTTAAAAGTCATCTCGCCTTTTTAATAGATCTCGCGAATTTATTAAATTGCTCTACTAAGTCTATTTTGATCAGACCAGGTGATAAGTAGACAGGTTAATTAAGGCGTAAAACTGGAGGAAACTTGTTATGATTTAATAAGTTAGTATTCAGTTGCAAATGTAATTCCTCAAATACTCCTCTGTCGTTCGCAGGCTTTTGCTTGAACCTTGATTAGAACCTTGCATTACAGGTGAACGAGTTCTTATGAGGCTATGACTTAGTCCTTAAGAAAATAACAGGAACCTTGCCAAATTATTAAACCAGTAGAGATAGCTTAATTATGCAGATCATATTAACCTGACCCAGAGTTCCATTTAATTTATCTGTCAACTTAGTTTATTCTTATCTTTCCTTTTTATTTACAAGTCAATTAATCCCCCCCCCCTCTTGTGACACGCTTAGGTACTATAATATGTACATTAGTCCCACGGTTCGACATCCGGTTGCTTACAATTTTCACTATACTACTGCGACCGGGATTTATTTGCAGCCCGACGTTATTTTTGGGTTTTAATTTCTTTCTTTTATGTTAATTACACCTGTTCTAACCACTCAGATTATAACGTCTGCAAAATGGCGCCGTTGCCGGGGACAAGTTTATTCTAGTCCCTAAGCCCCGGATTATTCACTTGTATTATTAGAATATTTTGTTTATATTTTTTTTTTTGTTGTTTATATTTATTATCTTTTATATTTGTTTATATTATTATGTTTGTTTCTAATCATTTTATTTTCTAATCTTGTTCAGTAGTTTTGTTTTATACAGAAAAACACAAAAAAAAAATCTCTGTACGTGGCAAATGGAAGAGGCACTTGAATATTGGCAGGATTTATAATGCTCCGTATGTGGGGGAGCTCATGATTTTGAGGATTGTCTCATAGTCCAAGAGCAACTCTGGTTAGAAGATCAACCAGACTACCTGGAGAGAATCGCTCAACTACTAGAGCAATCAATGAGCGAAACAGTTCAAGAGGTAGAACACCCTACTACAAACGAGCCATTCATAGAGACTCCTCCCTCTAAAATCAATTACCGCCAGTTTCCATCCTTCTCTGTGCTCTATCAAGAAGATGAGGATATTTACATCCTCGAAAATAAAGAGAAGGAATTGCCATCACCTCCCACCAAGATATCCAAACAAAACGCCATTATCACCTTCGAAGAATTAACTTTCTCTGAAGATGATATTGATCAGCGTTCTTTCTGTGAGCCTCACCTACAAGAGGAGGATTTTTACATCCTCCAGTTTGAGGAAGAAAAATCATCACCACCGGGTCTTCTGTTAGAACTACGTTCCTGGCAGTACCTCCTCAAAAACCAGATTTTGTGGAGTATTAATTTTCTTATTTTATATGCCGAGGTAACGTTTTGTTTTGATCCAGGATAACGAAGCAGACGTCTAGCCAAAGACTATAAATAAGGGCAGCTTCCCGGGAGGCAACCCGGATGAACTTTTTTTTTTTTTACTTTTATTGTCTTACTATTTTTGTTTTATGTTTTTGTGTTCCATAATTATTTCTATATATGTTTTCTATAAATAAAAGAGAGGAGAGAGAACGAGGAGAATTAACTTGAGTTCTTCTGGCTGTTAGAATATTATTACAGGAACATCTTACACAATTCGACGACTGAACTTAAGTGTCAGGAACATCTCACCCCTACCAAAGCTTTAAGTGTGAGGAAGGATACCTTCCTCAATCTACGATACAAGGGGAGTTTCAGTTCTTCCTTTCTTTAATCCTTTATGAGTCTGTCATATTTTGAAAGGTCCTTTTCTTGATTTAATTTTGATCAATGAGGACATTGCTCATCTTAAGTGTGAGGAAGGAGAGACCTTTCCCTGAAAATATGACAGTTGTTCGATAATGCCACACTCGCTTTTTGCTACTCTAAACTGCCTAAAAAAAAATTGAAAAATGAGATAAATAATTGTAGAAGTGTCTGAAATTATGTCAAGTGACAACTGAAAGGTAGTTTTATTTTAAAGGAGTTTGTATAAAATTATTTTCCTTCAAAATACTCTATTTTTACTCAAAAAAAAATGATAGATCTGCTAATTGTAAAAACCAATTTAGTTTAGCTTGGGATTATGGAATATGTGGAAAGTCAAGGAAAGAAAAGGACAAAGACAAGGTACTCCGTTGTTTATGAATTTTTCTAACCAAAACAGGCCTCGTCTATCCGGTTATTAAGTTCTTTGGGGTGCTTTAACACCTATCTACCTAAGGTCTCGTGATCTGGGATAGAAGACCCAACACCGCTACAAGGATAGAGAGAAAAGTCTGGGGTACAGAAAAATTATGCAATTTTTTTTAAAAAATTTGATGTTCTGTATATACAATTTTTGCATTCAAAAGGAAAAAAAAGAGATGTAAAAGATTGCAATTTATATTTATGAACATGAGCACGTGGTGTTGAAAGGTATTGCGGAATAAGGCATTACTTCACACCCCTTGTCATCCCGGGTTGGAGAATTGAAATTGGTTGAAAATCCCAGGTTAATCTAACTTGTTTTCTGCAGTCTAGTTTTTCTATGCTTTTATTAAATTGTTCTTCTTCACTGTTTATAAAACCTACTTCTAAGAGCAGAATTATTCTTTCAATTGTCACTTTGTCTAAATTCCCTTCTACACTTGTTTAATCTTGTTTTATTATTATGGCTTAGAGATAATTCTATTCCTTATTTGCTTGAGGACAAGCAAAAGTCAAGTGTGAGGAAGTTTGATAAGTGCAAAACATATAGACTATTTAAGGTTTAATCACCTTATTAATTATAGCATTTTTAGTAATGTTTCTCACTTATCTTGGGTTTTTCCTATATTTATGTTGTTATATTAACTGATGTATTATATGTGTTAAAATATAGGAAAAATACCACATACCCACATATATTATATAGAGGATTAAACAAGCTCACGGAAGCAGTGGTGCAACCGCAAGCACGACCGCCCATAAGGGGGCGGACCACTCTGAGGCAACCGCCTGGCGGTCAATGTGGCGGACAAGGCTAGGAAGACCGCCTCATATCTGGCGGTTAAGGAGGCGGACTCGAGTGTGGCAACCGCCCACTAGCTGGCGGTCAAGGAGGCGGTTGTGCCTCGCCACCAGTTTCTTCTTCGCCCGTCGTCGTCTACAACTTACCTCCACCGACTGTCTTCAACTCGCCCACTCGTCCACACTGTCTGCGCCTACCTTAATTCACGCGTGAGCTCTGTCCCCTGTGCAATCAATGAGCTCAATCATTTCCTCAACTTGCTCACGCGTCTGTTATCTCCTCTGCCTGCTTCTTCTTTTCTTCTATAAAAGCCACGAGCTTCTGCTCGAAAATAACAAGTCCTTCCGACGAGAAACACTACCGTATTCCAACCGATCCATTATCCCATTCTCCCGTCTTCTCCATTTTATTTTCTCTTCATTCCACCAAACTCACCTCTAGCCCTTCGTACACAAAATAGTAGAGTGAGACGGAGTGATTACGGATGATTTCTATTACTCTCGTCTCTATCTATCTATTTAATATGTTAGGCTAGTTTACGTTTACTCTGGGAATAGTTATTATGTATCTGTATTAATTATTCAATATTTCTACTGGTTTATTTATATACAGTTTGTTACGTTTTAAAAGTCATCTCGCCTTTTTAATAGATCTCGCGAATTTATTAAATTGCTCTACTATGTCTATTTTGATCAGACCAGGTGATAAGTAGACAGGTTAATTAAGGCGTAAAACTGGAGGAAACTTGTTATGATTTAATAAGTTAGTATTCAGTTGCAAATGTAATTCCTCAAATACTCCTCTGCCGTTCGCAGGCTTTTGCTTGAACCTTGATTAGAACCTTGCATTACAGGTGAACGAGTTCTTATGAGGCTATGACTTAGTCCTTAAGAAAATAACAGGAACCTTGCCAAATTATTAAACCAGTAGAGATAGCTTAATTATGCAGATCATATTAACCTGACCCAGAGTTCCATTTAATTTATCTGTCAACTTAGTTTATTCTTATCTTTCCTTTTTATTTACAAGTCAATTAATCCCCCCCCCTCTTGTGACACGCTTAGGTACTATAATATGTACATTAGTCCCACGGTTCGACATCCGGTTGCTTACAATTTTCACTATACTACTGCGACCGGGATTTATTTGCAGCCCGACGTTATTTTTGGGTTTTAATTTCTTTCTTTTATGTTAATTACACCTGTTCTAACCACTCAGATTATAACGTCTGCAATGTACTAGTTATGGGTGGGCAGTCAAGGATGCTATATCATGGCATCAGGAAGATCAAACTGAATACCGCACCATCGGTAGTGATCAATGGCACACACATGAAACCCAGACGTTTGAATTTGACCTTCAGATAGTTTTAAAGCCTTGTATAATCATGTAATGTGTTAAACCAGTGTATGTTAAGGATGTTGTATGTGTTAGTTATGTCAACAGTGCAAACCAATGTATGTTGTGAGAAAAGAATGTTAATGAATAAAGTGGAGTTGTTCGAAGTATATCAACCGTGTTATTACCAAATGCTTATTTGTTTGCCAATGAATTAGGTTGTGCACTCGGAATGGGAGGTATACTGGGCGTTTGTAATGAGGCAGAAGCCGGCAAGAGCGGCACAATCCTCACCGGTACCTTTCCAGTCAATGGCGTGGACGCTTCGATCTTGTTTGACTCCGGAGCCTCACATACATTTTTTTCGCTATCTTTTGCGAGGAGGCTGGGGTTAGACGGTGAAGGGATGCCAGACTTTCTAGTCACTCTCCCGTCGAAAGAGCGGATCAGGTGTACCCGCTACCACCGACATGCTGTTGTACGAATTTGTGGTGAAGAGTTTCCGATCGACTTGATAGAGTTCGACGGACTTGGTTTTGATGTGATTGTCGGGATGAACTAGTTGGAGCGGTACAAGGGCAGAATCCTGTTTGCCGAGCATCGTCTGCTTCTTTGGAGTCCGTCTGGGGTTACAATATCTTACCGCCGGAGGCCCAGGGAGCCTTCGACTCAGATCATCACCGACATGGCTATGTATCGTGAATTACGACGAGGGAATGATGTATGCCTCTACTATGTCCAGGACATAGAGAGAGAGACCCAGAGTTTAGCCCAGATGTGCCGGTAGTGTGGGAGTTTCCTGATGTATTTCCTAAGGAACTGCCGGGCATGCCGCCAGCACGGGAAGTTGAGTTTAAGATTGATTTGGTTCCGGGCACCAGACCAATTGCGAAGGCGCCCTATCGTACGGCTCCAGCAAAAATGACAGAGCTCAAGGAGCAGCTGAGAGACGTACTCGACAAGGGAGTTATCCGCCCTAGCGTTTCACCATGGGGAGCGCCGGTCCTCTTCGTGAAGAAGAAGGACGGTAGCCTCCGCCTGTGTATTGACTATCGAGAGCTGAATGCGGTTACGGTGAAGAACCGTTATCCTTTACCACACATTGACGACTTATTTGATCAGTTGAAAGGAGCATCAGTATTCTCCAATATAGATCTACGATCCGGATACCATCAGATTGCCATCCGTGACAGTGACATTGAGAATACCGCATTCAGAACCAGATATGGACATTATGAGTTTACGGTTATGCCGTTTTGTTTATCCAATGCACCAGCCAAGTTCATGGACTTAATGAACCGCTTGTTCCAAGATCAGTTGGACAAGTCAGTGGTAGTCTTCATCGACGATATACTTATGTACTCGAAATCGAGAGGTGAGCATGAAAGCCACCTGAGAAATGTGTTACAAACATTGAGAAAGAATCAGTTGTATGCTAAGTTTTCAAAGTGTGAATTTTGGTTGGACCAAGTATCCTTTCTTGGTCACGTGATTTATGAGGCCGGGATCGCTGTTGATCCGGCAAAGATTGATGCAGTGCGCACCTGGCCTAGGCCGAAGACAGTTACCGACGTCAGGAGCTTCCTCGGTCTGGCAGGATATTATAGGAGGTTTGTGAAGGACTTCTCCAGTGTCTTGAAGCCGATGACTTCCTTGATGAAGAAGGATGCTCCATTCGAGTGGACAGGTGACTGCGAGAGTTCTTTTCAGAGCCTCAAGGATGCTCTGACATCTGCACCAGTCTTGACTATACCAGACGGTCCAGATGGTTTTGAGGTCTATTGCGACGCATCAGGCAGAGGTATGGGTTGTGTGTTGATGCAACACGGGAAGGTCGTAGCATACACCTCCCGACAGCTGAAGAAGCATGAAGAGAACTACCCTACCCACGATTTAGAACTGGGTGCCATTGTCTTCGCATTGAAGATGTGGCGACATTATTTGTATGGGGTAAGTGTGACAATTTATTCTGACCACAAAAGTTTGAAGTACTTGTTTACTCAGAAGGAGTTGAACATGAGACAAAGAAGGTGGGTTGTGTTTCTAAACGATTACGACATCAATCTACAGTACAAAGAGGGGAAAGCAAATGTGGTAGCTGACGCATTGTGTCGCCGAGCACACTCTCTCCATTCGCTAGTCTCTCATACTAGCTTGGTTGAAGAGGTGCGGAGTGCTCAGATGACGGATCAGTATATGTTGAAGATCAGACAGAAGCTTATTGATGGCACATTTGAGGGTCAGAAGTACGACTTCCGACTCCACGATGATGACCTGATTAGGCTTAATGGCCGATTGTGTATTCCGAGGAGTAGCGCTGAACTGAAGGAGCGCATACTGAGTGAATCCCGTTGTTCTACGATTTCGATTCACCCCGGAGCTTCAAAGATGTATAAGGGTATGAAACGTTATTTTTGGTGGACTGGAATGAAAAAGGATGTGAATGATTATGTATTGAGGTGTCTCACTTGCCAGAAGGTCAAGTTTGAGCACCGACGGCCTGGTGGTATGGTACAGCCAATGCCAGTGCCTGAGTGGAAGTTCCATGACATTTCTATGGACTTCGTAGTAGGGCTTCCGCCTACAAGGGGAGGTCTGAATATGATTTGGGTTGTTGTTGACCGACTGACCAAGGTGGCTCGATTCATACCGATGAAGGACACCTGGAAAGTGGCAAAACTAGCAGAGCTCTTCGACAGAGAGATTGTAAGACATCATGGGGTTCCGAAAACAATTGTTTCTGACAGGGATACCAGATTCCTCTCAAGGTATTGGAAATCCACACGGAAAGCGCTTGGTACCGAGCTGAAGCTAAGTATAGCGTTCCACCCACAGACTGATGGTCAGAGTGAGCGCACCATCCAGACACTTGAGGATATGTTATGTGCATGTGCACTTGATTTTCAGACCAGCTGGATTGACAAGTTACATCTGATCGCGTTTAGTTACAACAATAGTTACCATGCTTCGATCAAGATGTCTCCCTTCCAGGAATTATACGGTAGACCATGCTGCACGCCTTTATGCTGGGATGATTCGAGTGAGACGGACATTATAGGACTAGAGTATCTGGAACAAGTTCAAGCAGAAGTACGCCAAATCCGGGATAACATGAAGGCAGCTCAGGATAGGCAGAAATCATACGCCGATGTGCGTAGACGTGACCTGGAGTTCGCCATGGGTGACCAGGTATTTCTTAGAGTATCCCCCATGAAGGGAGTGTTTCGTTTTGGCCAAAAAGGCAAGTTGAGCCCAAAATATGTGGGGCCTTATGTTGTGACGGAGCGGATCGGCCCGGTAGCTTACCGACTTGATTTACCCGCCGAGTTGGACAAGGTACATGATGTATTTCATGTGTCCCAGTTGAAGAAATATATGTCTCATTCGTCTCATGTACTTTAGCCTGAAAGGCTAACCTTAGAGCCGACCATGCAATCAGTGGAGACTCCAGTACGGATTCTGGATACTAAGACTCGAGACACTCGCCATAAGTCAGTGAGACTGGTGAAGGTTCTCTGGTCTAACCAGGACGTTGAGGAGGCCACCTGGGAGCTGGAAGATAAGATGAAGGCGAAGTACCCGTCATTGTTTACTTCTTAGTATTTGTATGTATAGGGTATGGGGCGTACCCCTATTTTAAGGGGGTAGAGCCGTTTCGGTTATGTGTGTACGACGTATATTTAAATACATCGTCTATGTTATGTTGTTATGTTACAGACCGTTGTGTCTGAATGATGTTATGTTATTTGGACCTTGTGTCCGATGTTATGTAAGTATGTTGTTAATGTTGTTATGGAAGTATTGTTTATATGTATTCCCATGTTCTAATATTTAGGATATGTGGGAAGTGTGAACTTTGAGGACAAAGTTCTTTTAAGGGGGGTAGATTGAAATACCCCAAACCTTAGTATGTTGTTTAAACATTTAAATATGGTATATTAAGACTAAAAAGAGTCTTAGAAACATTAGTAAACAATTTAAACCATAGAAAACACAAATGAATGCCTTAAAGTCAATTAGGGCTAAAATGTGCTCTAAGCTTGGGATAAACTTGGTTAAGACCTAGTGAGCTTACCAAGGACTTGTGTATATACTAATGAACATATTAAACCAATTACCAAAGAAAACCAAGCTTGAAAAAAAGTTAAAACACAAAATGTGCTTTAAGGAGTCTTAAAACACAAAATGTGCTTTAAGGAGTCTTAAAGCACATTTTCGAAAAATTGTCTTGTAAATGAGTTTTGAATGGCTAAATGTCCATCATTACTCTTTAATTAATATGTGTACTACTTAGTATCACATTAGTAAGTCTAAATCATTGGGAAATCAAAAATTTCACAACTTTGTGCCTTGTTTTAGTGAATAGTAATTAAAATAAGCTAGATTATACATATGTCAATATAAGTAATTTAATTGGTCAACAAGGACTAAAATACCCCTAACAACATTAAGGGGGTCGGTTTTCTTAGTGGTGAGTCACCACTCTTGTTAGCTTGTTAAACAAATAAAGAATGACTACTTAAGTTACTATTTTCTTTAACATATAAATATCTCTTAAAAGTAAACTTATCTTCATTCTCCCATTTCCCTCTTCATTTCCCACGCCTCCAACCTCTCTTATACCTTGCTTCTTCCTCTCATTCACGGTTTTGCAATAGTACCAACACCAACTTCCATTGTCATTATCTCCTAGCTCACTTTGCCAAATCAAAAAACTAAGGCCACCATTCTCTTTGTCTTGCCAAGCTCTTCAACTTCATCCTTTCAAAATCCCAAGAGCTCCATTTCGGTGCCAAGAGGAATCTCCATGGGAGGAGCTTGAGCTCATCTTTTCACATATTATTGTTCTCCTTTGCTTCAAGGTAAGGAAACTCAAATAAAAACTTCATTTCCTTCATGTTTGTATGTTGACCGAGAATCACCATTGATGGGGTTCTTTATATTGCTTTGTTCTAGCTTCATTCCAACCTTTCATGGACTAGGTGGAGTCCTCTCTTGCTACATAATCAAACTCTCTTTCAAATACCAAGGTAAAACAACTATCTTAATGTTTTAAAACAATGTATAACCTAGGGTTTACGATGAGATGAAGCATAAAGCTTGTATACTCATTTTATCATTTGTATAATGTTTAGAAGTTGTCAAGCAACTAAAGCCTTGCCGATTTTAATCAAGGAAACAAGAAAGAAGTTGTGAGGAAAAGAGGTAAATGTGCTAACCTAATGTAGTTTAATGTCATAAGATAAATGAGCTTATATTGCTTATGAAAACTACATAAGGAGCCAATGGTGAATGACTTAGAAAAATGCTCTCAAGGGCTTAGTAAATGGCATATGTATTGTTGGGTGTATTTGCAGGTCAAAGGCAAATATATTGTGGAAATTCAGTGTTTATGGTTTATGCACTTTAAGGGCCTAAGTGCCAAGCAATTTAAATTATGCACTATATTGTGATGTAGTTTTAAATGAGTGAAGTTTTGTGTATAAGAATGTTCTTGATGGATTTTAGTGTTCTTGATTGTTTAATGGTGAAAACAATGTGTTTTGGCTTGGTAATGTTCTAGTAGAACCCATGTCGAAATTTAGGTAATATACACGAAGTTCTAAGTGTTTAAACGAGATTTGGTGAGCTAGGAAGTGTTTAGGGTGGTTAAGTGTCCTACTAGTAAAAGAAACATGAATTAAGGTATTCTAAGTTGTAAAAAGGAATTAGGCAATGTTTTAGAGGATTTAGAATGCAAATGAGTGCTTTGGGATAGTTTAAGATCATGGAGAGTTTGTGTTTAGGACTAGGGCAATGTTGGTGAATAAGAAGAAGTGATTTGTTGCATGGAGGAGCTATACACTTGTAGAGATATTCAAGGAGTTTGGTTAGGAAGAAAAGATGCTTGGGAGATGATGTTGTAGTGGTGAGAAAACATTTGGGAATAGTGGAAGTTATAGGTATGAAACACCACATAGAAACTTAGTGGAAAACATTATAAGTGTAAACCTTTTTATAAGAATTTGTGTAATGCTTGAGGAGGATTTTAGTGAATGATTTAAGGATTTTAATGGAGGTCTTGAGGTGTGTTTGAAGTGCCCAAATAAGGTTAGAACATACTAGGATATATGTGGGGATGTTTGGAGTTAAATGGGCAATTAAAAATAAGGGTCTGGAGCAGACCGACCTTGGGGACCGGACCTGCAAGGTCGGTCGAGCCCAGTTTACCCTGCGAGAAATGGTTTCTGGAATGGACCGACCTTGGGGACCGGACTTGCAAGGTCAGTCAGGCATGGATTTTTAGTACGGTTTGAGTCTCTGGAATAGACCGACCTTGGGACCGGACTTACAAGTTCGGTCATGCCTGAATTTTTGTACGTGAGAGAGTCTCGGGAATCGCCCGATCTTGCGACCGGACTTGTCAAGATCGGTCGGGCCTGAGCTTTCAAAGGGGAAAAACTCTCGGGAATAGACCGATCTTGCGACCGAATTTGCAAGATCGGTCGGAGTAGAATTTTTGACGGTAATGTGTGTTCTCGAATGGACTGACCTTGTTTAAGGTCGGTCGGTAAGTTCGGTCGGACCCAAACTTGTTAAAAAACAAACAAAGTGTGGCTTAAGTAGTTAACCCTAGGGGGTATAATGTAGGTAATAAAGGCTAAGTTTGGGCATTAAAACATGTCAAATAACCATGTTAAACACTTAGTAAATTTGAAGTTAAGTGAGTTAATTAACCGAAATTCTTAATTATGTATAGGAGTGGCCTACGGTGAAAATCAATCGAATCAAGGACCAAGGTATGGTTTTCTTGCAGTCTGTTGCCTACCAGTTTACACCGGCTTGTGTGTTGTTTGTTTTTCTGTGTGTTTACGACCTTGTAAGATTTAAGTCATGTAATGAGTTTACAGTTGTTTATATTATTGTGATGTTATGACGTGACTCATTTCCCTTGTGTGTGTCTAACATGACTTACTACTTGCTTGTGAATTGTTTGTTAAGTTCCACTGTTGAACTTCTAACAAGTGCTAACTAGGGAGTGAGGAATCCAGTTGTCCAGTCACGCGTCTAAGTATAAGAGTAGATATCTGTATCAGATTCGACTCTTATGATGTTAAGATTGTTCTCCTTTATTTGGCGTTCGATCTCCCGCTAGCTTCCTCCAAAGCTTACCTATTCTGACTTATGATCGGTTTAGTGGGAACATGTGTTTGTGTGGTGTGTTCGGGTCACAATATCCGAACCATCTGTGACTTAAGTTACTCGTTCGACTAACAGAACGGTAATGAGTGTGTGTAACAAGCTTAACATGAGGGTGAACCATTCTCTAGGCTTCTTATGTTGTTTAACCTTCTGGGTTGTTGTTGTGGAAAGTGTATCCACTATGTATGTGAGGTTGTGCTATGCAATATTGTTGCTATGCCATATGTAAATGTTATATGTTAAAATGAATGTCATGTCATCATGACAATTAGTTGCGTGTATCCCGGTAGCCGATGGGCTGCGCGTTAACCATACCAGTCAAGGGTTGCTGACCCCCACGGGGGCTCCATATTATTACTGCAGGATGAGGATCGAGGAGGCGGAATGGCTATAGATTCTAGGCTGCAGAATTATTTTTGGTTATTTTGGATGTTGAGCCCGGGATGCGCCTGTGCTCCCGTGGCGATATATTTTGGTTTGGTTCGTGTTACAGTTGACAGTGGAGTTAATGTGTACAGTTTTCAGTGACAGTTTGTATTAAGTACTCGGTATGTTGGTTATGCATATATGGTTGTTGTTACCTAATGCTCGGGAGTCTGATCATCAGACCGGTACACTTGTATTTATTCTGCCTTATTAACCACGTGGGTGGTTGACGGCGTTGTAGCACCGAATCATTTAGTTATTGTTTAGTTGTTTTTCCGCTGCGATTTAAGTTATTGTTAAGTGATTTAGTAGGGGTGTTACATAATAAGATGGTTAAAATGACTAAGTGACCAATAGGGTCCAGGCCCGGCATACTCAGCATTTATCGCTGAGACTACACTCATTGTGCAAGTTGTTGATCATTGTCGAAGCCGTAGTGCGGGATTAGGGTAGTTAGGGATTACTTTAATTACCACACATGGATTTTATTTGTATAACAATGTTAGACTGTGGATTGTATTATGGTACGGTTATGTATATTCGGGATTGGGTAGACGCTCACTTGTCGACGTTTATGGTTTATGGACTTAGTATGATGTATAGGAGTTATCTCGTTATCACAGCGGTTAGCAGTTTGTTTATTTTGGTTGTTGGATATAGTTATGCTTCGTTGCTCGCATGGACGAGTAACTGCAGGTGACACCCGAGTGAGTATTAATGTTGTTATTTATCTTCCGCTGTAAGACGTTTTATTTATTGCTACGTGAGAGATTATTACATGTTTATGGAAAGGGGTGTTACACTTTTAATTAGTAATATTCTCACATAATAACACTTATATCTTATATCTAAGGTTATTAAATATGGGTCCAAGCCACATAATTACAAATGTTAATTTATAGCATTTTCACCCTTGGTATATAGTTTATGATACATTATAATATATTCATATATTCCAAATGAATTATAAAATAACTATTATCATTACTAACTTAATACCTTTACAAATTAATGCAAATTTTTATAGAACATGTTTCTTAATCATTTCAGCCCATTGATATATTAACTTCATTTAACCCATCTAGACTTGGCCCACTTCAATATTGATAGTATTGGTTTTTCGATTCTCTTCTAACCTAGGCTTAAGCCCTTTATAAAAACATCTGGTCCATTTACTAGAAATCCATTTTGATTCACCAGCTAGAACTCATTCCCAATTAAAGTAACTTTACAACCCTCTTAATTTACAGCCCAATTCAAGTCCAATTTTACCAGTTTCCAATTCTGGCCCATTTCTAGTTTGACCAATTTCAGTTCTGTCCAGTTTTACTCAGATTCTATATATATATATATATTGGAAAATTCACAAAATACCACTATTTGAGTTTCTAAATCACAAAATTGCACTGTTTTTTTCGTAATTCAACTTTAAACATGCTTAAATGTTGTCCAAAATTGATGAAAATTTACATGGACGATGTAAAGTGTTATATTTTGGTTCATTATCAAATTTGAATATTTTTAAGCTCATATGTGACATGTGGGACCCAATGAACTTGTCACATGTTCATTAGGTCCCACATGTCACATATGAGCTTAAAAGACTTCAAATTTGATATTGAACCAAAATATAACACTTAAGCATCGTCCATATAAATTTTCATCAATTTTAGATAACGTTTAAGCATGTTTAAAATTGAATTACAAAAAAACATTTGTGAATTAGAAACTCAAACTGTAATACCCCAAACCTTGATATATTGTCTAAATACTAAACTATGATATTTAAAGGCTAAAAAGTGCCTTAGAACCATCAGTGTACAATTTAAACCATAGTAAAAACAATAAAGTACAACAAATACAGTTTGAACAAAACCATGCTCTAAGCTTGGAGTGAGCTTGGTTAGGACCCAGAGAGCCTACCAAGACTTAATAATATTCAATTATGATTTAATAAGGCTAATTAAGTTCTTAGGAAACCATGGTAGACAATTAAACCAAACAAAACACAAAAAAATACCTTAAAGTCAATATGGGCAAAAATGTGCTCTAAGCTTGGGATAAGTTTTTATAAGACCTAAAGGTAATACCTATACCTTAATTATGTGTTAATGAACATATTAAACCAATTACCAAAGAAAACCAAGCTTGAAAACAAGTTAAAACACAAAATGTGCTTTAAGGAGTCTTAAAGCACATTTTTGAAAAATTGTCTTGTAAATGGGTTTTGAGTGGCTAAATGTCCATCATTACTCTTTAATTAACATGTGTACTACTTAGTATCACATTAGGAAGTCTAAATCAATGGGAAATCAAAAATTTCACAAATATGTGCCTTAGTTTGTGAATAGTAACAAAAATAAGCTAGTTTACAATATAAGTCAACATAACTTGTTTTGATGGTCAAACAAGGCCTTAGGTCTATTAATTGAAGGAGGGGGACGGTTTCCTATGTGGTGACTCACCACCATGTGCTAGTAAATTAAAAGAAAGAAAGAAAAGTAAGTAAAGGTTACTTTTGCTTTTAACATAAATATCGTCAAAGGTAGACCTCTCACCTCATTCTCTTCTTTTCTCCTTGTTCCCACCGTCTTCATCCTCTCCTCTCTTCTTCAAAAATGATTTGCTATAGTAACCTCTCTTCTCCATCTTCATTTCCTTGCCAAATCCAACTCCATGCTCCAAATCAAATTCTAAGACCATATTTGTCTTAGTTAGACCAAGCTCTACACTTCTATCTTTTCAAATATTCAAGAGCTCAAGTTTGATTCCATGGAGAATCTCCATTGAAGGAGGAAAAGCTCACCTTCTTGCAAATTGTTGTTCTCCTTTGCTCTAAGGTAATAAAGATCAAAGAAAATCCATGTTTCCTTCATTTCCATGCATGGCCGAAAATTCACCACTTAATGGTGCATTCTCTTGCTCTTCATTTAGCTTGAAATGATCTCCAATGGAATAGGAGGAGTCATCTCTTGTTACATATTCAAGCTCTCTTTCAAATTCCATGGTAAACTTTTATTTTAAATGTTTAAAACACTTATGTAAATTTAGGGTTTATATGTGAGTTTAAGTATGAAACATAATGCTCATTACCCTTGCATGTATATTGACTAGAAAGTTGATAAGTGATCAAACTCCTTGCTGATTTTCGGTTCAAGGAAACAAGAAAGATGTATGAGAGGAAAAGAGGTAAACAAACTATCTCAATGTAGTTTAAATGCCTTAGGAAAAGTGAGCTTGATTTGCTTAATAAAATACCGAAGGAGCCATTAGTGAATGACCTAGTAAAATGCTCTCAAGAAAACTATTAAAGGGCATATGTGATGTTGAGTGTATTCGCAGGTTGAAGGCATTTAAATGTGGAAATTCAGTGTTTAAGGTTTATACAATTTAAGGGCCTAAGAGCCATGTTATTTAAGGGCCTAAGTGCCAAGCAATTTGAGTTTATGCACTATATTGTGATGTAGTGTTGTTTAAGGAATTAGTTGTGTGTAAAGAACATTCTTTGTGAAGATGAATGTCTTGGATGGGTAAAGGAGGAAAAATAATATGTTTGTGTGTAAGGAATGTGTATTAAGTGATTAAGTGTTTTTGGTCGTGAAAAGGTGAAAACCTAAGGGTTTGGGTGTGAGAATATACAAGAGAAGCTATGGCAAAATTTAGTTGATAAACAAAGGAGTTTATGTGTTGTAATGGGAATTTATGACCTAGGAGGTACTAGGAATTGTTAAGTGTTAAGATGGTGAAGAAAAAGAATTAAAGTGTTCTAGTTGCTAAAGATGCATGGGCATTGCCTTGGGGAACATAGTACTCAAGGAGTAGTGGTAGTACAACTAAGGTAACATATTGGTTAGTTGGTGTTATAGGCATGACTTACCACTTAGAAATCCTAAGGAGAAAACATTACAAGTGCTAGGAATTTTGGTATGAAATTTGTGTAATGGTCAAGATAGTTTTGGTGTGTGATTTAAGGGGTTTAGTGCATGGCTAAAGGTGTGTTTGAAGTGCCTAAGGGTGTTAGGACATACTAGGAGGTTTGAGGAAAAGTTTGGAGAAGATTTGACAAGTTTTGGACATGTTCTGTTGTGGACAGACCCAGGGGACCGACCCTAGGTTGGATCGGTCGGCCTCTGTTAGTCGCCCATAAGTGGTCCTGGAACGGTCCGACCTTGGGGACTTGGGTCAGACATGGGTCTGTCGGGTGAGTTTAAAAGACGGAAAAATTGCTGGAATGGTCCAACCAGAGGACATGGGTCGGACGTGGGTCGGACGAAGTGGAATTTTCAAATCCGAGAATTACTGGAAGGGTCCGACCCAGTTGGTTGGGTCGGTCGGTGGGTCGGTCGGACCCAAAAGTTAAAAAAAAACAAGAGTGACTTAAGTAGTAAGCCCTAGTGGGTATAACAGGGATAATCAAGTGTGAATTAAGTAAGGAAACTTGACATATAATCATGTAAAAACACTTAGTTATTCAAAAGTTAAATAAGTTAATTAACTGACATTACTAATCATGTTTAGGAATTACGTTTGGCAGGACTCGTATGCAGCAAGGGCCAAGGTATGGTTTTCTTGCAACCTGTGTCCTACCGGATTACACCGGCTTGTATGCCAATGTGTTTTTCTGTATGTTTGCCACGTTATAAGATAAATCATGAAACAAGCTTACAGTCATTATTGTTGATGTGTGTTTGCATACCGATACTGGTAACCTCGAATGCGCATGAAAGGCTAGTTAACCATTATTAGGTAAACGTAGGAGAACGGTATCCGGTAATAACGTTTCCGACCTAAGGAACGTTCTAACCACGGCTATGTGTGAGTTTGTTGTGTGATGTTTTGTGTGATGTTTCTGTAAATGTACGACCCTCCTTTGTGTACTGATGTGATAGGTTCCACAGCGGAGTCTTTATCTCTGAATATTTATATATAATGGGGGGGTGAGGAATCCGGTAGTTCCGGTCGCGCGTTGTTTGAGAGTTGTTGTATACAGTTTCTTCAGCTTCCTCTCTGTTGGTTGTCTTCCTTCATTGGTCTTCGATCACCCTTGAGCTTAACCAAGGCTCTTGACTCACGTCTGTTGGGGATTATGTATGTTGTGTTCGGATCACTATATCCGATCCATCTTTATGTTAAGTTATCCGTTCGTCTAACAGGACGGTGACGAGTTATATAAACGAGCTTAGCAAGAGTTTGACATCATCCTCTAGGCTCTCCTAGTGAACTAACTATGCTTGGGGCGGTTCCCAAAGAGATCCGTACCCGTTATGTTATGTGTTATTGGTGTTCAATAATGTTATTTGCGATGTGATGTTATATGTTGTTTAAATGTGAAATATGTGGATCATGGATATGAATCCCAGTTTGTAAAAGAGACGTTTATGGAAACCCGACTAGTGGGTAAGTGTCGTCTGTTAAGGAAATAGCTCCTTTAAGGGAGAAACACTCTAGGGTCAAAGGACACAAAGAGTGATTTATTAGGTGTAGATGTGTTGTCTGTATTTGTTGTGACCTCGGTTGTGGGTTGTAATGTGTTTTTGTGTTATTGGTGTACATGCATGATTCAAATGTAATCAACCGCATGCTAAGACGACAAATAGTTGTGCGTGGCCCGGTAGCATACGGGTTGCGGGATTACCATACGAGCAAAGGTGCTGAGCCCCTTGGGGGCCACCCTTTCTTCTCTTTCCTATTTCAGGTACAAGGAGCTGGAAGCCGTTCGAGAGTAGGACGGGGTAGTCGTTTGTACATGGGTAGCCATTTAAATTGTTTATGTATCGTAGGTGTAGTAAGACCGAAATTGTTATCGGCATCAGTTGGTAAATACTCGGTACAGTTGGAATGTTTATGTATGTTGGTTGTTGTTAATGGAAAGGGATAGTAATGTGTAGTTGCTCGGGAATCTAGTCCATCAGACCGATACGATGTATATGTATTAGCCTTGTTAGCCATGTGGGTGGTTAACGGCGTGTAACACCATTGAGTTAAGTAATGTGACGAGTTAAGTTTTCCGCTGCAAATGGTTATTAAGTGTCTTATTGTAGTAGGGGTGTTACAAAAAGTGGTATCATAGCGAAGTATCGCTCTGATGACTGAATTACCTAGCTTAGGAAGTACCGAGTTAGGAGTTTAATACTTTGGGTTAAGGGTTGAGTGATAGCGTGAGTAATCACTAGTAGAAAAATGGCCATTTTCGGCCCCCCATTTTCGGCGGTTTTTAAATTTTCGTCGAAAATGTGTGTCGGGACATGCTATTTTCGGCGGTTGTATATAGGAACCGCCGAAAATAGCCAACTCAAAAGACCATTTTCGGCGGTTCCTATATACAACCGCCGAAAATCGTCTTTTTAGTTGGCTATTTTCGGCGGTTGTATATAGGAACCGCCGAAAATGAGTCTTATTTCTAATACCCTAGCGCCCCGACTCGACATATCTCTGCTGCCTCTCTTCTTCCTCGACGCTCTCTACTCCAGTTCGCCCCTCAAATCGCCCTCTCTTCTTCTCCGTCGCCGCCACGCCTAACGCCGCCGTCACCGCCGCCGCCTCCTGCCGCCGCAGTCGCGCCACTACCCCCGCGGTCTGCTGCTGCCCAAATCCAACGCCAACAGAGAACGGGGTTAGTTGTTGTCCAATTCAAAAATTTTGAGATTTTGTTGAATTGGGTGCTAATTTGTTGTTTATATGTAATTGTTGATTGATATATGTATTCTGGAGTGTAATTGATTGATTTGTTTGATTGGAAATACAGTATGTGGGCAATTTTAGAAAATAAACTATACGCTCGCAAGGTGTTCGATGAAATGATTTAACCAATTTCAATGATTATTTTTGCTATCTTACCATTGTTTATGTGAATTTTTGAGAAGTAAACGACCTTGGTGAATTGACGTATCAATTGTACTGTGTTTTCTTCATTTAGATACTACACAAGATTGGCAGTAGTAGTCGCGTTAGCTAGCTCCTCGTGTCTTCACTCGCCACCCGCTTCCGTTTGATCCTCGTCCATCCAAATACCGGTTAGTTTTTTTTTTCAACCTAAATCAATTTCAATTTATCATGCATAATTGTTTGTATAATTTGTTGATTTATATAAAATAGTTAGTTGCAGGATTATATATATATAACAGGATAAAATAACCACAAAATAATGTATATGGCAGCAAGGTGTTTTATAAAATGTTTGTGTAGTTAGTTTATTTATATGTAGTAGATAGTTAGTTGAGTAGATGTACATATATAAACATGTACTATAACTCTCTCTCTATCTAACTCATCCATCTTTATCTCTCTCTCTCTATATCTCATCTCTCCTTCCCCCGTCGTATCTCTTTCTAGATGTGTTATTACTTATATCGCCAACCCGTAGTCTAGTCCATATCTATATTAGATTGTATGCACATTATATATATATCATATAACACAACCAAGTAGTATTATAGATAGCATATTATATATATTATACAGACTCGCCGTGCGAGAACCATATCGATATATATCCTTTTCCGAAGATAGGTTAGTTTGATTTTCACTTTGTTTTTTCGATCGAATTGTTATTTAGAACGTTAATGTTTAGAAATTTATGGCTAGTTAGATTGTGAAAGATGACCGGTTTGAGTACAATGAATATCTTGGTAGTTGTATATGTATATGGTCATTTGTGACCATTTGAAATGGTTTGTATATGGTCATTTGTGACCATTTGAAATGTGTTGTTGGTCATTTGTGACCATTTCATCATTATTTTGATTTTTTGACAATTCTCTTACAAAGAGTGATTGACATCCTCTACAATACGATGTAGAGAGATGTTTGGATATATCTGGATGTTGTATCTGTATATTTTATACGTTTGTTGACACATGTGGGATTGTAAACTAAAACGAAAAAAACCAAAAAAAATAAAGACATTTTCGGCGGTTCCTAGTAAGAACCGCCGAAAATAAGTAAAAAATGGGCAATTTTCGGCGGTTCTTACTAGGAACCGCCGAAAAATGCTTGTTTTTACCTCACTTTGAGCTGCAACAGCCGTTATTTTTGGTGTTTTTGTCGTTTGGAACCGCCGAAAAAGGTTATTATTTTCGGCGGTTTTATAACCGCCGAAACTTTGGAAAGGCCTTTTTCGGCGGTGTAATATTCGGCGGTTTAAAACCGCCGAAAAAGGCCCAAAAGAACCGTCGAAAATGACTCTTTTTCTACTAGTGAATACGCTAGTTAGGAATTTCCAGTGTGTACTGGAAACCTACAATATCCATCCCACCCTCCACAACCCCTGTTTTATAACTTGGGAAACAACGCCAGGGAGATGAAAGTCCTCTCTTACTCGGGAAAACCCGATCTGGCTGTTATTGAGTACCTCTGTAAGTACGGAGAACCTGTCAGGCGGTGGATTCCAAAAAGCGAGAATCCCGGAGACGGTTTCCATCTGAACAATATTAACCAAACTTGATAGCGAAGAATGAGGAATCCTATGCGTAGAGGAATGGAATTTCTGGCAACCTGGGTCGACATGCCGAGCAGTCGAGAACAACCAGCGTGCAGCGCACCAACCGTGCAATTGGAAAGAAGTGAAGTAATGAAACCCGAGACGAGTGTCTACAGGACTACAAATGTTAAATAATACACTAACGGTATACCAACCAACTAAGGAACTACAACTTAGTACCCAAACAAGAGACAAGTCTCAGTAACCACGACAAATGCGTGGAACGGGCTACGAAGAGGATACAATACTAAGTAAAAAGGGGTCTCCAATGATGGGAAACACCCTATTTAATGATTAATATATGAAGTCAGTGAGAAGTCACCCAGAGGATTTATTGTCAAGACCGTAAGGTCAAGTAAGGGCCAATAAGGCCACTGATGATAGTGCGGGAAAGAACAATACCGCAACCGGTGTGTGTGTTAACTGATAGCCAGTTAGCATGGCGCACTTGCCATGGCAAGTGCTGCTAAGAGCAGGGCTGTTCGGGAGAATTATTAACAACTACGGAGTACTTAGTAAAGTACCACAATGTTAAGTGAGATCGTCACAGTTGTGGAAGGGCTTAACAGCCTAACCTCTGTAATTGGGATATACCAGTCAGCAAGAAGCTGAACTCGGTTAAAGCAAGAAGACATGGTAATACCACGAGAATTTTCCTTTCAAACACAGATCTATTTTTAACTCCATTCTTTTCAAAACCAAAAATTTCTTTCGAACTGATACTTCTTCCTAACCTGCATACTAAATACAACAGTGGATAAACTTTTCCTTGATTAAGTTCGGGAAGCACGGAATGCATATTGTCACAGGACAATATAAGGGAGTTGACAACAGAATACTTCACCTAGGCGTGTGACGGACACTACAAGTGTACCAACTGAAATGTGGGACGACCGCACTCCGATTGGAGCTTGTGGGTCTGATAGACCTACTTATGGGTTAGTCGGGTAAGTAGCAATGTATCAATAGGGTACCCCACCTATGTATATGAGTAGAGTCTGGAACACGGGAAGTAGTCGACTCCATACTACGGTCAGCAGTAAAAGTCAAGCAAGAGCAACTGATTACCATGAATGGTTAAAGTAAGAGGACCTAGATAAGTTAATGAGACTAAAAGGAATTAGTAAACTCATTTTAAGGAAATGTTTAAGAGTCAGGAAGTGCGAAGTGCACTAACTGTAATGTAAAGACATCACATATGTCTTAAGAATCCCGAGGGGTAAACATGGTAGCTGGAATGGTGACCCAGCCTGTGCATGGCAAGCAGATGCCTAATGTGGACACATTAATGTGCAATGAACGGGATGAAACTCCCAGAATGAGTACCTACACTACCAGGAAATGTTGATCTTCACAGAAGAAGATAATAAGCTAGTTAAGAACGTAAAATGGCGTGGCTAACTGAATATACCAATAAGTGTGAACCAGATGTAATGGCATAACTTAGCAACACCCAGGAGCAATCCTTGAAGGGTGTTCGCATCAACGATAGTTGAACGAAATAACGTGACTGAAACACAAGGGTTGAAACTAACACCCAGTTTAGACATAAGTTGTCTGGAGACGGACTGACAATCCTAAGGGGCATCCCATGAAAGGAAACGTGATGCAACGACCCTGTCATGGAGCCCAATACAACCTTTAACCATGTAATGTTGTACAGAGAAATACATGTGTGTGGACAGCCTACAATGAGCGGAGCTCAAGGCAATAAGGCTTATAAGCCACAAACAACATATGTTATGTAAATTTAATCGATTGTAAAAGTTTATGTTATATAAGTAAGTAAAGCGGATAACGAACCAACGCTAAGAGAGTGGGGATACCTCTTAATATTGTGAGACCGCAACACCGGTAGTTAGGTGAACTAAGTTCAGGGAATATGTTAAGGGTGGACCAATATGGTTATTACCGGAGGAGGATTTGAATGGGAATGATACGAAAAGTAGTGTTTATACCACTTGTGGAGACTGGAAGAGTAATAAGTCTAATAGCAACCACCATAGATGTGTGACGCTAAATGTGTAATGGAAAATGCTCAGGAGCATTAAGACACAAAGACTAGAATATTCAACAATCAGCCAAATGAGTGGCGAACCATAATACGAGTGATGTAAGTATATGTGTGGAAGCTAAAATGACAGTGAATACCATATAAGTTGATGTTATACAATGAGTAAGAGCACGGTGTGCAGCAAGCGACCGTTGTATAAGTGTTGTTGAATAATGATATGGCAGATAAGACAAGTTACGAGTTAAACCCATTGAAGATAAAAAAGTAAGTGATACCAAACGAACCGGGCAGTAAGCCGGTAGCTAGTACTATGAGATAAGAATCTCAGTGAAACATAGTGTAAATTCCTATTGCAATCGCATAAAAGATTTACTGCCAAGAGTTTACGCCTCTGCACTCTGTATGACTGAGTGTTTTGGTATTGCGCTTGCGCGGTAATGATCGAGTGAGATAGTTAGGAAGTTGGGAAGATGTTAATTGTGGTAAAACAACAAAAGACTTATAACACTATAAGACCGAGGCATAGGAAATGCGAGGTCGTACCAATGAAATGATACTGGTACAGAACCAAATGTGGAAGCATGACTGGCAATAAGTGACTACAATAACACGGGATACCAAAAGTCAGTATGTAATATACCTCAAGTGTGGAAAATAATTGAGAGAGCACCACACATTAGGTGGTAGCTCAATCTCAACCGACAGTAAGTAGGAAGAAATCAAGTATGTCATTATGAAATACATGGCAGTATGCACAGTAAGTTATTATGGGAGTGGATAGAACGTTTGTAACTCACCGAATTCGCTCACGGTAAGAGATACCACGCATCGGTTGAGAAACCGTTATTCCATTATAAAGGTGATAATCGGAGATGTATATTACAGTAAGAATAACGAGTGGGGCAAACTAACCTCTACAGTTAGCAGAAACTAGTGAGCCAGTAACTCAAGTGTTGAATGTGCATAGTGAACATGAGTGAATGGCTAATTATTAATGCCTAGAAGCCTCACAGGCCAGAATCGAAACCAGATAAGAGTTAAAGCATACTCCAATGAGAATTCTTGGTTTAGGGACTAAACCGCCAATATGGTTAAGATCCTCTAACCAGAACACATTGTATAACAGACCGCGTGGAAGTTGAAACACTTCACGATGGTAGAACTTTTTTAAACCAATATTTAGTGGTTGATTACGTGGGTGTAATCCCTTTTAAGGGGGGTAGAGCGTAAAACCGCTTAGTGTGTTTTACCGTACAAGTGTACGTGAACTATGTCGTGCATCGCACAAAATAATTTGTTTGGATGATTGATGCGTGCGTTACATAAACATACGCATTCATTCATGGTTTAATTATGGTAATTGCGCACAAAGATGCGAATACCATTGTGATAAGTGTGTTTATTTTGTTAACAGTTATGGGTGAGAGTATAAGTGTAAGGGAGTAGAGAAACTCCCGGGGAACTAAAGCCCCAACAGTATATAAATGTAAAACCATGTGTAGTATTTTGATAAAAATATATGTATATATGTAATATAGTGATTCGTGAAAGGGTATGAAACTGACATAAAACCTAGTTAGAATAAGATTCCCTAGGTAACAGGATTAAAGTGAATGGAGATAACTGATAGACGGAGTTCTATCCTTTGGAGATGTAATGATTATGACTTGAAAGACTAAAAGATAAAAAATTGGAAATGAGTGATTTACCTGATGCTCGAAAATGAAGTGGGAGGTGGAACTTGATTTGCATGCGATCAAGGGAAGCCGAACACAAATTGGGGTGGAAGGATAGTTCAACTCTGATGCTGATCACATTACGGTTGGGTGATTCTTGAAGCTCCCCTAAAAGGTCATAATTAACCACGTTAAGGAAAAGAAATAAAGAACATAAGTTGGACTAGGAGTTGTATGTGTTTTCAAAAGGATTTTGAATTGGTATTTATAAAACGTCGATAGATACCTTACATTATGAAAGTACTTTTACTTAACCTTAACAAAGAATATTTTTGTAGTACTTGCTCACGAGCCGAGGACGTATGCATGAGAAGTACACATGTTTTAAAAGAAAATTTTAAGTGAATGTTTGATCTCCCAAAGGAACGGGGACAGAAGGTGTCCGTCGCGACCGGGTTCTGCAGGATCACTGTGTATATAAAAGATATTTTTTGATTGTTATACATGCTATGACATGTTGTGTGGTATGTGAAATAAATACTATTTTGACCTTGAGTCCTAATGTGGTTGGGGTTCCGAAAGTTGTTATGTTACCTAGACCTATGTGTCTAAATGTTGTTATGTTACCTAGACCTATGTGTCTAAATGTGTTATGTTACCCAGACCTGAGAGTCTAAGGGTTGTTATGTAAGTACAAATGTTGATTAAGATACCAGGACCGTTGAGTCCGAGGTTATCATGTGAGTATGTTATGTTATGTATGGATGTGTATATGTTATCCGGACTGTTAAGTCCGAGGGTGTGATGTAAAGTATGTTTGGTTATGGAAGTTTTATTTGCAAGCAATCTCTGTTTTCTAATCCAAATGATGCGTGGGAAGTGTGAACTTCGAGGACGAAGTTCTTTTAAGGGGGGTAGATTGAAATACCCCAAACCTTGATATATTGTTTAAATACTAAACTATGATATTTAAAGGCTAAAAAGTGCCTTAGAAGCATCAGTGTATAATTTAAACCATAGTAAAAACAATAAAGTACCATAAATACAGTTTGAGCAAAAACATGCTCTAAGCTTGGAGTGAGCTTGGTTAGGACCCAAAGAGCCTACCAAGACTTAATAATATTCAATTATGATTTAATAAGGCTAATTAAGTCCTTATGAAACCTTGGTAGACAATTAAACCAAAGAAAACACAAATAAATACCTTAAAGTCATTATGTGCAAAAATGTGCTCTAAGCTTGGGATAAGTTTGTATAAGACCTAAAGGTCATACCTATACCTTAATTATGTGTTAATTAACATATTAAACCAATTACCAAAGAAAACCAAGCTTGAAAACAAGTTAAAACACAAAATGTGCTTTAAGGAGTCTTAAAGCACATTTTTGAAAAATTGTCTTGTAAATGAGTTTTCAGTGGCTAAATGTCCATCATTACTCTTTAATTAACATGTGTACTACTTAGTATCACATTAGGAAGTCTAAATCAATGGGAAATAAAAAATTTCACAAATATGTGCCTTAGTTTATGAATAGTAACAAAAATAAGCTAGTTTACAATATAAGTCAACATAAGTTGTTTTAATGGTCAAACAAGGCCTTAGGTCTATTAATTGAAGGAGGGGGGACGGTTTCCTATGTGGTGACTCACCACCATGTGCTAGTAAATTTAAAGAAAGAAAGAAAAGTAAGTAAAGGTTACTTTTGCTTTTAACATAAATATCTTCAAAGGTAGACCTCTCACCTCATTCTCTTCTTTTCTCCTTGTTCCCAACGTCTTCATCCTCTCCTCTCTTCTTCAAAAACGATTTGCTATAGTAACCTCTCTTCTTCATCTTCATTTCCTTGCCAAATCCAACTCTATGCTCCAAATCAAATTCTAAGACAATATTTGTCTTAGTTAGACCAAGCTCTACACTTCTATCTTTTCAAATCTTCAAGAGCTCAAGTTTGATTCCATGGAGAATCTCCATTGAAGGAGGAAAAGCTCACCTTCTTGCACATTGTTGTTCTCCTTTGCTCTAAGGTAATAAAGATAAAAGAAAATCCATGTTTCCTTCATTTCCATTCATGGCCGAAAATTCACCACATAATGGTGCATTCTCTTGCTCTTAATTTAGCTTGAAATGATCTCCAATGGACTAGGAGGAGTCCTCTCTTGTTACATATTCAAGCTCTCTTTCAAATTCCAAGGTAAACTTCTATTTTAAATGTTTAAAACACTTATGTAAATTTAGGGTTTATATGTGAGTTTAAGTATGAAACTTAATGCTCATTACCCTTGTATGTATATTGACTAGAAAGTTGACAAGTGATCAAACTCCTTGCAGATTTTCAGTTCAAGGAACAAGAAAGAAGTATGAGAGGAAAAGAGGTAAACAAACTATCTCAATGTAGTTTAAATGCCTTAGGAAAAGTGAGCTTGATTTGCTTAATAAAATACCTAAGGAGCCAATGGTGAATGACCTAGTAAAATGCTCTCAAGGAAACTATTAAAGGGCATATGTGATGTTGAGTGTATTCGCAGGTTGAAGGCATTTAAATGTGGAAATTCAGTGTTTAAGGTTTATGCAATTTAAGGGCCTAAGAGCCATGTTATTTAAGGGCCTAAGTGCCAAGCAGTTTGAGTTTATGCACTATATTGTGATGTACTGTTGTTTAAGGAATTAGTTGTGTGTAAAGAACATTCTTTGTGAAGATGAATGTCTTGGATGGGTAAAGGAGGAAAAACAATATGTTTGTGTGTAAGGAATGTGTATTAAGTGATTAAGTGTTTTTGGTCGTGAAAAGGTGAAAACCTAAGGGTTTGGGTGTGAGAATATACAAGAGAAGCTATGACAAAATTTAGTTGATAAACAAAGGAGTTTATGTGTTGTAATGGGATTTTATGACCTAGGAGGTACTAGGAATTGTTAAGTGTTAAGATGGTGAAGAAAAAGAATTAAAGTGTTCTAGTTGCTAAAGATGCATGGGCATTGCCTTGGGGAACATAGTACTCAAGGAGTAGTGGTAGTATAACTAAGGTAACATTTTGGTTAGTTGGTGTTATAAGCATGACTCACCACTTAGAAATCCTAAGGAGAAAACATTACAAGTGCTAGGAATTTTGGTAAGAAATTTGTGTAATGGTCAAGATGGTTTTGGTGTGTGATTTAAGGGGTTTAGTGCATGGCTAAAGGTGTGTTTGAAGTGCCTAAGGGTGTTAGGACATACTAGGAGGTTTGAGGAAAAGTTTGGCAAAGATTTGACAAGGTTTGGACATGTTCTGTTGTGGACCGACCCAGGGGACCGACCCTAGGTTGGGTCGGTCGGCCTCTGTTAGTCGCCCATAAATGGTTCTGGAAAGGTCCGACCCAGGGGACTTGGGTCGGACATGGGTCGGTCGGGTGAGTTTAAAAGACGGTAAAATTGCTGGAATGGTCCGACCCAGAGGACTTGGGTCGGACGTGGGTCGGACGAAGTGGAATTTTCAAATCCGAGAATTACTGGAAGGGTCCGACCCAGTTGGTTGGGTCGGTCGGACCCAAAAGTTAAAAAAAAAACAAACAAGAGTGAGTTAAGTAGTAAACCCTAGTGGGTATAACAGGGATAATCAAGTGTGAATTAAGTAAGGAAACATGACATATAATCATGTAAAAACACTTAGTTATTCAAAAGTTAAATAAGTTAATTAACCGACATTACTAATCATGTTTAGGAATTACGTTTGGCAGGACTCGTATGCAGCAAGGGCCAAGGTATGGTTTTCTTGCAACCTGTGTCCTACCGGATTACACCGGCTTGTATGCCAATGTGTTTTTCTATATGTTTGCCACGTTATAAGATAAATCATGAAACGAGTTTACAGTCGTTATTGTTGATGTGTGTTTGCGTACCGATACCGGCAACCTCGAATGCGCATGAAAGGCTAGTTAACCATTATTAGGTAAACGTAAGAGAACGGTATCCGGGAATAACGTTTCCGACCTAAGGAACGTTCTAACCATGGCTATGTGTGAGATTGTTGTGTGATGTTGTGTGTGATGTTTCTGTAAATGTACGACCCTCCTTTGTGTGGTTAACTCAGTTATAATACCGTATTGTGTGCTGATGTGATAGGTTCCACATCGGAGTCTTTATCTCTGAATATTTATATATAATGGGGGGTGAGGAATCCAGTAGTTCCGGTCGCGCGTTGTTTGGGAGTTGTTGTATACTGTTTCTTCAGCTTCCTCTCTGTTGGTTGTCTTCCTTCATTGGTCTTCGATCACAACTGAGCTTAACCAAGGCTCTTGACTCACGTCTGTTGGGGATTATGTACGTTGTGTTCAGATCACTATATCCGATCCATCTTTATGTTAAGTTATCCGTTCGTCTAACAGGACGGTAACGAGTTATGTAAACGAGCTTAGCAAGAGTTTGACATCATCCTCTAGGCTCTCCCAGTGAACTAACTATGCTTAGGGCGGTTCCCAAAGAGATCCGTACCCGTTATGTTATGTGTTATAGGTGTTCTGTAATGTTATTTGCGATGTGATGTTATATGTTGTTTAAATGTGAAATATGTGGATCATGGATATGAATCCCAGTTTGTAAAAGAGACGTTTATGGAAACCCGACTAGTGGGTAAGTGTCGTCTGTTAAGGAAATAGCTCCTTTAAGGGAGAAACACTTTAGGGTCAAAGGACACAAAGAGTGATTTATTAGGTGTAGATGTGTTGTCTGTATTTGTTGTGACCTCGGTTGTGGGTTGTAATGTGTTTTTGTGTTATTGGTGTATATGCATGATTCAAATGTAATCAACCGCATGCTAAGACGACAAATAGTTGTGTGTGGCCCGGTAGCATACGGGCTGCGGGATTACCATACCAGCAAAGGTGCTGAGCCCCTTGGGGGCCACCCTTTCTTCTCTTTCCTATTTCAGGTACAAGGAGCTGGAAGCCGTTCGAGAGTAGGACGGGGTAGTCGTTTGTACATGGGTAGCCATTTAAATTGTTTATGTATCGTAGGTGTAGTAAGACCGAAATTGTTATCGGCATCAGTTGGTAAATACTCGGTACAATTGGAATGTTTATGTATGTTGGTTGTTGTTAATGGAAAGGGATAGTAATGTGTAGTTGCTCAAGAATCTAGTCCATCAGACCGATACGATGTATATGTATTAGTCTTGTTAGCCACGTGGGTGGTTAACGGCGTGTAACACCATTAAGTAATGTGACGAGTTAAGTTTTCCGCTGCAAATGGTTATTAAGTGTATTATTGTAGTTAGGGTGTTACACAAACAGTAGTACTCTGTGAATTTTTCCCTTTTTTTACCAAATTCATTTTGATTTTGACTTGGTCAACATCCCCCATCTGATTTTAACCTAACCTTAATTTTGACTAGGTCAAAATTTCGAATTTAAACCCTAATTCTAACCTAATCCAATTTTGATTTCGAGATTTACACTTCTGTCCTAACATTTTTTCAAATCACACTTTAGCCTAATTTCCTTAAATTTAGGGTTTGCCCTTAATTACCTCCTAATTGCCATTTCACCCAAATATTTCTAGAATTTACAATTTTGGCCTCAATTTCTAGAAAAACCCTAATTCTACAAATTTTTCCCCAATTTTATTCAGAAACCCTAATTCTAATTTTGAAACCCTAATTTTTAAGATATCAAACCCTAATTTCATATTTCCCCCAAATTAATTGCAAAACCCTAATTTTATAAAATCCAGAATTCTAATTCACAAATTCGGAACTTAATTCATAAATTGAGAACCCTAAATCATTTTTTTCCAAATCAATTTCGAAACCCTAATTCTGGCTTCAACTTTAATTTCGATTTATCACATACGAAATTATCTTTTGTAATTTTCAGAACCTAACCAAATCATTAGGGTTCTAGTTTCCGCAACACAACCAATCACTACTCAAATTCTAAGTATATGTAATGTCCAGAGTTGTACAACATTTGCAAGAAAAGAAAATGGCTTCACCGAGCCGAACATCTAGAGCTATAAAAAAAAATTCACAAGGGGGGGGGGGGGAGGCTTCACAGAGCCGAACAACAGAGAAGAAGAAGAAGCTAGTTTATCCTAGTTCCACTTTGAATATTGAAATACCCCTAAATTAATTTAAATTAATTTAGGGGATTTCTTTTATAAAAACCCTAAATAATATTATTAAACACTAAATTAGTGTATGGTATTATTTAAAAATTATTTAGGGGACTTCTTATATTAAATTCTAAATAATAATACAATTTAATTTACTTTATTATATGGTATTATGAATTTAATAACAAGATTTATAAGTCAATAAATCTTGGAAAAATTCATAGACACTCCAATTATATTATAAAGATTTTAGAAATATTTAGAGCATTGATTTGAAGCATAAAAGTCTATATAAAATTCTAGAAACCCTAAAGCTTCTTAAGCCTTGCTAGGGTTGACTTTTTGAGAATGGTCAAACCATCCCATGAAACCTATACCAATAAATAGGTTATGGAAAACCATGAAGATCGATAAAAAGAACGTCGAAAACGGATCATCCTAGCCAAAGTTATGATAGAATGAAGTTTAGAGCCAAAATTTTGAAAAGTGCCAAGTGTCCTGACCACACGGGTTGCCGGTACTTAGCACAGAAAGCGGCTAAGTATTCTCATTTTCACCAGTATTTTACCCTAACTTGTGACGGCCGTATCTCACTCATCCTTTCGAATTTTCCAGTGCTGTCTTCTTCATTCTCTTCTTCTTAATCTCCTCTTTCCAACCATAACTCAAACATTACCTAACTCATTTTACATCGACGGAAAAATCGATCTAAAGTTGCCTCCTTGTGAATTTGCAACCTAGAATTCCAGATTTTTCTAAAATCAGGTAAACTTCGTCTCCCCATAACTTCTTCGTTTCTCAGCCAAATTTCGTGTTTTTTAGCTTTTTTGAAGATCTCTAATCCCTCTACAACTTTCATGTTGATGACCAAAGACAATTCCCAACCGTTTGGAAGACACAGGTGTCTAAAGTTTCGGATTTGTCATCACATAAAATCATAGATTTTTCCAGAAAACGTCAGGTATAAACTCGTAACCTTCGGCTTAGATTTGTTTCTGTGTATTGCAAATTAGAGTGAGTTCTTGCTATCAATGTGTAGAGCTATGTTTCCTCTTTATATTAAGCCCAAGAACATGGCCTAATTTGAACTATAACTTATTTTATAGATCTCCAAAGTTAGCTCCTCGAAACAGCCAAGTTCGAATATTTTTCCAGAAACGTGATTACAATTTCCTTCGTTGGAGCTTCTCCGGTAAGTCTCCATTCTATTCCTCCTATTTTGTCACTCGATTTTGCATTATCTACCTAGCCCAACTGCCAATTTGATCAATTAAGCCTTGTATTGAGAGAATTTTGTTAAAATCGAATCAGGTAAAACATAAACCCTTACTTTCATAACCCAGAGTCATATTTGTGGTATATTGTATGTTAGCTAGTGAAATTGGTATCAATAGAACCGCAAGGAAATTTCGAGTTCAATGGAACAAAAATCAGTCGATTTGGTTTTGTGAGTTGAGAGAAATCGACAATTTAGTACTCGGGTGTCGGGTTAAGGTTGCTGAAGAACTCGAGTTTCAGCAGCCGTCCGATCGTGATTTAAAGAAACGAACGGCCCAGATTATATCGTGGGTAATTAAAAGTATAATAAGTTATTATAATTCCAGAACAATATCTTAACTTGTTGAATTTATTTAATGGCCTTCCCGAATGTATTTTGACTTGAAGATTTAACCATAGATTCCTTATTAAATCTAGTTTATTTTGATGTAAATTAATATGGGTTTTGAGTATTTAAACCTATGTTATAAGTTTTGCAAGTTATGAGTATTATGGAATTATTTGGATAATTTTAAAAGATATTTTTATGAAATAAAAATTTTATAATACGTATAAAATGTTATAGTTACTATATACTTAATTTGGGAATTTTGGACAAGAGGAAATAGGTTTAAAAATTGTAATTCTAAGGTTTTTCATAAGTTATCTTATAATATAAGGTTTTTAATGTAACAAAAATTAAAGTATAGTTTATTAATAAACTTTTTAGGTTGGGAAAATATGAGAAGACTAAATTAGCATCTAATAACAGTATGTTTATTTTGGGTATTAACTTTTAAGTGAAGTAACAATTGTTTACTTATATATATATATATATACTTGTATGAGAGAAATAAAATAGTAACTTAGGTTAAATCAAGGGATTAAATTAATCTTCATTTATATTAATTATATAGAATTGAAGTTAATATACTTAATTGGAACTAAGGAAAATACTTTATTTTATAAACCATATATTGGATATAGATATGTGTAAAAGTTAATATAAATAATTAAATGCAATAAAACTACATAAAGAATGTCTTGAATAAATCCTAGTATATATATATATACTAAACATAAATAAAAGAAATAAAATACCTTATAGAAAATATAATATGAAGGAATTAATGAGATAAACTAAACCTCTACATAATACTAATAAAAGAATATTATATGGGGTGGTATTAATTTATGCTTATGAAATTGAGTTTTAAGTTACCTTTGAATTTCTAAGAATTATATAAATCCTATTTAAATGCATGTATAGTATTATTTGTCTGTAACACCCCCGAATAAAATATCCATAGATTAAACAAAGCGCCTAACGATATCATAGGTTAACTTTGTAGCGGTATAAACACCATCCGAGTGCTACAGACGCCAACCACCCACGTGGTTGACATGACCACTCTACCAACACCAAGTTACGGTCTGCATGACTGGAAACAGCCCTCAACCAAAAATCATATACAACATGAAATACCATTCTAAATTCCAACCCAAGTACCGAGTGTCTACAACATAGTTATTACGTTAAACATACAATCTAAATAAGTACATCCGAGGTTTAATTCTACATGGTAACAACCCATACATCTAACACCCTACTTACAAGTCTTGCCCAGTTGGACTACCCCCATGGTAGTCATCCCATCTACGATCCGTCACGTTCCAGATGACCACCTGTAAAAATAAAGGACTCAGCAAAACTATGCTGAGTATGAATATGTGTAGCCCGTATGTTGCCGGGCTGACGACTACTTGGTCGAATAATTATTAAGTCCAATTTACATGCTATAGTAAAGTAGTAAAGCACACCACAACACACCATGATATCATACACACTTAAAGGTAGCATAGCAATATCAACAAACAACCAAGCATACCAGGCTGGCAACATAGCAACATCAAACACGCAACCAAGCACAACAAGCTGCTAGTATAGCAACAACAATCATGTAAATAATAAGACATGTGCATAGGTAATTTATGCCCGTGATCCTCACTATGGGATCATTCGAGTGTTGTGTGTCTTCATTTCTTTTCTCTTGTTCCCATAATGTGTATTTTCTTCCTCTTTCCTTGCACCGAGTCTGGGGATATAATTAGATCCCGTGACCATATCATGTAGGTGCCAATCTTTCCTTGTTTCTTTAAGGATTATTTGTGAATTCTTTTATCTCCGCACGTTGGAGGACGTCTCCTCCATAGCTAATTCCTCCAATCCCGGCATCATAAGTCGAGAAAGAGGGGTCAACAATAGACCCCAGGTCATGCTTCCCAAATTGCCAATCCTTCAGTCCCGGCGTTGTACGTCGAGAAAGAGGGGTCACCTCTAGACCCCAGGATGTGCTCCACAATAGTCGGTCGAAGGATCTGATGCAGATACCAACTCCCGAGCATTCATACCGCGCGGCCCGAGATGTTGTCTTCCCGGGTTATTCTCATGTTCCACCAGTTGATATTTGCTCTTCATTATCATTAATGGATATACACCATAATGGGTGTCATGGTACGTCCTCTATGGTTAAAGAGGAATTTCCCTTTATGGAGTTTTCTTTGTTTACATAGTTCGTTGTGTTTTATCTTAAAGTTCCATAAATGAGAAAGGGACTAAACTACTGTGTGCGCGCAAATAATATGCAACAATGATATAGCAATCATATAAGCAAGATAAGCAAGCAATCCAATTTCATGCTTTAATCTTATGGTCATTTTCACACAAGGCACACAGTAAACAAGCCGTGTAACACGGCAACATACGGACCACACATATCCATACCTTATTCTGAAGCAAGAGTTGTCTAACACACGGGGTCCCGGTTGGCGTTCATTATGGCCCTAGAGTTAATCAACACAACTTGTCAGTTTTATGACTTCATGCACAACTGTTGTGACATTTTTCCTAACTTATTCTATGTTAACATGTGCAATTCCCTAGGTGAGTCTTTAAGTGCTTGGTTTGAATTAACCATTAGAAACTTCCCAAGTATTGATCCGAGACTTATCTTACTCCTAGGACATTCACATTGTCAACTCACACGTTAACTAAGTCCTTTCCTGTAGCTAACGTTTTAGGGTATTCTTAAGCACCAACATGTAACAAGGTTATCAAAATTGACTATTCACCCCACATTTATGCCCAAAACTTTCGATAATTACATATACTCCCATAATAATAATTTGTGTTATTTTTTTTGACTTAATATTCCTTTGTATACTTGGAATAATTATCCTTATCATTTTATTTTGGTCAGCCTTCATAGGTGGTCAAGGTTGACCACTTAAATTATTCTTTGACCAATCTTGATAGTATTTACGAAGATATCCCCTTAGTTCCCTAGTTTTACCATTTACCCTGAATTTATAAAATTCATATTTATACTTATAAAAACCCAAAAGATTATTCCTTTCGGTAATTATTAGTATTCACACCCTATATTTCTCTTTATTACATTTTTACCCATTTATGACTAATTCATTTAGTTAGGATATTTTCATAAGGTTTTAAAATTCATTTGGGCCATATTAGAAGCTTATAATTATACCAACATTTTCTTAATACATTCCTAGGTAACTTTAATTATTGAAATTATGATTTGCACCAGAATCTTTTTGTATATATATATATATATTCATTTCGCCCAAGCCTGTTGAAATACCCCAAACCTTAATGTGTTAATTAAATGTATAATTATAATTCCTAAGGCTAATTAAGCCCTTAAGATCATTGGTGAAGAAACGAAAACCAAAAAGGAAAAGAAAATGCGAAAAAGTCACAAAACGTGAAAACACGTATTTAATTATTTTAGGAGGTACATAACCTTCGTTAGAGTTATAAATTATTTTTATACCTTAATTACACACTGAGAACGTGTGGGAGAAATTCCGGAAGAAAACGGATCCAAACAATGCGTTAAAACGCTAACGGAGTCTAAGGCGCGTTTTTCGAGGAAACCCGAAAACGTGACTTTAAACAGTTAAACGACCCCGTAAAAATAATAGCTGATTTTATAACAATAATTAAACATTAATGGGAGTTTAATAACCATTAAAATTAAAGGAAAGAGGAAATTCCGGTAAACTGTCCCGGTTAGTGAATAGTACTAAACCGGGCAATTAAACGAGCGTTTTCTGTCAAAAGACGAAAAACGCTCCAGCGTGTTTATATTGGTGGGCCGGTTTTATTTATGTAGACAGCCCACTCACATGTGACTAGTTAACTAATTAATTAAGTCAAGAGAGAGAGAGCCAAATAACAAAGGGCACAAATACCCCTCACTCTCTCTCTCTTCCCTTATTTTCCTTTTTCCCCTCTCTCTCTTCCTCTCTTTCCTCTCTCCTCTCTCCCAGACGGCTCCATCTTCTTCCCCACTCCATCGATTTCTCTCCTCCTTCTCCAATGGCTACTACACTTCAATGCCATGCCCAAGCTCCATTTGAGCTCCAAATCAAAAACAAATCACACATTCTTCTTCCTCTCATCCTCCTCTATCATCCTCTCTTTTCAAAATTCCAAAAGGATGAAGTTGACCTCCATGGGTTTTCACCATTTGAAGAGAAAATGGCACCAATGAGAAGCTTGGAGTCTCCTCTTTCTTCTAAGGTAAAAATTTCCAAGAAAAAGTCATTCCCTCTTCATCTCTTGGTGTAATTGATTTTTCACCATTTTTGATACCTTGTTTTCTCCTTGTTCTTGAGCTCCAAATTTATCCTTCAATGGTGGAGTAGTTTCCTTCTTGATTCAAGGGAGAAAATCCCTCTTAAAAGCTTCAAAAGGTAAACCCTAATTCTAGCCCTTTGATTTAATTGAGTTTCTAAGGGTTTAGATAATTAATTGTGTATGTTTTGTGTTCTTGGGTGTTGGGATGGAGTTTGGAAACTCCATACCCTCTTAGCCGATTTTTGGAGAAGGTTTGGAGCAAGAGGAGAATTTAAGAGACTTGTGAAATTTAAGGTAAGAAGAACTACCTTAAACTTTGTTTATAAATTGTTTAAGTGTTTGGGATGGGTAAACAAATTAATGAACCCAAAATTATGGATTGGAATATATGTTGGAAGGTGTTTAGTTGGTTTTGGAGGAGTTGTGAATTAATGTTGAGTTGAGGGCCTTAAGAGCCAAATGTTTAGAGGTTTTGTTTATATTGTGTTCATGAGGATTTTTGGTGATTATGTTGATGTTGATGAGATTGGAGGATTTGTTGTGTGCTGTTTAGGACCCTTGAAAGGGTGTGGCTAGATTAGGAATGAAGAGGTTGTGTTTTGATGATAAATGATGAGGAGGAATGTGTAGAGATTATGGGGAACATGAGGGACTACAGTAACATGATTATTAAACATCGGTATGGAATATACCTCAAGTGTTGGGAATAACCAACAGAGTACTACACAATAGGTAGTAGCTCAAACGTAACCGACGGTAAGTCGGAAGAAATTAAGTAAATCAGTGTGAAATACAGTAAGTATCATGGAAATGGATAGTAAGTTTTGTAACTCACCGAATTCGCTCACGGTAAGAAATACCACGCGTCGGTTGAGAAATCGTTATTACCAAGATAAAGGTGATAATCGGAAATGTACAATACAGTAAGGATAATGTGTGGGGCAAACTAAGCTCTAAAGTTATCAAGAGTTGCGCAGCAGAAAGTAGTGAGCCAACAATTCAAGTGTTAAATGTGTGTAGTGAACAGGAGTAGATGGCTAATTATTAACGCCTATAGCCTCACAGGCCAGAATCGAAACCAGTTAAGAGTTAAAATAAACTCTAGTGAGAATGCTTGGTTAGGGACTAAACCGCCAATATGGCTAAGACCCTCGAACCAGAACACAGTGCGTAGTAAACCGCGTGATGTTAAAACACTTCACGACGGTAGAATGTTCAAAACCAGTGATTAAGTTATTGATTACGTGGGCGTAATCCCTTTTAAGGGGGGTAGAGCGCAAAACCATTTAGTATGTTCTACCGTACAAGTGTACGTGAACTATGGTGTGCATAACACAAAATGATTTGTTTTGATGATTGGTGTGTGTGTTACATAAACATACACATTCATTCATGGTTAATTATGGTAATTGCGCACAGAAGATGCGAATACCATTGTGATAAGTGTGTTAAAGGATGTGTGTGAAAGTATAAGTATAAGGGAGTAGAAAAACTCCCGGGGAACTAAAACCCCAACAGTTTATGTTTATATGATACCAAGTGTAATATTGCGTAATATATTTTGATAAAAATATATATATATGGATATATGTATATATACAGTAGTGTGATTTATGAGGAGGTATGACACCAATGTAGAACCTAGCGAGAATTAAATTCCCTAGGTAACTTGATTTAAACCCTTGGAGATGTAATGATTATGACTAGATGGACTAAAAGATAGAAAATGGTATATGTTTGAATTAGATGCTGTTTGAAAATGAAGTGGGAGGTGAAACTTGATTATCATGAGATCAAGGGAAGCCGAACGCAAATTGGGGCGGAAAGATAGTTCAACTCTGATGCTGATCACATTAGGGTTGGATGATTCTTGAAACTCCCTATAAGTGGTCATAAATAATCACATCAGGAGTAAGATGCAATTAGCAATAATTGGACTTAGAGTTGTATTGAGTTTTCAAAAGAATTTTGAATAGGGTTTCAAATTTTCAATTGGTATTTTCGATACTTCAATAAATATTTTAAAGATTTGTAAGTGGTATTTTCAAAGGAAGGACTACCTTTATGTGACCTCGTAGAGGATTTTCAACTTGTATCCTTCCAATAAAGGATTTCATGACACTTAACCTCATAGAGGGTATTTTCCTACTACTTGCTCACGACCTGAGGACGTATGAGCCTTTGTCTTAGGACCGGTGACATGAGAAGTATATTTTAAAGGTGTATGCAATCGTTTTGATCTCCCAAAGGAACGGGGACCAGAGTGTCCATCGCGACCGGTTCTGCGGGATCACAGTGTATATGTACTCTACATGGGTCTCGAACTCATGAAGAGATGGAAAAGGAATTTCTGGTTGTTATACATGCTAAGACATGTTGTGTGGTATGTGTAATAATTATTACTTGGGACCTCGAGTCCTAATGTGGTTAAGTTCCGAAAGTGTTATGTTACCTAGACCGGTGTGTCTAAAGGTTGTTATATAATCAAGACCTAAGTGTCTAAGTGATGTTATGTTATCAGGACCTGCGAGTTCAAGTGTTTTATGTTACCCAGACCTAAGAGTCTAAGGGTTGTTATGTTGGAACAATGTTGTTAAGGTACCCGGACCATCAAGTCCGAGGTTACTATGTGAGTATGTTATGTTATGTATGGATGTGTATATGTTACCCGGACCGTTAAGTCCGAGGTTATGATGTAAAGTATGTTTGTTATGGAAGTCTAAGTTGCAAGTAATCCCTGTGTTCTAATTCAAATGACGCTAGGGAAGTGTGA
This sequence comes from Limonium bicolor, assembly GCA_023374045.1. Taxonomy (NCBI): domain Eukaryota; kingdom Viridiplantae; phylum Streptophyta; class Magnoliopsida; order Caryophyllales; family Plumbaginaceae; genus Limonium; species Limonium bicolor. Next base: position 123,963,539 of record CM041783.1, on the reverse strand, counting down.
ACTTCGAGGGCGAAGTTCTTTTAAGGGGGGTAGATTGAAATACCCCAAACCTTAATGTGTTAATTAAATGTATAATTATAATTCCTAAGGCTAATTAAGCCCTTAAGATCATTGGTGAAGAAACGAAAACCAAAAAGGAAAAGAAAATGCGAAAAAGTCACAAAACGTGAAAACACGTATTTAATTATTTTAGGAGGTACATAACCTTCGTTAGAGTTATAAATATATTTTTATACCTTAATTACACACTGAGAACGTGTGGGAGAAATTCCGGAAGAAAACGGATCCAAACAATGCGTTAAAACGCTAACGGAGTCTAAGGCGCGTTTTTCGAGGAAACCCGAAAACGTGACTTTAAACAGTTAAACGACCCCGTAAAAATAATAGCTGATTTTATAACAATAATTAAACATTAATGGGAGTTTAATAACCATTAAAATTAAAGGAAAGAGGAAATTCCGGTAAACTGTCCCGGTTAGTGAATAGTACTAAACCGGGCAATTAAACGAGCGTTTTCTGTCAAAAGACGAAAAACGCTCCAGCGTGTTTATATTGGTGGGCCGGTTTTATTTATGTAGACAGCCCACTCACATGTGACTAGTTAACTAATTAATTAAGTCAAGAGAGAGAGCCAAATAACAAAGGGCACAAATACCCCTCACTCTCTCTCTCTTCCCTTATTTTCCTTTTTCCCCTCTCTCTCTTCCTCTCTTTCCTCTCTCCTCTCCCAGCCGGCTCCATCTTCTTCCCCACTCCATCGATTTCTCTCCTCCTTCTCCAATGGCTTACACTTCAATGCCATGCCCAAGCTCCATTTGAGCTCCAAATCAAAAACAAATCACACATTCTTCTTCCTCTCATCCTCCTCATCCCTCTCTTTTCAAAATTCCAAAAGGATGAAGTTGACCTCCATGGGTTTTCACCATTTGAAGAGAAAATGGCACCAATGAGAAGCTTGGAGTCTCCTCTTTCTTCTAAGGTAAAAATTTCCAAGAAAAAGTCATTCCCTCTTCATCTCTTGGTGTAATTGATTTTTCACCATTTTTGATACCTTGTTTTCTCCTTGTTCTTGAGCTCCAAATTTATCCTTCAATGGTGGAGTAGTTTCCTTCTTGATTCAAGGGAGAAAATCCCTCTTAAAAGCTTCAAAAGGTAAACCCTAATTCTAGCCCTTTGATTTAATTGAGTTTCTAAGGGTTTAGATAATTAATTGTGTATGTTTTGTGTTCTTGGGTGTTGGGATGGAGTTTGGAAACTCCATACCCTCTTAGATTTTTGGAGAAGGTTTGGAGCAAGAGGAGAATTTAAGAGACTTGTGAAATTTAAGGTAAGAAGAACTACCTTAAACTTGTTTATAAATGTTTAAGTGTTTGGGATGGGTAAACAAATTAATGAACCCAAATTATGGATTGGAATATGTTGGAATGTGTTTAGTTGGTTTTGGAGGAATTTGTGAATTAATAGTTGAATTGAAGGCCTTAAGAGCCAAATGTTTTAAGGTGGAGATTGGTATTGTGTTTATGGAGTTATGGTGATATTGTTGATGTTGATGAGTTGAGGATTTATTGGGTGCTGTTAGGACCCTTGAAAGGGTGTGGCTAGATTAGGAATGAAGAGGTTGTGTTTTGATGATAATGGATGAGGATGAATATGTAAGATTATGGGGAGGTTATGGCAAAAAATTTTAATGGGATATGACTGCTTGGATGATGGTTAGTGGTTGAGAGAATTAAGGTGTATAAATGGGTTGTTTAGTGTTGAAATGAGTGAAGAGTTGGTCTTGTAATGGGGATAAATAATGGAGCTAGGAGAGTGCAAGAATGATAGCAAAATGGTGCTAAATGACTTGGGATTTTAATGAGTGAGTATGGATTTTTGGAAGTGTAAGAATAGATTGAAATTTGCCTCTGGTTGCTGAAAATTTGGGTACGTCCGAACTTCCGTCCGGACTTGGAAGTTCGGACATGCCCCGTTGCGTTAAAAATTTTTCCGGAGTTGAGTGATGTCCGGACTTCTGTCCGACCTTCGAAGTCCGGACGCGTCTAAAATTTTTCCCAGACTTGTGTCTCGACTTGTGTCCGACCTTAGATGTCCGGACACAAGTTCGGACGTGTCAAAAATTTTTCCCAGGTTTTAGTCTCGACTTGTGTCCGACCTTAGATGTCCGGACACAAGTTCGGACACCTTGAAATTTTTCCCGGATTTGCTCTCGACTTGTGTCCGACCTTTGATGTCCGGACACAAGTTCGGACGTGTTGAAAATTTTCCCCAGAGTTTGCTTCGACTTGTGTCCGACCTTAGATGTCCGGACACAAGTTCGGACACAGTGAAATGTTGACCAAAAATTTTTGTTTAAGAGTAGGAAATGACATCCAATGATGGGGATTGATATGTAATGATGTTATAAGGTTGTTAAGGATAAATTAAGTGAGTTATAAAGGTAATTGAGTGGTGAAAAGTTGTAATATAAATGTAAAGTTATAAAACTACCGAACGGGGCTAATCAAGGGCGCATTAGTCGTTAAATAATTGTGTTACCCCGATGTTAATTAAAGATAGTTATAATGTCCAGTGGTACAAAGATTTTCAAGGAACATGTGATGACACGTAGGAGTGCATCTTCGGTGACAGGTATGGTTTTCTTGCAACCTGTGTCCTAACGGATTACACCGGCTTGTATGCCAACATGTTTTCTGTGTGTTTGCCACCTTGCAAGATAAAGCATGAAATGAGTTTACAGTAATTCATTATTGTGGCGTAATTAATTCCGATACCGCTTGACCTTAGTTATGTGTTAAATAATAGATAACCGACCTTAGGTTCACATAAGAGTTCGGTATGCGGAATAAACGTCCCAACCCATGGGAACGTTCTAACCACGGCTATCAGTGCGTTAGTATATGTTGTGATTATATGTGATGTATGTGAGTTGTTTGGTATGTTGTCGTTGTTATCGGATACAGATATCCACGTTAGTTAAAAAGGAGTATTACTCCCTTATATGTCTAACCAAGTTAGTAACACTACGTGAGGTATGTATGTGATAAGTTCCATAAGGGAATCTCTAACTAATAAGTATATTATGTATGGAGAGGAATCCGGTTGTTCCGGTCGCGCGTATTGTTTGGGAGTTAATATATATATGTAAATTAACTCCCATCCTGTTATGTTAAGGGTTGATTTCCTTCATTGGATTTCGACCTCCCATTAGCTTAGCCAAAGCTTACCTACCCGACCTCCATATCGGGCTAGGAGGGAAATTATGTGTAATGTTGTTAGGGTGTTGACGCCTATGTTGCTTCGACTCCCTCTCTGTTATGTTATGGTTGTTTTCTTCTTGGATTACAACCACCCACAAGCTTAACCAAGGCTTACCTACCTCATCACTATTGGAGTTAGGGGGAAATTATGTATGTGGTGTACGGTCCTATATGAGGCCGCCACTCAAGTAAAGAAAATGTATGTATGTTGTGCTCGGGCTTATATCACCCCGGCACTCCCTAAATGAAGTTCATGTACTCTAAGAAGAGTGAAATTAAGTTGTGTATGCTATAAAGTGAAGTGTGTGTTGTTATGTTGGGTGTGCTGACCTTGTGTATGTATTCATTAATGGATGTTGCTTATAAGCATGATGTGTGTATGAGTTTGTGCATGTTTGAAATAAATCAACCGCATGCTAAGATGACAAATAGTTGTGCGTGGCCCGGTAGCATGCGGGCTGCGGGATTACCATACCAGCAAAGGTGCTGACCCCCTTTGGGGGCCCCCATTACTCTACAGGTACGAAGGAGCTGCAAGCCGTTCGAAGAGTAGGACGGGTAGTTGTTGCACCTGGGTGGTCATTCAAATTGAGAGTGTATTGTAGGTGTAGTAAGACCGAAATTGTTATCGGCATTAGTTTGTAAATACTCGGTACAGTTGTAATGTAAGTGTATATTAAATGTTGGACATGGAACGGGATTAATGTGTAGTTGCTCGGGAGTTTAGTTCATCAGACCGGTACGATGTGTGTATGTTAGCCTTGTTAGCCACGTGGGTGGCTAACGGCGTGTAACACCAAGGAGTTAAGTAATGTCGTGAGTTATGATTTCCGCTGCAAAGTATTGTTCAAGTACGTTGTTGTAGTTGGGGTGTTACAAAAAGTGGTATCAGAGCAAAGTATCGCTCTGATGACCGAAGTACCGAGCTTAGGAAGTACCGAGTTAGGAGTTTAGTACTTTGGGTTAAGGGTTGAGTGATAGCGTGAGAAGTGCGCTAGTTAGGGAATACCAGTGTGTACTGGATACCTACAGTATCCATCCCGCCCTCCACAAACCCTATGTTATAACTTAGAAAAAGAACGCCAGAGAGATGAAAGTCCTCTCTTACTCGGGAATACCCGATCTGGCTGTTACTAAGTATCCTTATAAGTACGGAGAACCTGTCACACGGTAGATCCTGAACGGTGTGAGTCCCGAAGACGGTCTCCATTCTAACAATATTAACCGCTCTTGCTAGCGAAAAGTGAAGAATCTTATGCACAAGAGAATGGAATTTCCAGTACCCTGGGTCGACATGCGGAGCAGTCGAGGACTACCAGTTTACAAGCACTAACCGTGCAACAGTGGAGAAGTGAAGTAGTAGCACACGAGACGAGTGCCTACGGAACTACAAATGCCAAATGGTACATCAACGGTATACTAACCGATTAAGGAACTACGACGTAGTGCGAGGAGGATACAATATTAAGTAAAAAGGGGTTCCCTAGAAAGGGAAACACCCAAGTTAATGGTTATCATGTGAAGACAGTGGGGAGTACCCAGAAGATTGTTGTTAAGGCTGTGAGATCAATCAAGGGCCAGCAAGGCCAATGACGTTAAAGCGGGTGAAAGCAGTACCGCAACCAATGTAAATTGAACCGATAAACAGATTGTATGGCGCACTTGCCATGGCAAGTGCTGCTATAACAAGGCTGTACGGGAAATTTTAAACAATTACCGGTACTTAGAAAAGTACCATGAAGTAAAGTGAGATCATCATAACTGTGGAAAGGCTTAGCAGCCTGACCTCTATAATTGGAAACACACCAGTCAGCAAGAAGCTAGACTTGGTTAAGGCGAGAAAATGTTGTGAAACCACGAGAATTTTCTTTCAAACTTAAATTCATTTTCAAAACCTTTTTCAAAACCAAATTTTCTTTCAAACCCAATCTATTTTAAATTCTTCTTCTTTTAAAACCAGACCAGAAGACCTACACCGGCCTCAGTGCCACATGGTAGGTAAGTTATACCCAGTTACTTTTAAACAACCGGATGGAAACCGGTAAACCCAGGGGTAACCACCCGAGGGAATGGAGCGAGTTCATAATAATACAACAGCGAATACACTTCCCTCGATTAAGTTCGGGAAGCATGGAATGCATATTATCATAGGATAATATAAGAGGAGTTGACAACAGAATATTTCACCTAGGCGTGTGACGGACACTACGAGTATACCAACTGTAATGTGGGACGACCGCACTCCTATAGGAGCTTGTGGGCCTGACAAACCTTCTTATAGGTTAATCGGGTAAGTAGCAATGTATCAGTAGGGTACCCCACGTATGTATACGAGTGGAGTCTGGAACACGGGAAGTAGTCGACTCCATACTACGGTCCGAAGTAAAAGTCAAGCAAGAGAATCAGTTACCAAGAATGATGGAAGTAAAAGAATCCAGTAAAGTCAACAAGACTGAAGGAATCAGTAGGTTTATTTTAAGGAAATGTTTAAGGGTGAACAAGTGCGAAGTGCACTGGTTAGTAAGTAAAGACATAGCATATGTCTCAAGGATCCGGATGAGTGAACACAATAGCTGGAGTAAGTACCCAGCCTACATATGGTGGGGCAGATGCCTACTATGATACGTTAATGTGCAAGGATCGGGATGACTCCCGAGATAACCACTAGGGATATCAATCCCACTAAAGAGGATATTTAACCCAGCAAAGAACGCGGGGCGAAGTAGTAAGTTAAACATACCGATAAGTGTAAGCCAGATGTAATGGCATAACCTAGTAACACCCAGGAGCTATCCTAAAAAGGGTGTTTGGATCAACAATGGTTGAACGAGAGAACGTAATAAAAACGCAAGGGTTGCAACTAATACCCAATTTAAGCACAAGTCGTCAGAAGGAAGTCTGACATCCTGGAAGGGGCATCCCATGAAAGGAATAAACCATGGAGCCCAATACAACCTATAAACCGTGTATTATGTACGGGAAGTAAATGCGTGTGAACAGCCTACAATGAGCAGAGCTCGAGGCAATAGGGCTTATAAGCCACAAGTGAAATATGTAAAGGAAATGTTATTGACCACAGAGATTTATGTTATATAAGTAAGTAAGTGAGCGAAGGAATCACTGCTTCAAGAGTGGAGATACCTCGTGATATGTGAGACCGCAACAGCGGTAGTTATGCGAACAAAGTTCAGGGAATATGTTAAGGGTTGACCACGTTGTCATTACCCAGGAATGATGTGAGTAGGAATAAATGGAAAAGAAGTATTTGTACCAGTTGTGGAGATCAGATGAGTAAAAAGTCAAATAGCAACCACCATAGGTGTGGGATGCTAAATGTGTAATGAACGACGCTCAAGGAGCATAGAGACTCAAAAACGATAGCGTGTTCAACAGTCAGCCAAATAAGTGGCAAGACACAGTGTAATGGCGGAAGCTAATATAATGACGGATGCAGTGTAAGCTAATGTTATACAATGAGTGAAAGCACGGACCGCAGCAAGCGACCGTTGCATGAGTATTGTTAAATAATAATGTGACAATAAGACCAGTTATGAGTTAAACTTAATGGACATACAAGTAAGTGATGATACGCAGACTGGGCAATAAGCCAACGGTCGGTACTATGTGATAAGGAACACAGTGTGAATTCCTATCGCGATCTCATAAGAGACTTACTGTCAAGAGTTTACGCCTCTGCACTCTGTATGACTGAGTGTTTTGGTATTGCTCTGGTACAGTAATGATCAAGTGAGATAGCTAGGAAATTTGGAAAATGTTAAATGTGATAGAAGAACAAGAATTATGGTGTGATAAAACCGATGCATAGGAGAAGCACGGTCGTACCAATCAAAGGTACTTTGTTGACATGAGGGACTACAGTAACATGATTATTAAACATCGGTATGGAATATACCTCAAGTTTTGGGAATAACCAACAGAGTACTACACAATAGGTAGTAGCTCAAACGTAACCGACGGTAAGTCGGAAGAAATTAAGTAAATCGGTGTGAAATACAGTAAGTATCATGGAAATGGATAGTAAGTTTTGTAACTCACCGAATTCGCTCACGGTAAGAAATACCACGCGTCGGTTGAGAAATCGTTATTACCAAGATAAAGGTGAAATACCCCGGATCTAGGAATGGCGATTAAATTACTCTAATATGATTATAAAAGGCCTAATGGTGCCTAAAGAGTATTGGTAAAAAGAATAAAACCAAAAGAAAAGAGAAAACGCTTGAAAAGCGAAAAACGCTAAAATACGCGTTAAATAGTATAAGAGATATATGATCTCGAGAGGGTCCGAGATGGATTCCTAAGGCTTAGTTAGGCCTAATAAGTATACGGGAATGATTCCCGAAGAAAACGGATCCAAATAATGGATTAAAACGCTAACGGAGTTTAAAGCACGTTTTTCGAGAAAACCCGAAAACGTGACTTTAAGTGGTCAAATGGACCCGTAAAAATTATAGTTGATTATATAACTATAATTAAGTATTAATGGAAGCTTAATAGCCATTAAAAATAAAGAAACGAGAAAAATCCGAAAACGGGCCCGGTTAGTGAATAGTGCCAAACCGGGTAAAATAACGAGCGTTTTCTGTCAGAAACTGAAAAACGCTCCAGCTTACTAATATGGTGGGGGCCGATTTTTATGAGTCTTGAGACTCCCCTCTCTCACACATAGCTAGTTAACTAATATATTAAGTCAAAAAGCAAAAGTAAATAGTGAAAGTGGAAAAAGGTAAGTATAAGCTCACCTTTCCTCTTCTCTCTCCTCTTATTCTTTCTTTTCCCACCTTCCTTCTTCTTTCCCACGGTACTCCTCCCTTCCCTCTGTACTGGGACGCATATGGAAGCTCCAAACATGGCTTCTCCACCTTCTCCTCCATGCCCAAGCTTAATCCTTGCTCCGAATTCAAAAATAACCACATATTTGTGATCCTCACCTCACCCTCTATCATTCTCTCTTTCAAACTCGAAAATGGTGAGTTTTCATTTTCGTGGGTGTTGCCCATTTGAGGAGAAAGCACACCATTAGGTAGCTTGAAGCTCCCTCTTTCTATCAAGGTAAAAATATCCATGAAAAAGTCTTGTTTTCTCCATCTTATGCCTTGGCCGATTTTGGTCTCTAATGGAGCCTTGTTTATTCTCTTTTATGAGCATTGTTTCAACCCCTAAGAGCTTGGAGGGAGTTACTCTTTGATTCTTGACCAAAACCCCATCTTAGGGTTTTAAGGTAATCACACATTTTAGAGCTTTAAGCATTTCTAATTAATGAGCTTAAGTGTTTCTACTTGAACTCATTTCTTGCCTTGTGTATTGAATGGGAGATGGGCAATTTCTTGGCCTTTGGCCGATTCTCAAGCAAGAGAAAAGAGAAGAGAAAGAAGAGGAGTGAAAAGAGTAAAGGCTTGTGAAGTTAAGGTAAATAAATTTACCTTGGAGCCTAACTTAATGCTTTTGGTATTTTGGGAAGGGTTAAATTAATTAATGAACCCTAACATATAATGACATGTGATTTGTCAAGATGAGGAAGAGTTGTAGTAATGCTTGATGCACTTGTGAATTAATGCTTGATTTAAGAGCCAAGGAGCTTTGCATTTAATGATGTATGTATTGTGTTACCTTTGGAGGAGTTAATGAGTATTGATAGAATTGTATGTGTGCTGATAGAACCCTTGTGGTTTGGCTAGTTTTAGGATGAATAATGTGATGAGATGAACTTTGGGAAGTGTTAGAAAAGTAGCCAAGTTATGGCAAAATTTGTGTAGAAACCTAAGTGGTTTAAGTGATGTTTTGTGTGGAGAATAACCTAGGGTTAGCTAGGTGTTGTTGGAGTTTGAATTGGGTAAATGATCACCCAAGAATATGAGAGTATGATTGTGGTGAGACATGCAAAAATCTGTAGCAAAAAGAGATTGTGTAAGTGCCTTAGGAGTTTTTAGAAAACAAAGAAAATATTAGGTTTTAAGAGCGAGTCTTGGAACTTGGTATGAGGTGTGCATTATCTTGGAAGTTTGGGTTGGTCAAATTAAGAGAGAACAAGATGCAAGTGCCAAGAGAGGTTTGAGAATGCACAAGTGTGCATTAGTGTAGAAATGAGAATGAAAGAAATTGTGACTTGGGGCAAGAAGTTGAGTAAGGGTTTAACCCATGATTTGAAGAGTTTTAGAGCATGTTTTAAGGTGATTAAACATGTGGAAAACTTGTGGAAAGTTTATGGAAAGATTGGGTGTGGTTTAAGGATTGATTTGGAGTGGAAAAATCAAGTTTGGAGCAGGTTTTAGCAGGGTCCGGGACTTGGTCCTTGGACAAAGTCCCGGACCACACCTAAATTAAGGCCGAGAGTGCAAGTGCTATGTTGGTCCGGGACTATACTCCAGGACAAAGTCCCGGACCAGGTGTTGTTTTTCACCCGAGAGTTATTTAATGAATTGGTCCGGGACTTAGGGTAAGGACCAAGTCCCGGACCACCCCCAGAAACCTACAGAGAGTATTTTAAAGGTTGTAAATGATGGGGGTTTGAATGTTAATGATGTTATAAGATGTTAAGGCCTTGTTTGGTAACCTGTAAAGGCCCTAAGAAGTGTAAGAAAGTGTTAGAAGTGTTTGAGAAGTGAGAACTCAAATTAACAAGAGTGAAACCGAGATAACGGGATTACGGGGTAACTGCGGGAGTAACATTTTATTGTGTTCCGTATGATATTAGTATTAATAATAATGTTGAAACATTATCAGAGAACCGTGCGTGACCCGAGCTTGGTGAGATGACACGGTAAAAGTAAAAACCCCGGTGAAAGGTATGATTTTCTCATGCCCCGTATGCTAACCGAGTTACTCTGATTGTGTGTTTGTGTGCCGGCTTAATCAAGATTAAAGCATGAAAATAATCCCTTGTTTGATTATGTATGCCTTGATGTATGTTGAATGAGCTAACATACTTGTATGCCGGTGTGGTCTAACTTAGTGCATAGACCGACTCTTAGTGAGTACTGATTGACTAGAAACTCGTTGAACGGGTAGTCACATAACCAATGGTATTATGCAAACACACACAAGCTATCGATTAAAGTATAACGATAACACAAACATATGAACTCCCTAAAATGCGAGGAGATGTACGGGTTGAGTATATACCCGATAACGGTTAGAGAACCTTATTGAAACAATCCACGAAATAAATATGAGTGGAGAGAGAAAATGACCTCCATCGAGAGGATTGAAGTTTGTCCAATAATGTAAACATATAAGAAAGGTAAAAGAGACCTAAGGGACTATGTGACTCCCTTGAGATACGGTCGACCTCTTATATGAGGATTTTACCCGGTATAAGAAAATATCCGAATGTACAAGCATATGATTGTGAGGGTAACACTTAAACCTAAGATTACCCGAATTTAAGTAAAGTTCCCAAAGTCATTAGAAACATCGAGAATGATGCTTCTAGACTAATATACATGATATAATTATAACTCCGAGAGAGGAGTATATGGGAATGTGAGTAGTCCGAGAGTAGTCGGACCTAAGTAAAAGAGATAGGAACTAAGAGAGAGTTCCGTGAGCTAGTTGAACCTTCCCACCATGCTAGACCCAGAGTAGGGTCGAAACCGGGGAAGTAAGACTATGCTAGAGAGCCATGAGTTTTGGCTTAAGTATGTAAAGAGAGTACAAGCGTGACGTAGGAGACCTGTAGTGTCTCGAGAATCTACAAGAGCTTGAGTATGAATAACCCAAGAGTGTGGGTGAGATAATGAGTATAAATAACCCGAGAGAAAGGGGTGAGAATATGTATGAGTAACCCGAGAGAATGGGTAAGTATAAGAATGAGTAGCCCAAGAGAATGGGTGTGTATACGAATAAGTAACCCGAGAGAGCGGGTGAGGTATCGAATAAGTAAACAAGGCATAGTGAGGAATAACCCTCAATGCCTAAGAGTAACCAGTTACCACTAACAACATTGTTATGTTAGTTAGGAATCGTGTTCCGTGATTGGATGTAGATTCCTTGTGTGATATACATATATATTGTATTGCCATGATGCATGTTGTTGATTAAAATGAACTCCATGTATATCCGACCCAAAGTAGTCGGCGTACCGCGGTTAGCACGCGGTATATGCGAATTTCATGCACAGCGTAAGCTGACCCCCTAGGGGGAACGTTTTTCGTGTGCAGGTACTTGAAGCTGACCACCGTTCGAGAGAGTAGGACGGGGACTGCTATGAAGCATGGGTAGTTAGATAGTAATTACGAATGCATTTGAAAGAGGTGTAAGTCCGAGTATGTTGTCGGCATCCGTATATTGTAGACTCGGTATAGTAAAGTAAGGAATTGAGTATTGTGCTGTATGAAGTACTCGGTTATTCCAGTCTATCAGACCGTTACTGTATGTGAGTCAGGCCTGGTTAGCCACGAGGGTGGCTAACGGCGTTGTATCACCCTCGGTTGTATTAGAATTCCGCTGCGAGCTTAATGGTAAATTGTAACAGTTTAAGAGGTAATGATGAGATTTGCAGTTGGGGTGTTACAAAAGGTGATAATCGGAAATGTACAATACAGTAAGGATAATGTGTGGGGCAAACTAAGCTCTAAAGTTATCAAGAGTTGCGCAGCAGAAAGTAGTGAGCCAACAATTCAAGTGTTAAATGTGTGTAGTGAACAGGAGTAGATGGCTAATTATTAACGCCTATAGCCTCACAGGCCAGAATCGAAACCAGTTAAGAGTTAAAATAAACTCTAGTGAGAATGCTTGGTTAGGGACTAAACCGCCAATATGGCTAAGACCTCGAACCAGAACACAGTGCGTAGTAAACCGCGTGATGTTAAAACACTTCACGACGGTAGAATGTTCAAACCAGTGATTAAGTTATTGATTACGTGGGCGTAATCCCTTTTAAGGGGGGTAGAGCGCAAAACCATTTAGTATGTTCTACCGTACAATGTACGTGAACTATGGTGTGCATAACACAAAATGATTTGTTTTGATGATTGGTGTGTGTACATAAACATACACATTCATTCATGGTTAATTATGGTAATTGCGCACAGAAGATGCGAATACCATTGTTGATAAGTGTGTTAAAGGATGTGTGTGAAAGTATAAGTATAAGGGAGTAGAAAAACTCCCGGGGAACTAAAACCCCAACAGTTTATGTTTATATGATACCAAGTGTAATATTGCGTAATATATTTTGATAAAATATATAATATATGGATATATGTATATATACAGTAGTGTGATTTATGAGGAGGTATGACACCAATGTAGAACCTAGCGAGAATTAATTCCCTAGGTAACTTGATTTAAACCCTTGGAGATGTAATGATTATGACTAGATGGACTAAAAGATAGAAAAATGGTATATGTTTGAATTAGATGCTGTTTGAAAATGAAGTGGGAGGTGAAACTTGATTATCATGAGATCAAGGGAAGCCGAACGCAAATTGGGCGGAAAGATAGTTCAACTCTGATGCTGATCACATTAGGGTTGGATGATTCTTGAAACTCCCTATAAGTGGTCATAAATAATCACATCAGGAGTAAGATGCAATTAGCAATAATTGGACTTAGAGTTATTGAGTTTTCAAAAGAATTTGAATAGGGTTTCAAATTTTCAATTGGTATTTTCGATACTTCAATAATATATTTAAAGATTTGTAAGTGGTATTTTCAAAGGAAGGACTACCTTTATGTGACCTCGTAGAGGATTTTCAACTTGTATCCTTCCAATAAAGGATTTCATGACACTTAACCTCATAGAGGGTATTTTCCTACTACTTGCTCACGACCTGAGGACGTATGAGCCTTTGTCTTAGGACGGTGACATGAGAAGTATATTTTAAAGGTGTATGCAATCGTTTTGATCTCCCAAAGGAACGGGGACCAGAGTGTCCATCGCGACCGGTTCTGCGGGATCACAGTGTATATGTACTCTACATGGGTCTCGAACTCATGAAGAGATGGAAAAGGAATTTCTGGTTGTTATACATGCTAAGACATGTTGTGTGGTGTGTAATAATTATTACTGGGACCTCGAGTCCTAATGTGGTTAAGTTCCGAAAGTGTTATGTACCTAGACCGACCGGTGTGTCTAAAGGTTGTTATATAATCAAGACCTAAGTGTCTAAGTGATGTTATGTTATCAGGACCTGCGAGTTCAAGTGTTGTTATGTTACCCAGACCTAAGAGTCTAAGGGTTGTTTATGTTGGAACAATGTTGTTAAGGTACCGGACCATCAAGTCCGAGGTTACTATGTGAGTATGTTATGTTATGTATGGATGGTAATATGTTTACCCGGACCGTTAAGTCCGAGGTTATGATGTAAAGTATGTTTGTTATGGAAGTCTAAGTTGCAAGTAATCCCTGTGTTCTAATTCAAATGACGCTAGGGAAGTGTGAACTTCGAGGTCGAAGTTCTTTTAAGGGGGTAGATTGAAATACCCCAAACCTTAATGTGTTAATTAAATGTATAATTATAATTCCTAAGGCTAATTAAGCCCTTAAGATCATGGTGAAGAAACGAAACCAAAAAGGAAAAGAAAATGCGAAAAGTCAAAAACGTGAAACACGTATTTAATTATTTTAGGAGGTACATAACCTTCGTTAAGTTATAAAATATATTTTTATACCTTAATTACACACTGAGAACGTGTGGGAGAAACTTCCGGAAGAAAACGGATCCAAACAATGCGTTAAAAACGCTAACGGAGTCTAAGGGCGCGTTTTTTCGAGGAAACCCGAAAACGTGACTTTAAAAACAGTTAAACGACCCCGTAAAAAATAATAGCTGATTTTATAACAATAATTAAACATAATGGGAGTTTAATAACCATTAAAATTAAAGGAAAGAGGAAATTCCGGTAAACTGTCCCGGTTAGTGAATAGTACTAAACCAGGCAATTAAACGAGCGTTTTCTGTCAAAAGACGAAAAACGCTCCAGCGTGTTTATATTGGTGGGCCGGTTTTATTTATGTAGACAGCCCACTCACATGTGACTAGTTAACTAATTAATTAAGTCAAGAGAGAGAGAGCCAAATAACAAAGGGCACAAATACCCCTCACTCTCTCTCTCTTCCCTTATTTTCCTTTTTCCCCTCTCTCTCTTCCTCTCTTTCCTCTCTCCTCTCTCCCAGCCGGCTCCATCTTCTTCCCCACTCCATCGATTTCTCTCCTCCTTCTCCAATGGCTACTACACTTCAATGCCATGCCCAAGCTCCATTTGAGCTCCAAATCAAAAACAAATCACACATTCTTCTTCCTCTCATCCTCCTCTATCATCCTCTCTTTTCAAAATTCCAAAAGGATGAAGTTGACCTCCATGGGTTTTCACCATTTGAAGAGAAAATGGCACCAATGAGAAGCTTGGAGTCTCCTCTTTCTTCTAAGGTAAAAATTTCCAAGAAAAAGTCATTCCCTCTTCATCTCTTGGTGTAATTGATTTTTCACCATTTTTGATACCTTGTTTTCTCCTTGTTCTTGAGCTCCAAATTTATCCTTCAATGGTGGAGTAGTTTCCTTCTTGATTCAAGGGAGAAAATCCCTCTTAAAAGCTTCAAAAGGTAAACCCTAATTCTAGCCCTTTGATTTAATTGAGTTTCTAAGGGTTTAGATAATTAATTGTGTATGTTTTGTGTTCTTGGGTGTTGGGATGGAGTTTGGAAACTCCATACCCTCTTAGCCGATTTTTGGAGAAGGTTTGGAGCAAGAGGAGAATTTAAGAGACTTGTGAAATTTAAGGTAAGAAGAACTACCTTAAACTTTGTTTATAAATGGTTTAAGTGTTTGGGATGGGTAAACAAATTAATGAACCCAAAATTATGGATTGGAATATATGTTGGAATGTGTTTAGTTGGTTTTGGAGGAATTTGTGAATTAATAGTTGAATTGAAGGCCTTAAGAGCCAAATGTTTTAAGGTGGAGATTGGTATTGTGTTTATGGAGTTATGGTGATATTGTTGATGTTGATGAGTTGAGGATTTATTGGGTGCTGTTAGGACCCTTGAAAGGGTGTGGCTAGATTAGGAATGAAGAGGTTGTGTTTTGATGATAATGGATGAGGATGAATATGTAAGATTATGGGGAGGTTATGGCAAAAAATTTTAATGGGATATGACTGCTTGGATGATGGTTAGTGGTTGAGAGAATTAAGGTGTATAAATGGGTTGTTTAGTGTTGAAATGAGTGAAGAGTTGGTCTTGTAATGGGGATAAATAATGGAGCTAGGAGAGTGCAAGAATGATAGCAAAATGGTGCTAAATGACTTGGGATTTTAATTAGTGAGTATGGATTTTTTGGAAGTGTAAGAATAGATTGAAATTTGCCTCTGGTTGCTGAAAATTTGGGTACGTCCGAACTTCCGTCCGGACTTGGAAGTTCGGACATGCCCCGTTGCGTTAAAAATTTTTCCGGAGTTGAGTGATGTCCGGACTTCTGTCCGACCTTCGAAGTCCGGACGCGTCTAAAATTTTTCCCAGACTTGTGTCTCGACTTGTGTCCGACCTTAGATGTCCGGACACAAGTTCGGACGTGTCAAAAATTTTTCCCAGGTTTTAGTCTCGACTTGTGTCCGACCTTAGATGTCCGGACACAAGTTCGGACACCTTGAAATTTTTCCCGGATTTGCTCTCGACTTGTGTCCGACCTTTGATGTCCGGACACAAGTTCGGACGTGTTGAAAATTTTCCCCAGAGTTTGCTTCGACTTGTGTCCGACCTTAGATGTCCGGACACAAGTTCGGACACAGTGAAATGTTGACCAAAAATTTTTGTTTAAGAGTAGGAAATGACATCCAATGATGGGGATTGATATGTAATGATGTTATAAGGTTGTTAAGGATAAATTAAGTGAGTTATAAAGGTAATTGAGTGGTGAAAAGTTGTAATATAAATGTAAAGTTATAAAACTACCGAACGGGGCTAATCAAGGGCGCATTAGTCGTTAAATAATTGTGTTACCCCGATGTTAATTAAAGATAGTTATAATGTTACCAGTGGTACAAAGATTTTCAAGGAACATGTGATGACACGTAGGAGTGCATCTTCGGTGACAGGTATGGTTTTCTTGCAACCTGTGTCCTAACGGATTACACCGGCTTGTATGCCAACATGTTTTCTGTGTGTTTGCCACCTTGCAAGATAAAGCATGAAATGAGTTTACAGTAATTCATTATTGTGGCGTAATTAATTCCGATACCGCTTGACCTTAGTTATGTGTTAAATAATAGATAACCGACCTTAGGTTCACATAAGAGTTCGGTATGCGGAATAAACGTCCCAACCCATGGGAACGTTCTAACCACGGCTATCAGTGCGTTAGTATATGTTGTGATTATATGTGATGTATGTGAGTTGTTTGGTATGTTGTCGTTGTTATCGGATACAGATATCCACGTTAGTTAAAAAGGAGTATTACTCCCTTATATGTCTAACCAAGTTAGTAACACTACGTGAGGTATGTATGTGATAAGTTCCATAAGGGAATCTCTAACTAATAAGTATACGTTATGTATGGAGAGGAATCCGGTTGTTCCGGTCGCGCGTATTGTTTGGGAGTTAATATATATATGTAAATTAACTCCCATCCTGTTATGTTAAGGGTTGATTTCCTTCATTGGATTTCGACCTCCCATTAGCTTAGCCAAAGCTTACCTACCCGACCTCCATATCGGGCTAGGAGGGAAATTATGTGTAATGTTGTTAGGGTGTTGACGCCTATGTTGCTTCGACTCCCTCTCTGTTATGTTATGGTTGTTTTCTTCTTGGATTACAACCACCCACAAGCTTAACCAAGGCTTACCTACCTCATCACTATTGGAGTTAGGGGGAAATTATGTATGTGGTGTACGGTCCTATATGAGGCCGCCACTCAAGTAAAGAAAATGTATGTATGTTGTGCTCGGGCTTATATCACCCCGGCACTCCCTAAATGAAGTTCATGTACTCTAAGAAGAGTGAAATTAAGTTGTGTATGCTATAAAGTGAAGTGTGTGTTGTTATGTTGGGTGTGCTGACCTTGTGTATGTATTCATTAATGGATGTTGCTTATAAGCATGATGTGTGTATGAGTTTGTGCATGTTTGAAATAAATCAACCGCATGCTAAGATGACAAATAGTTGTGCGTGGCCCGGTAGCATGCGGGCTGCGGGATTACCATACCAGCAAAGGTGCTGACCCCCTTTGGGGGCCCCCATTACTCTACAGGTACGAAGGAGCTGCAAGCCGTTCGAAGAGTAGGACGGGTAGTTGTTGCACCTGGGTGGTCATTCAAATTGAGAGTGTATTGTAGGTGTAGTAAGACCAAAATTGTTATCGGCATTAGTTTGTAAATACTCGGTACAGTTGTAATGTAAGTGTATATTAAATGTTGGACATGGAACGGGATTAATGTGTAGTTGCTCGGGAGTTTAGTTCATCAGACCGGTACGATGTGTGTATGTTAGCCTTGTTAGCCACGTGGGTGGCTAACGGCGTGTAACACCAAGGAGTTAAGTAATGTCGTGAGTTATGATTTCCGCTGCAAAGTATTGTTCAAGTACGTTGTTGTAGTTGGGGTGTTACACCTGTAAATAAATCTATCTAATTTCCTTTCCATCCTAATCAACTCATGATAACACATACATACCTATATATGTATACAATCATTTCGCATTATAATCTTGCACGCATGTTATCAGCTCCCTTAAACCTATAATCGTACAACCATCTCTTGACATACTATCCTCCCATTAACGCACATGTACGTACACTCCCTTCTCTCACGCGTGAATAGTTGCCAGTAATTTAACATCCAGTGATACGTACCTCCATATATGTACATAGAATTCACCCAGTGCGTACTATATACTCCATGCACTTATATGGACGTACCCTCCCTGAAATACCCCAAACTTATAAAACATGGATTAAATATTTAATCATATTAATTAAGGCCTAAACATGCCTTAAAAGTCAACTGAGAACAACAGTGGTCAACATAAAACAAGATGTTGCACCCTTTGACTGTTAAGGGTAAATAAATACCCAAATAAACTTCTTAGGACCTAAAAATTTGTCCTAAGCATAATAACATACTACTAAACATATTATAACCGTTGGACAACACTCCAACACAAAGAAAAAGCATTTACATGCTTCAAGGGCAAAAAGGTGCTCTAGGAAAACCTTAAAAATCAAATGACCTCTAAATAATATAAAATTGAATTACATGATCAAATATAATGTAAGGAACACAAAAAGACCGTTTTCAAAGAAAACAGAGCTCAGAAACACCAGAAAGCACAAAATGTGCGCTAAAACTCCTTAAAGCACGTTTTTGTGAAATTGTCTTTTAAATTGGTTTTAAATGAGCTAAAAGGTTATAAATACCTTTAAATATGATAAAATATCATATTATATGATATTAGGAATTTAATTTCCAAATTTTACAGATTTTTACAAATTTAATATTAAAATATTAATAAAACCCTGAAGTGGGGCCCGCATGAGTCAAAATGACCAAGTTTGGTCAATGGGCAGTTAACGACCCATTTGCCCTTGTGGAAATCGGCTGGAAAGGAGGTGAGAAGACAGCATAAGTCTTTGATTGACAATAATGCTACCTAATACAACCAAGAATAGTAAAAAGGTTACCTTTTCTTACATTTTTCAATAATTAAGCTCATTTCCAAGCTTCCCCCTTCCTCTTGTCTGACTCCCTTCATTACAACCGAGCTCCCTCCCTTCCTTGAAGCCCTCAAGTCTGGTTCTTGAGTTAGGAAGGCAGTCCATACTCTTAAGCTCTTAAGGTAAGCTTTTAATGCCATTTTTAGCCCTTTTTCTTCATCTCTTCACTACCTACACCTAAATTTCGTGGCTCATCTGTTCCTATGGCTTATTCTCAGTTTTCTAAGGTTAGAACAAGAGCTAAACTCGGTTGAGACCAGTAGAGGGACCAAGATTGTTCAAATCTACATTTTAAGGTAAAAATGTGCTTTAAGCTCATAATTTTTTATTCCCTTCAAGTTCGGCTGTGAAACTTTGGTCATAGCCTTATTTTCTTCTCCTTTTCATGTGGAATCAGTTGGTTAGCCATTTGGAGCAAGGGTGGCCGATATCCAAAGGAAATACTCTCTTTTAAGGCATTTTTCCAAGGTAAAACCTAATAACAAGCTAGCACTTCGAGATCTAACTATTTCCTATGTCAATGTGGTGGATCTAACACCTTGTGGTGTGTTTGGTTCAGGTTGAAACCACTTAGAACTTCCCTTGCATTTTTAAGGTGATTTTTGCCTTAAATCTTACATTAATTATTCCTTATGGTTAAGCTCAAGCTTGGAGTGTAACCATATCTTGTTTTTGTGTATTAAACATGTCTAAATCAAGTGGTGAATTTTCCTACAAGTGACCGAGCTCATACAAGGAATAATCAAGGTATAAACACCTTAAACTTATGATTTTTACAATTTTTAAGCATATATATATATATATATGGCCGAGAGTGAAGTTACACATATAGGTTATATTGACCTAGAAATGGAGAAAAATGACTAAGATAAATTAAGCTAGTCATTTAAGAGATTTAATTAACATAATTGTCAAATTTAAGACATTATGTGGAAGTTTGGTAAATAAATAAAAAATTATATGGTGAGGCCGAAATTGTTTATGTATTTTGGGACATTTTATTTATGCATTTACAAGCTTTTAATTAAGTTTAAGTAGTATAAATGCATTACCGAAAATAAATGGGGTATTAGGTGTAATTAAATTAAATTTGGGGGCTTTAGAATAATAAGGTCGAAAATTAGAGTTAAAAAGGAGTTAAAATAAAGTTTATAAGGCTTTATAAAGTTTTGGGGTTAAATGGTGATTTCTAGAAAGTTTGGGTGAAAACCGTAATTATAAGGAATTGGTGGTAAGGAAATATTAAGGTGGTCAACCTTGACCGTATGCTAGGTTTTGACCAAATTAGATAAGTTAGATAACTTATTTAAGGTCTTATAATAAGATAAGTACTTAATGGTAATATTTTATAACATATGTGGTAAATATGTTATTACCAAAAATAAAGGGTGTACAATGGTATTTTAAAACACCCATGGGCTATTAGGAATTTTTAGGAATTTAATGGGTTGTTTTTGGAATTAAAATAAACTATATATGTATAATATATAGTTATTATGTCATTATGACACTTTAGAGAAATATAGATGGTGGAATGGTAAAATACCAAGAGTGTATGGGTTAATAAGGATATTGATAACCCTTTGGTAAAATTTGGAGATTTTTAGAATTATATAAGAGTATTTGTTGAGATATATGTATAATATATAGTTTTAATGATATTATCAAACTATATGTTATAAATTGGGCCTAATGACAATATAAAATGTATATTGAGGTCTGTTCGGAATTTACAAAAATAACCATAGGTTATGCTCTTTTATAAGTTAGAAATGTTATATTAAATGGGATATATAACATGGTAAAAGAAAGGGGTGATTTTGTAAATAAAGGAAATTATGGTTTAAGGAAAAGTATAAGGTTTAATATGTGCCTATGAGGCAATACACAATAGTTTTGTATAAAAACTATAGATTATAAGTTAAAGGAAATAAAAATATCATAGCAAATGATATTAGTATTTTGGTATAACATTACATAATGTTATGTGGTCAAAAAGGGAATTTAAATAAATTCAAGGGCTATACCGAAAATATAAAGGTTGGAAAATGAATTTTAGACTACGGTCTACTATGTTGTAAATGTTATGACAATTAAATGGTATTAAGGTGGTTTAGATGGAATTAATATAAGGAAGGGTACTCACATAAAATAATGTGACAAACTATAAATAAATGGGAGTTATAAACTAAGGTATTTATTGAATAAACCTTAGAAGTTGTAATTATACAACATAAAATGTTACTCATGTTAGGATAATAATCTTATTATAGGTCGTACAATATGATACAACTAATGGGAATAATCATCTAATAAAAGATGATAAAAAGTAACATAAAATATAAGAGTTTATTAAACTCATGGGAATTACCTACGTGGTAAATATATACATACACAAGAATAATGTATATAAGGTGGATATATATATTTTGGTTGAAAACCATATGATTTAATGGTGGTGGTTATTTTAAAAAAAATAATAAATATAGTTACGAACTATAAGTTATGAATTTTAGAATGCATGCATACATGCAACTATAGGTTACGTACCTAAACTAAAGGTGGATAAGATTAAAAGAAATATAAGGAACTAAACTTAACAGTTGGAATAGTTTTGACGTACGCGTTTTAAGTAACAAAACGACTGTTTTTAGAGAAACCCGTAACAACAACTGTAGAAAACAGAGGTGAACTGTCGGGGTTGCTATTATTCGGAAAATACCGGATGTAGTTAGTCATGGAGACTGACGAGTATAGTTTTAATACCGTTTAGATTATACTTCTGACAAGGATGCTTGACAAGCTAGCGGACTACACGGAGCATAGGATCTTGAAGATTCATACTCCACCGTAATACAATCAGGGTGAACGGTATGTAAAGGGGTTGCCGAGTTGACCTAAGGTTGCTCCTGGGCTCGGATTTGGTTGATATAACTTGGTGTTATATGTGTGTGGTTACATGTGTGTTTAAGTGTTGATGCATTAATTATTTATGCACGGGCGTGTAACACCCCAACCGTTAATCTCGTCATTACCTCTTAAACTGTTACTAATTATTCCTACTCACGCAGCGGAACTCTAATTACAACGAGGGGTGTGAAACAACGCCGTTAGCCACCCATGTGGCTAACCAGGCCTTTCTTACATACCGTAACGGTCTGATGAACTGGAACAAACGAGTACTTCATACAAATACAATACTCAATTCATATCTCTACTATACCGAGTCTATAATATACGGATGCCGATAACATACTCGGACTTACACCTCATTCAAACGCATAAGTAATTACAATCTAACTACCCATGCTCACAGCAGTCCCCGTCCTACTCTCTCGAACGGCGGTCAGCTTCAAGTACCTGCACACTAAAAACGTTCCCCCTAGGGGGTCAGCTTACGCTGCGCATGAAATTCGCATATACCGCGTGCTAACACGGTACGCCGACTACTTTGGGTCGGATATACATGGAGTTCATTTTAAACAAACAACATGCAACATGGCAATACAATATATATGTATATCACACAAGGAATCTACATCCAATCACGGAACACGATTCCTAACTAACATAACAATGTTGTTAGTGGTAAGTGGTTACTCTTAGGCATTGAGGGTCATTCCTCACTATGCCTTGTTTACTTATTCAATACCTCACCCGCTCTCTCGGGTTACTTATTCGTATACACACCCATTCTCTTGGGCTACTCATTCTTATACTTACCCATTCTCTCGGGTTACTCATACATATACTCACCCCTTTCTCTCGGGTTATTTATACTCATTATCTCACCCACACTCTTGGGTTATTCATACTCAAGCTCTTGTAGATTCTCGAGACACTACAGGTCTCCTACGTCACGCTTGTTACTCTTATTACGTACTTAAGCCAAAACTCATGGCTCTCTAGCATAGTCTTACTTCCCCGGTTTCGACCCTACTCTGGGTCTAGCATGGTGGGAAGGTTCAACTAGCTCACGGAACTCTCTCTTAGTTCCTATCTCTTTTACTTAGGCCCGACTACTCTCGGACTACTCTCGTTCCCATACACTCCTCTCTCGGAGTTATAATAATATCATGTATATTAGTCTAGAAGCATCGTTCTCGATGTTTCTAATGACTTTGGGAACTTTACTTAAATTCGGGTAATCTTAGGTTTAAGTGTTACCCTCACAATCATGTGCTTGTACATTCGGATATTTTCTTATACCGGGTAAAATCCTCATATAAGAGGTCGACCGTATCACAAGGAAGTCACATAGTCCCTTAGGTCTCTTTTACCTTTCTTATATGTTTACATTATTGGACTAACTTCGATCCTCTCGATGGAGGTTCGTTTATCCCTCCACTCATATTTATTTCGTGGATTGTTGCAATAAGGTTTCCTAACCGTTATCGGGTATATACTCAACCCGTACATCTCTTCACATTTTAGGGAGTTCATATGTTTGTGTTATCGTTATACTTTAATCGATAGCTTGTGTGTTTGCATATTACCATTGGTTATGTGACTACCCGTTCAACGGGTTTCTAGTCAATCAGTACTCACTAAGAGTCGGTCTATGCACTACGTTAGACCACACCGGCATACAAGTATGTTAGCTCATACAACATACAACAATGCATGCATAATCAAACAAGGGATTATTTTCATGCTTTAATCTTGATTAAGCCGGCACACAAACACACAAATCAGAGTAACTCGGTTAGCATACGGGGCATGAGAAAATCATACCTTTCACCGGGGTTTTCACTTTACCGTGTCATCTCACCGTCCTCGGGTCACGCACGACTCTCTGATAATGTTTCAAACATTATTATTAATACTAAGCTTATACGGTACATAATAAAATGCTATTCCCGTATTTACCCCGTTGTCCCGTTAACTCGGTTTTACTCTTGTTAATTAAAGTTCTCACTTCTCAATCACTTCCAACACTTTCTTACACTTCCTAGGGCCTTTACATGTCACCAAACAAGGTCTTAACATCTTATAACATCATTAACATTCAAACCCCCATCATTTAAAACCCTTTAAAACACTCTCTGTAGGTTTCTCGGGGTGGTCCGGGACTTGGTCCTTACCCTAAGTCCCGGACCAATTGCAAACTAAACTCTCGGGTGAAATTTATATATGGTCCGGGACCTTGTCCCTATCCCAAGTCTCGGACCAGCTTGATTGTTCAGTCTCGGCCTTATTTTAGGGGGTGGTCCGGGTCCTTGTCCATGGACTAGGTCCCGGACCCTGCTAAAACCTGCAACTCACATTGTTTTTCAACCCCATTTCAATCCTTAATCCACCTCCCACTTTCCCTAATCTTTCCACAATATTTCTACATGTGTTAATCACCTTAAAACATGCTCTAAAACTCATCAATTCATGGGTGAAACCCTTACCCAAATTCTTACCCAAAATCACTTACACTTTCATAACTAGTTCTCTTGTCTTCTTCACTTCTTGCAACAGATTTAGCTCCCTCTTTTACCATTCAAATAATGCCATTCCCAACACTTCAGTTGACCTTATTTCTACTCCTCACACACACTTCTCCTTGTTTGGTTTCCAAATCATTAACCACCCACTTGAATCTCCTTAAACCACTTAGTTTCTTCCTTATAATAAAACACTCAAACTTATCCATTCCTAGGCAAATTTTGACAGCACCTACTTGCTTTCCTTAGCATTTTCACCACACTAAATGTACTCACAAACACAATCTTCACCCCTGTTTGATGAGGCACCAACAACTACAACACTTTGATCCCCATTTGCTCACATATGTACACTAGCTTAGTTTCTAGATTTATTTGCACACATAAACCACATTAAAAACATTCTCATTCCCACTCAATATTGTAGTACCAAGACTACACCAATTCAAGAGCATCAATCCAACTCTAAAATCTGTTTTACAAGTCAAAAAAAAACTAACTCAAGGTAAGCTTTTTACCTTGTTTGTTTTCTGTTTTTTTTCTCTTTCCCTTCTTCCTCTTCCTTTTTCTCCATCTTTCTCTTCTTGTTTCCACACTACACAAGGGGTCTAGATTGCCATCTACAATCACATCCCCACACACACATATCAAGCTTACTAATTTCATTTTTCCCACACCAAAACTAGTATTTCAAGAACTAGTTTTTAGGCTCTAGCTTAGATATTACCTTGGAGTACTCAAAAGGATGGCTTGGCAATCAATTGGTGGAGTTCCCAAGCTTCCACAAGAGCAAGGAGCTCACGGCTGAAATGGGGAACATATTCAACGTGGAGGAATTTTTCCAAAACTACAAGAACAAGCTAGAAATGAGCAAAACCCTAGCTTATAATTACCTTGAGGCATCAAGGAGGTGAATGAGAGTTAAAAGCACCCTTTTAAGCTTCAAAAGGCCCAACATCCTTGGAAGTGAAGGTGGAGGAACCAAGGTTTTGAGGGGTGGAAAACGTAGCCCTCGCCGATACGAGTCTAACGGTATAATTTTTGTGTGATTCGGTGAAGAAACGAGCAAGTGAGAGGAGGAAGAAGATGGGCTGTTGCTTGCTCTTTGAAATCGCCATTTACAGAGGCAAGGAAGGAGGAGCTCAGTTTGGAGGGAGGGGAAATCGTGAGTGAGGAAAAAGAAGAGGTGAGAGAGTGTTTAAGTTGCTTTATACTATTCCCTCTTTTTTTTACTTTACTTATTTCTTTGTCATCCTATTACCAAATAGCTACAAGCTATTAATGAGTGTACACATATTAATTAAAACCGGCCCACATGAATTAGTAGTCCGGGTCGTTTTTCGTCTTTTCAATTAAACACGTTTCGTCCCCCAGTTTCGTCACTATTCACTTACCGGGTCCGTTTTCCGGAATTTTCTCGTTTAATTAATTTTAATGGTTATTAAGCTTCCATTAATACTTAATTATAGTTATTTAATCAACTATATTTTTACGGGTCCATTTGACCACTTAAAGTCACGTTTTCGGGTTTTCTCGAAAAACGTGCTTTTATGCTTAATTAGCGTTTTCATCCATTATTTGGATCCGTTTTCTTCGGGAATCATTCCCGTATACTAATTAGGCCCAACTAAGCCTTAGGAATCCATCTCGGACCCTTACGAGATCATATATCTCTTATTTTCATTTAATGCGCATTTTAGCGTTTTTCGCTTTTCAAGCGTTTTCTCTTTTCTTTTGGTTTTATTCTTTTACCAATACTCTCTAGGCACAATTAGGCCCTTATAATCTTATTAGAGTAATTAAATCACCATTTTTAGATCCGGGGTATTAAAATCTACCCCCCTTAGGAACTTTGTCCTCAAAGTCGGTGAATCTAGATGGTTACTCTCATGGCGTACTATGCCAAGGTTATAATACATGTATAACCTTACAGACTCCACAAGTCTGTCTCATTTCATACTACACATACCACACACATATCACAGCATGTATAGCAATCAAAAATACTTATGTTCTCTCTCCATGGAATCGGTCCGAAGACAAGAAGGCACTACAGTCCTCGAATCCATGTTGAGTGATATACTAATGATCCCTCAGGTACCGGTCACGTTGAACACTTACTCTTTCTGGTTCACGGCCGTTTCATGACAAATGGGCACTTACTCTCTCTGGCCCACGGTCCCCTCGGTTCTGATCAAAACGTTACACATATACATATCCTCAGGCACTCTGGTTGACTCACTCAACACAGGAACATCTCAGGGTACTCTCCCGTCCCGCTGCCTTTGGAAAAATCACACACTGACACCGCCCCAACCGGTCACTTAGGACCGCCGCACGTACGGTGCAATGGTTTCAAAACCTGTACACGCCCACCGTTCTACCGGTCATCAAGACTTAAGGACACAGCCATCGGCGGGTGATAGCGGTTTCAAAACCAGTTTTCATATCCATCTTCATACTTGAAGAAAATTCTTTTTTCAAAATCTGTTTGAAAATTCTTTTTAAAACATCACAACTCCAAATCAAATTTATGGTAGCTGTATCTTTTCTTAGCGTGATTACTTGTGACCACTTATAGGGAGCTTCAAGAATCATCCAACCCTGATGTGATCAGCATCAGTGTTGAACTATCCTTCCACCCCAATTTGTGTTCGGTTTCCCTTGATCGCTAGCAGACCAAGTTCCACCTCCCACGTCAATTTCAAACAATCAGATAGACAAACATTTTCGTTTTCTATCTTTTACTCTTTCTAGTCATATTCACGAAACAATTGTTTCAATTAATCTCTAGTTCCTAGTACTTAGGTCATTTGTCATTCTCATTTCTTCACTACTTTACCTAGGTATTCCATACTTATGGCTTCATTTACTCAAATTGTTGCTCAATTTAAAACACATAACATACAACTCCAAAGGATGGAACTCACTCCATCTATCATTCTCAAATAAAATCACCTAGGGAACTCACTCCCTCTTAGGTTACACATCGGTTTCATGCCGATTCATACTCATCATAACTCATGTCTAATCTCACTAGACATATACTATAGGGATTCTCATTCCCTAGGAGTCTCTCTACTCCTCTTTTCATAAATATTACATTCTCATTACTTGCATCTCTCATGCACCATACTCATTATTACACAATGAATGGGTACCTATGTTTATGTAACATAAGTTCCAATCATCAAAACAATTTCTTTTTGTGCTATGCACATAGTAGTTTACGCACCAATACGTAAAACATACTCTAAGCGGTTTCTCACCAAAAATGGTATCAGAGCGAAGTATCGCTCTGATGACTGGAAATACCGAGCTTAGGAAATACCGAGTTAGGATATAGAGACTTAGGGCTAAGGGTTGAGTGGTAGCGTGAGAGATGCGCTAGATAGGAACTTCCAGTATGATCTGGATACCTACAATACCAGACCCGCCCTCCACAACCCCCGCATTAAAAGCTCGGGAAAGAACGCCAGAGAGACGGGGAAGCCCAATCTGGCAGTTACTAAATATCTCAATATGAACCAGAACCTATCATGCGGTAAGTCCCGAGAAACGGAAATCCCGGAGACGGATCCCGCTGGAATGACAATAACCGCACATAATGGCGAGAGATCGAGAAATCCTAATCCAAGGAGACCGAAATCTGTGGCAACTTGGGGCGACATGCTTAGCAGTCGCGAGAACCTAGCTGGCCGAGCAGCAGCAAGAAGAAAGCACCAACCGTGCAACAAGGCGGACTCATGAGAAATAATGAGAACCGGGGACACAAGTCTACGGACCGCCATAGTTAAGTAATACCAACATCGGTACACTAACAGACTAAGAATCTAGTCAAGAGTAGATGCACCCACCCTGCCACACCCAAGAGATTGCAATACTTAACGGATACAGCTTAGACAGCTACGAGCATAACTACGGGATATACCCGAATAGGACTACAGAAGTAGTACCTAAATAAGTTAAACCTCGGTAACCACCGTAAAGACGTGGGAACGAGCAATGAGAGGTAAAGCATAGAATTAAAGTAATTAAGGAACTCCGAGAGTGGAGGAGCACCTAAATGAATGACAGTCATGTCAAGATGAGTGAGAAGCAGCTCTAAGGAGTAGTTATCCAACTAAAGAATCAAGGAAGAGCCGTCAAGGCTACCAGATACAATGTGAACAATACCGTGACCGGTATGAGTTAACCTAAAAACCGCCTGTACCGCGCACTTGCCTCGGCAAGTGCAGTAATAACGGGACCGTTAAGAAGGATCTTAACAAGTGACAAGTACTTGGCAAGTACCAAGATGGCGAACAAAGCCAATATAGCCACTTAAACCCTAAGAATTGTGAAACGAAACCTTGAAAAGGCATAAAGGCCTGACCACTGTATAAAGAATATACCGGTCAGCAAGAGGCTAGACCTGGTAAGAAGCAACGGCATTGAAATGCCGCAAAGAGTTTACTTTCAAGACTCAAACCTTTCTTCAAAACATGAAATTTACCAAACCCCCCCCCCCCCAAGTTTTAAAACCAAACCAGTGAACCACGATAAGTTATTATAGGACCATATAAGAGGAGTTGGCAACAGAATACTTCACTTAGGCGTGACCGACACTACAAGTGTACACAAACGAGACATGGAACAACCGCACTCCAAAGGAGCTTGCGGGCCTGACAGACCAGTTATGAGTTAGTCGGGTAAGTGGTAACGTATCAATAAGATACTCCATGTATGTATACAAGTAGAGTACGGTACACGGGAAGTAGCCCACTCCATACGACGGACGAAAGAGCCAATTCAAACCAAGACAGTTGGACACCTCGAATGATCAAAGAACATAAGAAAGCTTACCAAGATTAAGGAGTCTAGAATCCAGTAAGGTGACGGACCTAAGGATATAGCATTAATAAGCGCGAGAAGCACAGAGTATTGAGCACAGACATTGGATATGTCTCGGGAAATACCTAATAACTGGGTGAATACCAGTGTAAATAATGCGGCGAATGCCTAAATGAACTTATTAATGAACGATAAACGGGATAGAATTCCCACTTTACACCTCACTGAAGAGAATAATGACCTGACCCAGAAGGTATTAGAAGGTACCAAGGATCTACCCAATAATGGGAGACATTACAACCCTAAACGGGATAGTTTGAGTTATACATAGCCTCAAGGCGAAGTCGCAACTGAACATAACCATAAGTACGAGCCAGATGTAATGGCATTACTCAGTAACACCCAGGAGCAATCCGAGAAGGGTGCCGGAGTCAACAGTAGTTGAACGAAACATCGTGTTGAGAACACAAGTGTTAAGTCAAACACTCGGGTAAAACCCGAAGGGATCCCACGTAACACGGGATACCCTAGATTGCCAGAGGGCATGAACAAATATCAAGTCATTAAAAAGGGCCTTCCATGTATGGAAGTGTGTTGAGACAATTTTATCGAAAAGCCCAGTAATACCTCCAAACCATTGAATGGTGTACGGAGAAGAAGAAAACTATATAAACAGCCGCATGGAGCATGACTCGAGGCAAGGTGGCTTGTAAGCTGATAAAACCAACTACAATACGTAGATCCAAACGTTGTAAACCTATGCATAGAGGCATAAGAGGAACAGTGGTGAATGAACCACTACCTTAGAGTGGGGATACCACTTGTGATTATGGGGCCTATGGAGCGGCATTTGCGTGAATCCTCCAGAGAAAGGCTACCACCTAAGTATGTACTGTGAAACCGCTAGAGCGGTGTAGCAAAACTTGAGCATGTGTATATTGCCAATGAGTATACGAACTATAGTAGAGTAATCAGTTGAGTAGTAGTAAACACTGTATGTGTGCAATATGAACTGCAGGGTAAGCAGCGCGCAAGTGCGCAGAGAGATTTTAACAATAGCGTATGGTTGAGCCAAGTGAATGGCAAGCCATCGTGTAAATGGCGAGAACACCCGGGCGGAAGCTAAAAAGTAGTAGCGGATGCCATAGAAATGAGAAAGAATATGGTACGCAGCAAGCAACCATTGTAAGAGTATAGCCAGTTCATGATATGAAGTTGATGAGAAAAGGTGGTAAAGGAGACATGTTCATTCCTATCTCATGAGAGATTTACTATCAAGGGTTTACGCTTCTGCACTCTGTATGACTGAGTGTTTGGTATTGCACTTGTGCGGTAATGATCAAGTGGGAGAGCCAGGAATTGAGAAATGTCAACGAAGCTTGTTGAGTGAGAATCTAGAGAGATAACCGTGCGGCCATTGGCCAAGATGCACAAAGAACGTGGGCAGTAACCCACAGGGCCCAGGATCGATATGTGGAAAAACGCAGAGTAGTATGAATGAAGAACTCTGGCACAGAACCAAGAAACAAACATAATCCATAAGCCACTATTAAACGAGGAAGCACTACATGCTAAGTAGTAGCTTGACCTCAACCGACAATAAGTCGGGAAAAGTAAGCGAATAACCACGAAGGTATACAGAGTTATACAAATAGATTCCAGAGAGTTGGAGAGAAAATCTATAACTCATCGAATTCGCATACGGTAAGAGATACCAAGCGACGATTAAAATACATTGAGAATACCAAAGAGCGAGTTAAGCTCTAGTTATCAGGTCACGCAGCAGAAGCTTGTGGACCGTGATTCAGGGTTAACTATATCTATATCATAAACCCCTTGAAGCCTTAGAGGCTAGAACCGAACCCGGTTATGAGTTAATAACCGTACTGAAGTTTAAACACTTCATAATACTCGAATTTATGAACCAATGTTCAGTGATAACATATGGTTGGTTACGCGGGCGTAACCCCTTTTAAGGGGGGTAGGGCGAGAAACCGCTTAGAGTATGTTTTACGTATTGGTGCGTAAACTACTATGTGCATAGCACAAAAAGAAATTGTTTTGATGATTGGAACTTATGTTACATAAACATAGGTACCCATTCATTGTGTAATAATGAGTATGGTGCATGAGAGATGCAAGTAATGAGAATGTAATATTTATGAAAAGAGGAGTAGAGAGACTCCTAGGGAATGAGAATCCCTATAGTATATGTCTAGTGAGATTAGACATGAGTTATGATGAGTATGAATCGGCATGAAACCGATGTGTAACCTAAGAGGGAGTGAGTTCCCTAGGTGATTTTATTTGAGAATGATAGATGGAGTGAGTTCCATCCTTTGGAGTTGTATGTTATGTGTTTAAATTGAGCAACAATTTGAGTAAATGAAGCCATAAGTATGGAATACCTAGGTAAAGTAGTGAAGAAATGAGAATGACAAATGACCTAAGTACTAGGAACTAGAGATTAATTGAAACGAATTGTTTCGTGAATATGACTAGAAAGAGTAAAAGATAGAAAACGAAAATGTTTGTCTATCTGATTGTTTGAAATTGACGTGGGAGGTGGAACTTGGTCTGCTAGCGATCAAGGGAAACCGAACACAAATTGGGGTGGAAGGATAGTTCAACACTGATGCTGATCACATCAGGGTTGGATGATTCTTGAAGCTCCCTATAAGTGGTCACAAGTAATCACGCTAAGAAAAGATACAGCTACCATAAATTTGATTTGGAGTTGTGTGATGTTTTAAAAAGAATTTTCAAACAGATTTTGAAAAAAGAATTTTCTTCAAGTATGAAGATGGATATGAAAACTGGTTTTGAAACCGCTATCACCCGCCGATGGCTGTGTCCTTAAGTCTTGATGACCGGTAGAACGGTGGGGCGGTACAGGTTTTGAAACCATTGCACCGTACGTGCGGCGGTCCTAAGTGACCGGTTGGGGCGGTGTCAGTGTGTGATTTTTCCAAAGGCAGCGGGACGGGGAGAGTACCCTGAGATGTTCCTGTGTTGAGTGAGTCAACCAGAGTGCCTGAGGATATGTATATGTGTAACGTTTTGATCAGAACCGAGGGGACCGTGGGCCAGAGAGAGTAAGTGCCCATTTGTCATGAAACGGCCGTGAACCAGAAAGAGTAAGTGTTCAACGTGACCGGTACCTGAGGGATCAGTAGTATATCACTCAACATGGATTCGAGGACTGTAGTGCCTTCTTGTCTTCGGACCGATTCCATGGAGAGAGAACATAAGTTTTGATTGCTATACATGCTGTGATATGTGTGTGGTATGTGTAGTATGAAATGAGACAGACTTGTGGAGTCTGTAAGGTTATACATGTATTATAACCTTGGCATAGTACGCCATGAGAGTAACCATCTAGATTCACCGACTTTGAGGACAAAGTTCCTAAGGGGGGTAGATTTTAATACCCCGGATCTAAAAATGGTGATTTAATTACTCTAATAAGATTATTAAGGGCCTAATTGTGCCTAGAGAGTATTGGTAAAAAGAATAAAACCAAAAGAAAAGAGAAAACGCTTGAAAAGCGAAAAACGCTAAAATGCGCATTAAATAAATGAAAATAAGAGATATATGATCTCGTAAGGGTCCGAGATGGATTCCTAAGGCTTAGTTGGGCCTAATTAGTATACGGGAATGATTCCCGAAGAAAACGGATCCAAATAATGGATGAAAACGCTAATTAAGCATAAAAGCACGTTTTTCGAGAAAACCCGAAAACGTGACTTTAAGTGGTCAAATGGACCCGTAAAAATTATAGTTGATTAAATAACTATAATTAAGTATTAATGGAAGCTTAATAACCATTAAAATTAATTAAACGAGAAAATTCCGGAAAACGGACCCGGTAAGTGAATAGTGACGAAACTGGGGGACGAAACGTATTTAATTCGAAAAGACGAAAAACGACCCGGACTACTAATTCATGTGGGCCGGTTTTAATTAATATGTGTACACTCATTAATAGCTTGTAGCTATTTTGTAATAGGATGACAAAGAAATAAGTAAAGTAAAAAAAAGAGGGAATAGTATAAAGCAACTTAAACACTCTCTCACCTCTTCTTTTTCCTCACTCACGATTTCCCCTCCCTCCAAACTGAGCTCCTCCTTCCTTGCCTCTGTAAATGGCGATTTCAAAGAGCAAGCAACAGCCCATCTTCTTCCTCCTCTCACTTGCTCGTTTCTTCACCGAATCACACAAAAATTATACCGTTAGACTCGTATCGGCGAGGGCTACGTTTTCCACCCCTCAAAACCTTGGTTCCTCCACCTTCACTTCCAAGGATGTTGGGCCTTTTGAAGCTTAAAAGGGTGCTTTTAACTCTCATTCACCTCCTTGATGCCTCAAGGTAATTATAAGCTAGGGTTTTGCTCATTTCTAGCTTGTTCTTGTAGTTTTGGAAAAATTCCTCCACGTTGAATATGTTCCCCATTTCAGCCGTGAGCTCCTTGCTCTTGTGGAAGCTTGGGAACTCCACCAATTGATTGCCAAGCCATCCTTTTGAGTACTCCAAGGTAATATCTAAGCTAGAGCCTAAAAACTAGTCCTTGAAATACTAGTTTTGGTGTGGGAAAAATGAAATTAGTAAGCATGATATGTGTGTGTGGGGATGTGATTGTAGATGGCAATCTAGACCCCTTGTGTAGTGTGGAAACAAGAAGAGAAAGATGGAGAAAAAGGAAGAGGAAGAAGGGAAAGAGAAAAAAAAAAATAGAAAAAAACAAGGTAAAAAGCTTACCTTGAGTTAGTTTTTATTTGACTTGTAAAACAGATTTTAGAGTTGGATTGATGCTCTTGAATTGGTGTAGTCTTGGTACTACAATATTGAGTGGGAATGAGAATGTTTTTAATGTGGTTTATGTGTGCAAATAAATCTAGAAACTAAGCTAGTGTACATATGTGAGCAAATGGGGATCAAAGTGTTGTAGTTGTTGGTGCCTCATCAAACAGGGTGAAGATTGTTTTGTGAGTACATTTAGTGTGGTGAAAATGCTAAGGAAAGCAAGTAGGTGCTGTCAAAATTTGCCTAGGAATGGATAAGTTTGAGTGTGTTTATTATAAGGAAGAAACTAAGTGGTTTAAGGAGATTCAAGTGGGTGGTTAATGATTTGGAAACCAAACAAGGAGAAGTGTGTGTGAGGAGTAGAAATAAGGTCAACTGAAGTGTTGGGAATGGCATTATTTGAATGGTAAAAGAGGGAGCTAAATCTGTTGCAAGAAGTGAAGAAGACAAGAGAACTAGTTATGAAAGTGTAAGTGATTTTGGGTAAGAATTTGGGTAAGGGTTTCACCCATGAATTGATGAGTTTTAGAGCATGTTTTAAGGTGATTAACACATGTAGAAATATTGTGGAAAGATTAGGGAAAGGTGGGAGGTGGATTAAGGATTGAAATGGGGTTGAAAAACAATGTGAGTTGCAGGTTTTAGCAGGGTCCGGGACCTAGTCCATGGACAAGGACCCGGACCACCCCCTAAAATAAGGCCGAGACTGAACAATCAAGCTGGTCCGAGACTTGGGATAGGGACAAGGTCCCGGACCATATATAAATTTCACCCGAGAGTTTAGTTTGCAATGGTCCGGGACTTAGGGTAAGGACCAAGTCCCGGACCACCCCGAGAAACCTACAGAGAGTGTTTTAAAGGGTTTAAATGATGGGGGTTTGAATGTTAATGATGTTATAAGATGTTAAGACCTTGTTTGGTGACATGTAAAGGCCCTAGGAAGTGTAAGAAAGTGTTGGAAGTGATTGAGAAGTGAGAACTTTAATTAACAAGAGTAAAACCGAGTTAACGGGACAACGGGGTAAATACGGGAATAGCATTTTATTATGTACCGTATAAGCTTAGTATTAATAATAATGTTTGAAACATTATCAGAGAGTCGTGCGTGACCCGAGGACGGTGAGATGACACGTAAAAGTGAAAACCCCGGTGAAAGGTATGATTTTCTCATGCCCCGTATGCTAACCGAGTTACTCTGATTTGTGTGTTTGTGTGCCGGCTTAATCAAGATTAAAGCATGAAAATAATCCTTGTTTGATTATGCATGCATTGTTGTATGTTGTATGAGCTAACATACTTGTATGCCGGTGTGGTCTAACGTAGTGCATAGACCGACTCTTAGTGAGTACTGATTGACTAGAAACCCGTTGAACGGGTAGTCACATAACCAATGGTAATATGCAAACACACACAAGCTATCGATTAAAGTATAACGATAACACAAACATATGAACTCCCTAAAATGTGAAGAGATGTACGGGTTGAGTATATACCCGATAACGGTTAGGAAACCTTATTGCAACAATCCACGAAATAAATATGAGTGGAGGGATAAACGAACCTCCATCGAGAGGATCGAAGTTAGTCCAATAATGTAAACATATAAGAAAGGTAAAAGAGACCTAAGGGACTATGTGACTTCCTTGTGATACGGTCGACCTCTTATATGAGGATTTTACCCGGTATAAGAAAATATCCGAATGTACAAGCACATGATTGTGAGGGTAACACTTAAACCTAAGATTACCCGAATTTAAGTAAAGTTCCCAAAGTCATTAGAAACATCGAGAACGATGCTTCTAGACTAATATACATGATATTATTATAACTCCGAGAGAGGAGTGTATGGGAACGAGAGTAGTCCGAGAGTAGTCGGACCTAAGTAAAAGAGATAGGAACTAAGAGAGAGTTCCGTGAGCTAGTTGAACCTTCCCACCATGCTAGACCCAGAGTAGGGTCGAAACCGGGGAAGTAAGACTATGCTAGAGAGCCATGAGTTTTGGCTTAAGTACGTAATAAGAGTAATAAGCGTGACGTAGGAGACCTGTAGTGTCTCGAGAATCTACAAGAGCTTGAGTATGAATAACCCAAGAGTGTGGGTGAGATAATGAGTATAAATAACCCGAGAGAAAGGGGTGAGTATATGTATGAGTAACCCGAGAGAATGGGTAAGTATAAGAATGAGTAGCCCAAGAGAATGGGTGTGTATACGAATAAGTAACCCGAGAGAGCGGGTGAGGTATTGAATAAGTAAACAAGGCATAGAGGAATGACCCTCAATGCCTAAGAGTAACCACTTACCACTAACAACATTGTTATGTTAGTTAGGAATCGTGTTCCGTGATTGGATGTAGATTCCTTGTGTGATATACATATATATTGTATTGCCATGTTGCATGTTGTTTGTTTAAAATGAACTCCATGTATATCCGACCCAAAGTAGTCGGCGTACCGTGGTTAGCACGCGGTATATGCGAATTTCATGCGCAGCGTAAGCTGACCCCTAGGGGGAACGTTTTTAGTGTGCAGGTACTTGAAGCTGACCGCCGTTCGAGAGAGTAGGACGGGGACTGCTGTGAGCATGGGTAGTTAGATTGTAATTACTTATGCGTTTGAATGAGGTGTAAGTCCGAGTATGTTATCGGCATCCGTATATTATAGACTCGGTATAGTAGAGATATGAATTGAGTATTGTATTTGTATGAAGTACTCGGTTGTTCCAGTTCATCAGACCGTTACGGTATGTAAGAAAGGCCTGGTTAGCCACATGGGTGGCTAACGGCGTTGTTTCACCCCTCGTTGTAATTAGAGTTCCGCTGCGTGAGTAGGAATAATTAGTAACAGTTTAAGAGGTAATGACGAGATTAACGGTTGGGGTGTTACAAAAATGGTATCAGAGCCAGACCCAGGTCGGTGTGCCAGTGGGCCCGCGAGGGCGCTGGGCTCCCGTGAGGGGGGGTGGAGTGTAACACCCAGAGAGGGTTACCTCCCACATCGATTGGGGAGGAGAACGAAGTGTGCCTTATAGGTGCATGGATACCTCTCCCTTGTGTGACGCGTTTTGGGGCGAAACCCCAGGAACAAATCCGTGCGGCCTGCGTGCCAAAGCGGACAATATCACACATGTGGGTTGATTGGGCTGGGCTATCACAGGGCGTCCTGCGGGACTAACACTACGTCGACTATAGATCGACTTATATAAACATACATATGCGTTGTGATGACATGACGGTTACTTGATATAATACCATGATATTAATATTAAGTATATGGTAACCTAAGTAAAACACTTAGGAATGAGTCACGACATTGTCGGTCTCTAGAGCATGGATCTCTAACATAAATATCACCTAGATGACTTCTAGGTATGCGTGACCCATTGGGCCGCTGGTTAATAAATATTCTCCATAAGACTAAGAGCAGATCTTAAACATTATGAGAGAGTGATGGTATGAGATTGAGGTGAGGAATCCCGGTAGTTTACGAACTACTTGGTTGCGCATTTGTGATCACTGAGGGGTTTCCTATTTGGATTCCGCTCCAGGTTATATCCAACGAGCCCAAATAGGTTCGTGGATCAGGTGGCTACGGCCTTTTTATGGACGTCTTACGAGACATAAGTGAGTCAGGGGCCTCCGGACCTTTGGCGAAATGAGCACCTTTGTGTGTACGGGGGACTACTGTCCATGGTGAGGTTATCGGGTTGTCCTAACATGACGCCCTACTGACATTAATTAAACATGGTTGGATGGAGCCTACAAGGCTAAGGTAAATTAACTATGAGAACTGTACGCTACGGCGAATGTACATTGTACATATGGATGGGGCTTGAAAGCCAAACTAAAATAAATTGACAGTGGATGGTGAACACTACGGCGATTGTACATTGTACAAAATATTGTTGTTATTGCTCGGTACGTTCGATATACAAATATTGTTTGAAATATTCTATGAATGTTTGGTTTGGATGGATGATTAATGTTTATGAATATTTGGATGGTTGATTATGTATATTATACATTTATGCTTCAGTTTTGATTATAACTGTAAAAGGAAAAGCATGAAACCAATCTAATAATAAGATGGCTAAAATGACAAGTGACCATTAGGGTCCAGGCCCGGCATACTCAGCGTCTATCGCTGATACTACACCATTTCAGGTTGTTGATCATTGTCGGAGCTGAAGAGCAGGAACAGGGTAGTTGGAGATGTTGTATGGTAATGAAGATGGTGTATGGTCTTATGGTAAGGTTATGTATTTTTCAGGATTAGGTAGACGCTCAGTTGTCAATGTTTATGGTTATGGACTTAGTTTGATGTATAGGAGTTTCTCGTTATCACTGCGGTTAGCAGTTTGTTTACTTTGGAAGTTGGATGTGGTTTGGCTACGTTGCTCGCATGGGCGAGTAATGGCCGGTGACACCCGTGTGAGTTTTGTAATTGTTATTTGTTTTTTTTCGCTGCGAGACGTTTTATTTATTGCTACGTGAGGGATTATATCGTGATTATGGAGAGGGGTGTTACAAAAGTGGTATCAGAGCGGAGTACCGCTCTGATGACGAGAAAGTAGGTTAAGACAGTGAGCTTAGGACTTGGGAAATATTGGGAAACATTTAGGAGGTACGAGACGATTCGTCTCAAAAGATATTGTGTCTAGAAACGCAAAATGCGTGACAGGATAGCCTTTAAGGCAACTTAATATCTATTGGTTGTGTACGGTAATTTACCGAGTATTTATGTGACATACTGTACTATAGATGTCTGGTGGTACTAGAGGGCGTGGTGCTGGAAGAGGTAGAGGCGGTGACCCCGGCATTCCAGGAGTTGCTGAGACGGTTGCAGCCGTTCTTGCACAGCTGGGTACTCAGATAGGAGGAGCACCAGCCCACCCGCCACAGCCCAGGGAAACAAACTGGCTGAAGTCAGTTACAGAGACCCGACCACCTACATATTCAGGGGAACCAGACCCCGTAGCTTTGGAACGTTACATCGTTGAACATGAGAAGGCCTATGAAGCGTTACAGGTACCTGACGACAAGAAGGTCGCTATTGCTGCTTTCCATCTGAAGGATGTAGCCAGCACAACTTGGTGGAGGTTGGTCAAGGACCAGCACCTGGCTACGCCCGCTTTTCGTGGGCTGCCTTTGTTGAGTTACTAAGAGGGAAGTACTACCCGGCGCACCTACACCCCACCAGAGAAGCGCCATGAGTTTGAAACATTGACCCAGGGAGGTCTGACCGTGGACGAGTATTACGCTCGATTCATTGGCCTACTGGACTTCATCCCCGGTGTGGATTACTCAGAAACCGTAAAGATCGAGAAGTTCCAGGGAGGACTATTATTTCGCATCCAGATGGCGATGGGTACTACCCTCTACACTACCTTACAGGTATTAACATGAATGCCATAAATTCTTTACTTACTATAGTACCGTATAACCTTGTGAGAACTTACCAATGAGATTCCAGGAGTGTTACGACGCTGCCTCGAGGACGGAGCTAATGCTCCAGACTCGGGAGAGACTCTAGGGGCAAAGAAAAGGAAGAACCCTGAAGGAGAGTCTGAGGGTGGAGGAGCATCTTCGGCGATGGCCAGAAAAAGGGAAAGTAAGGACTTAACCCAAGCTTAAATACTTATCATACTAAATACCTTACGAATGCTGACCCGAAACCTTAAACAGGAAATTCTTTCCAAAGAAAGGCATCAGGGTCACCAGGGAAAGAAAGGGAAAGAGCCCGTCCTGCAGTTGAACGGCCCAGCTATTGATGCTAAGCCTCTGAGATCTGCACCTCCTAAGGGTGAGAACACCTACCTCTTAAATTCAAATATATCTTAACCCTATATCAACAGATTTTAACTTAAACTTAAATACTATGATCAGGCACCGGACAGCCCCAGCGCCATTTTTACTGTAAGCGTTGTGGGAAGGACCATCCAGGGGTCGACTGCGAAGGCCGCAAAGTCGAGTGTCGGTGCTGCCACAAAGAGGGCCATAGGG
The DNA here is from genome assembly GCA_023374045.1 of Limonium bicolor. Lineage (NCBI taxonomy): Eukaryota > Viridiplantae > Streptophyta > Magnoliopsida > Caryophyllales > Plumbaginaceae > Limonium > Limonium bicolor. The sequence continues at coordinate 123,923,545 of CM041783.1, read as the reverse complement.
AATTTGAATGTTGGATGAGCCCAGAGAGCCGTAATTACAGGCCACCAAAGAATACTCAGAAGACCTCAGCTGGAGGATCTGGAGTACCACGAGGCGGTCAGGATGGCTAGACATCTGCTGATGCTGGAGCCCAGAAGGGCAAGGGAGTAGATAGGGCATGAGTACCCATACTCCATGAGACCGCTAGTGGAAGACTTTTACTTACTATGTTGTGTGCTTACTTTGAATGCTAGAAGGAAATATGTTATAAGTATGTGGGAGTGTGTCATTGACCACTCGCCTTTGTGTAAGACCTTGGGATTAGTTGTGTGTACTCAGTACCAAAAGCTTTAAACCTTGACGGATATATATATGAACAGGATGTTGATGCTTACATTACCATGTAGCCTATACCCTACGACACAGAGTCAATGAGACCGGGAATTACTGAACCAGAATTTCCATCTGCCTTGCGCACTTGCTACAGCAAGTGCAGCGACAGCAACAGTAACAGCTACTGCAAATGCAACAACTACTACTTTTAAACCTTGTAAAAAAAAACTGTTTTTCAAACTTTTTCATTGAAACCTGGAAATTAGAAACCTATGCAATTTGGAAGGACCGATAGTCCAACCACTGCAACTGGACACATTATACAGCCACTATGACTGTAAAAAAAAACACACACCAGTTTAAACGTTCGAGGAAGTTTCAGACGGAGCTACTAGCCAAATACCATCAGAGTATACCGGCATTGAATGCTAATCATTACTAGTGATACATGTTTAGTCCTTATGGACAAGCATACCCTTTGTAGATGCACCACCGTCAGTGAGGATGGTTGGGAAGTAAAGAGCCAAGTTGCTCAAGCTATTATGCAATCTGCAATACATCCAATTACATGGATGAGGGGACAAATATGAACTATGGATGAGACATGATCAGAAAAAAAAAAACAGGGAGAAAAAGGAAAAAATGTGTTGTACTCAAGATCAAAAAAAAGAGGAGAAACAAGTTTGCTAATATAGCACGGATTTTACTTACACCGAATTGAATAATACCAGTCTATGATATGAATTACCACGGATACCACCAAAGGCAATAACACTATAAGGGAATAACGATAACACGAACTTTAGACAAAAAAAACGGGCAAAAAGCAAAAGAAGACAAAAAAACAAAAACAGAAGCAAAAAGAAGGACCAAAAAAAAAGAAGAAGAACAAAAAAAAAGAGGGAATCCATCAAAGGGAGATGAAAAGAATACTTCACAACAACGGTGTGACGGACTTACCCGTTACTAACGAGAACATGGGGTACCGCACTCCGTTAGGAGCATGTGGAGCTGACAGATTTTTATAAGTTAGTCGGGTAGGTAGTAATGTATCAGTATGGTACCCCATGCAAGTAGACAAGTAGTGTTAGGAACACGAGAAGTAGTCAACTCCATCCTACGGACAGTAAGACGGATTACCTCGAAGATGGACGAGAAGAGTCGCAGTTAAAAACAAGGGCTAGAGAAAATAAAAGAAAGGAACCTTCAACAGAGAACAGTAGACAGTATACAGTGAAGACAGGGAAACAATTCAAGGACAGGAACCAAAAAAAAGGGGCAACAAGAAAACCTATTATGGATGAAAATATGTAGAATCCACATAAGGATCGAGTAATTCTTACAATCCAGAGGAAACCTACCAGATGAGATGGACATAAACGCGTGATTACACAAAGAGAAAAGATAAAGCTATATGATAGCAGAAACCTTGCAAGGAACAGTGGACTCGGAATGTACCACTCACAGGATAATTCGCACATCTTTTCTGTTTGACTCATTGGATATTAGCTATTGAGCGTTTACGCCTCTGCACTCTGTATGACTGAGTGTTTTGGTATTGCACTCGTGCAGTTATTAATCTAGAGGGAATGCAGAAAGATAAAGTGGATATCAACACGAGTGTGTAAAAAAAAGAAAAAAAAAAAAAAAAAAAAGAGAACTACAACAGTGTGTCACTCCGGAACAAAAATACCGAGAGACATGGATGACAAACATCATCTCTCTGGACATATAGGCTGGTACGTCTTAGTATTATAAAGACAAGTGCAAAGAGCACTAAGTACTAACAATGGCCAATGTCATATTATACCTCAAACTGAATATCAGTGAGAAAAGACACACGCATGTATGCTAGTGATCCAAACAAGCGGATTCACAGCAATGGAAAAAAAAAAGGCAAATTGAGCCTGTGTTCATGGGTCTGCACCTCATACGGAGCGACTGGGCCCATTAGAATGAATTTGGGAGAGAACACAAATTGTTTAGTACCACATCCCTTACGAATTGTGGAGCCCAGAAGGGCTAGAGTCATACCCGTCTCTCTGATATGAGGATAATCCAGGAGTTGGAGAACTCTTTGAGAGCCAAGTATCCAGCGCTCCTTGTTGAGCGGCTGTTGTATACTTGTGGGGTACGGGGGCGTAACCCTTTTTAAGGGGGGTAGAGCCTCTTGGCTGTGCACATGTGTGCACTAAGTTTTGGCTGTTTGATATGCATTGCATGCAAAAAAAAAGAGAATTGGTGGTGTGCGGGGCATAGAGGTTTGTTTGGTTAGTATGTGAATTATTTAGTATGCATAGCATACAGTGAATTGGTTTCTTGGTTATGGTTGGTACGCGGGGCGTGCGTTGTTTGGTTGTTTGGGTGTGATGTACACTTGAATGTATGTATCCTATGAGATACTTGTTTGAATGATTGTATGTACACCATGTGTGAAGTACTTTTCTTATGCTATCTGTGATATGCATTCATATTGCTTATAGAATGATTACATATGGTATTGCCTAGATACGAAATGAATCATTAGATATGGAATGTGGAACAATGGAATGTATGGACACTCAGGAAGGTTGTCAGGACTTGTAGAAATGATAGGAAATGATGGTGCTGATGGATCACCTATATCCATATATGATTGAACTAACGCCACAACGTGATGGCTATGTGTTGTATAAGCGCAATATGATGTGTGAAAATGATATATCACATAGATATACATTATGGTGAAATACCCCAAACCTTAATAAGTTGTTAAACATTAAATAATAAATTATTAAGACTAAAAAGAGTCTCAGAAACGTTAGTAAACAATTTAATAAATAATAAATACAATTAATTGCCTAAAAGGCAATAAGGACAAAGTATGCTCTAAGCTTGGGATAATCTTGATTAAGCTTGATGAACTTACCAAGACCTTACTTATATATTAATGAGCCTATTAAATCAATTACAAAGAAAACCGAGCTTGAAAACAAGTTAAAACACAAAATGTGCTTAAAGGAGTCTTAAAGCACATTTTTGAAAAATTGTCTTGTAAATGAGTTTTGAATGGCTAGATGTCCATCATTACTCCTTAATTAACATGTGTACTATTTAGTATCACATTTGGAAGTTTAAATTAATGGGAAAGTAAAAATGCGTTTCTACGTGTCTTGTTTTGGTGAATAGTAACTAAAATAAGCTAGTTTGTAACATATGTCAACATATGTAATTTAATTGATCAATAAGGACTGGGTAACCCCTTATAACAGATGGGGGCCGGTTTCATAAAGGTGAGTCACCACCCATATCAATTAATGAGCAAACAAGTAAATAAGTAATATAGCTAAGTTACTATTTGCTTTTAGTAAACAATTAATATCTTCAAAAGCTTTGCAATCAGTGAATTCTCTTCATTCATTCCTTTGCTCAATTTCAACGTACCCCATCTTCCTCCTTTCTCTCTTTCACGGTTGAACCAGCACACCACCAACGTACAACTTCAAATCCTTGTAACTTCTAGCTCCCTTGTCCAAATTAAAAACTAAGACCACCGATCTCTTAGTCTCGTCAAGCTCTTCAAACTAGTCCTTTCAAATCTTCAAGAGCTCCATTTTGGTGCCAAGAGGAATCTCCATGGAAGGAGCATGAGCTCATCTTTTCACATATAATTGTTCTCCTTTGCTTCAAGGTAAGGAAACTCAATGAAAAATGTGTTTCCTCCATGTTTTATGTTGTTCGAAAATTGCCTTAAATGGTGTTCTTACGTTGCCTTGTTCTAGCTTCATTCCAACCTTTCAAGGACTGGGTGGAGTCCTCTCTTGACACGTTTCCAAACTCTCTTCAAGTTCTAAGTTGACAAGCAAGCAAATATCCTTACCGATTTCTGAAACAAGAAAGAAACTGTGAGGAAAGGAGGTAATTATGCTAACCAAAATAGCTTGAAATTCCTTTGGAAAATGAACGTATATTGTCTACTGAAACTACCTAAAGAGCCAATGGTAAATGACTTAGGAAAATGTTCTCAAAGAGACTAGTAAAGGACATACGTATTGCTGTTTGTATTTGCAGGTGAAAGGCAAATATATTGTGGGAAATTCAGTGTTTAAGATTTATGCATTTTAAGAGCCTAAGTGCTATGCAATTTAAGGTGTGCACTATGTTGTTATGTGGTGTATATTTGGTGAAGTTTTGAGTATAAGAGTGTACTGGGAAGTTTATACATTTGATGGGTGTTAGAGAACTTACGCAGCAGGACATGAAAAATGCCAGTACGTTGATTCTGTAGGTTGGGTCCGGGACCTAGGTCATGGGTCATGTCCCGGACCATGAGTGCAAATAAGGCCGAGAGTTATACACAGATTTGGGTCCGGGACTTGGGTCTTGTACAAGGACCCCGGACCCGGACCAACCCTTAAAATTGCCCGAGAGATTTTGCCTAGAATGGTCCGGGACTTAGGACCTGTATGAAGTCCCGGACCACCCCATTAAAGAGACCGAGAGAGTTGTTAATGTAGGTCCGGGACCTAAGTTAGGGACCAAGTCCCGGACCACTATAAAACTTGGTTTCTAGGTATTAAACGATGACTAAAGATGGGGATAAGTTAGAGGTGATGTTATAGAGTATGTAGGTCATGTTAGGAGTGTTATAAGGACATGTTAGATGTGATATAAAGACAACCAAGTGGGTGGAAAGTTGTAATAAAATGTGAAAGTAAAACAAGTTTAAAATGGCAAGTTATTTAGCGAGTTAACGAGGGTATGTTATGAGCATTAGACTTTAAACAAACATGTTACCCCGATGTTAATAAAAGTACATGTGATATTGTCAGTTGTTCGAGAATTTGCTCGAGGAACATAAATGGACATGATAATGTGGACTCTGGTGACAGGTATGGTTTTCTTGCAACCTGTGTCCAAACGGATTACACCGGCTTGTATGCCAATGTGTTTTCTGTATGTTTGCCACGTTGTAAGATAAAACATGTAATGAGTTTACAGTAATTCATATATGTGGTGTGTTTAGTTCCGATACCGTCCAACCTCGAAAGTGTTAAACCTTAGCTAACTGAGTCTAGGATCACAGGAGAGTTTGGTATTCGGATTAAACGACCCGAACCATGGGGCGTTCTAACCACGGCTATGCGTGAGTTAATTGTGTGATTTGTGTATGTGAATGTAGGGATCTCCCTGTGTGTTTAACCCAGTTGTAATACTGTATGGTGTGTAGATATGATAGACTCCATAGTGGGGTTCTAACTAATAACTAAAAGTAAGTATGTACTAACAGTAGTGAGGAATCCGGTTTGGCCGGTCACGCGTGTTTGGGAGTGGGTATCCTTTTTAGCTTTACCCTTCTCTCTGTTATGGTTGTTTCCCTCACGGGTTATGATCTCCCATTAGCTTATCCCAAAGCTTAGCTATTCTGACTTACGATCGGTTTAGGGGGAACATGTGTTTGTGTGGTGTGTTCGGGTCACTAAATCCGATCCATCTTTAGGTAAGTTACTCGTCTGACTATTAGGGCGGTAATGAGTTTTGTTTTAACGAGCTTAGCATGGGGTGATATCATTCTCTAGGCTCACCAGTGTATTAGCTATGTTTGGGCCAGTTCCTAAGAGATCCGTACCCGTTATGTATGTGTTATTTGTATGTTGCATAGTTATTGTGATGTGCTGTTATATGTTGCTTAGAAGTGAAATATGAGGATCATGGATATGATTCCTAGTATGTAAAAGGGACGTTTGTGGAAACCCGATAGTGGGTAAATGTCGTCTGTTAAGGTAATAGCTCCATTAGAGGAGAAATACTATAGGGTTGAAGAACTCAAAGAGTGATTGGTTAAGTATAAATGAGTTGTATTTGTTAAGCCCATTGGGGTGAAATGTATCGTGTTGTGAGTTTATGTTTCACATGCTTGATTTAAATGTAATCAACTGCATGCTAAGACGACAAATAGTTGTGCGTGGCCCGGTAGCCTGTGGGCTGCGGGATTACCATACCAGCAAAGGTGCTGAGCCCTGGGGGGCCACCCTTTCTTTCCTTTTCTATTTCAGGTACAAGGAGCTGGAGCCGTTCGAGAGTAGGACGGGGTAGTTAATGCGTACGGGTAATTGATGTAATCACTTGTAACCTGTAGGTGTAGTAAGACCGAATTTGTTCTCGGCATTAGTTGTAAATACTACAGTTGGACAGTTGGAAGGTATTTGTATAAAGAATGTTGGTGTTGTTAAAGGGGACAGTAATGTGTAGTTGCTCGGGGATCTAGTCCATCAGACCGATACAGTTGTGTAAATGTTAGCCTTGTTAGCCACGTGGGTGGTTAACGGCGTGTAACACCGATGAGTTAAGTTATGTGATGATGTGTTTCCGCTGCAGTTTAATGTTAAGTATGTTGTTGTATGTTGGGGTGTTACAAAAAGTTGTATCAGAGCGAAGTGTCGCTCTGATGACTGAATTACCGAGCTTAGGGAGTACCGAGTTAGGATTTCAGTACTTGTGGGTTAAGGGATGAGTGATAGCGTGAGAGATACGCTAGTTAGGAGGACCAGTGAATATTAGAAACCTACCATGTACATCCCACCCTCCACAATCCCTGATTATATCTGGGAAAGAACGCCAGAGAGATGGAAGCCCCCTCTTACTCGGGAATACCCGACCTGGCCGCATTTAAATGTCCTTATAAGTACGGAGAGCCTGTCATACGGTAGATTCCGAAAGGTGTGAATCCCGAAGACGGTACCCATTTTAACAATGTCTGCCGCATAAGATAGCGAAAAGTGAAGAATCATGCGCATAAGAGAATAGAATTTCCAGCAACCTGGATCGACATGCTGAGCAGTCGAGGAAAAAAAACCAGCTTGCAACGCACCAAGCGTGCAACAGGCAAGAAGTGAGGTAATGAGACCCGAAACAAGTGTCCACGGGACTACAATGTTAACTAATACACCAATGGTATACCGACCGAATAAGGAACTACAACGTAGTATGAGGAGGATGTAATACTAAGTAAAAGGGGTCTCCTAGAAGGGGAAACACCCTAGTTAATGGTCACCATGTGAAAATAGTGAGAAAAAACCCAGAGGATTTATTGTTAAGACTGTGAGATCAAGTAAGGGCCAGCAAGGCCACTAATGTCAGAGTAAGCGGAAACAATACCGCAACCAATGCTTATTGGACCAGTAGCCAGTTAGCATGGCGCACTTGCCATGGCAAGTGCCGCTATAACAAGGCTGTACGGGAAACTTAAAACAACTACAGGTACTTAGAAAAGTACCGAGAAGTTAAGTGAGATCAGCATAGTTGTGGAAGGGCTTAGCAGCCTGACCTCTGCAATTGGAAGTACACCAGTCAGCAGGAAGCTAGACTTGGCTAAAGCAAGGAAAAGTTGTGAAGCCACGAGAATTAATCTTTTAGACTTAAATTCATCTTCAAAACCTTTTTCAAACCAAATTTTCTTTCAAACCCATTTATTTCCAATCTTCCTTGAAACCAGACCAGGAGACCTACACCGGCCTCAGTACCACGTGGTAGGTAAGTTATACCCAGTGACATTTAAATAACGGATGGAAACCGGTAGACCCAAGGGTAGCAACCCGAGGGATTGGATGGAAACCATAAAAACAAATACAATAGTGGATAAACCTTCCCTTGATTAAGATCGGGAAGCACGGAATGCATATTATCACAGGATAATATAAGGGAGTTGACAACAGAATACTTCACCTAGGCGTGTGACGGACACTACGAGTGTACCAACTGAATTGTGGGACGACCGCACTCCGATAGGAGCTTGTGGGCCTGGCAGACCTTCTTATAGGTTAAACGGGTAAGTAGCAATGTATCAACAGGATACCCCACATATGTATACGAGTGGAGTCTGAAACGCGGGAAGTAGTCGACTCCATACTACGGACCGAAGTAAAAGTCAGACAAAGTAAAAAAAAAATTACCAAGAATGGTAGAAGTAAAGAAACCAGTAAGGTCAATAAGACTACAAGAATCAGTGAATTCATTTTAAGGAAATGTCTAAAGGTGAACAAGTGCGAAGTGCACTAGTTGGTAAATAAGGACATGGAATATGTCTTAAAAATCCTGAGGAATGAATGTGCAACGATCGGGATGAGACTCCCGAGATGATCACTAGAGATATCAATCTCACTGAAGAGAATATTTAACCCAGGCAAGAATGCAAGGAAAAGCGGTTAATTAAATGTACTCATAATGGAAAGCCAGATGTAATGGCATAACCTAGTAACACCCAGGAGCTATCCTGAAAGGGGTGTTTGGATCAACAGTGGTTGAACGGAATAACATGACAGAAACGCGGGGGTTGAAACTACCACCCAGTTTAATCTTAAGGCGTCAGGAGGAAGTCTGACATCCTTGAAGGGACACCCCATGAAAGGCATAACGACCTTGTCATGGAGCCCAGTACAACCTGCAAACCGTGTAATATTGTTAGAAGAAGTAAATGAATGTGAACAGCCTATAAAGAGCAGAGCTCGAGGCAATAGGGCTTATAAGCCACAAGTAAAATGTCATAAGTGAATTTTGTCGACTACGAAAGTTTATGGTATATAAGTAATAAAAGCGGATAATGAACCACTACGTAAAGAGTGGGGACACCTCTTAGTATTGTGAAACCTCCAGAACGGTAGTAATGAGTAGGAATATGTCTAGAGAATATTAAGGGTTGACCATATTGTTAATATCCAGGAACGATGTGAGTGGAAATAATTCGAAAATAACTGTTTGTACCAGTTGTGGAGACGGATGAGTAATAAGTCTAATGGCAACCACCATAGGTGTAGGATGCTAAATGTGTAATGAGCAACGCTCAAGGAGCATATAGACCCCAAGAATAGAGTACCCAGTAATCAGCCAAATAGATGGCGAAACACAGTGTAATGGCGGAAGCTAATATAATAGCTGATGCAGTGTGAATTGATGTTATACAATGAGTAACCGCACGATGCGCAGTAAGCGACCGTTGCATGGGTATTGTTAAATAATAAATGGTCAACAAGCACAGTGATGAGTTAGACACAATGAACACGTAAGATAAGTGATGACATACAGACTGGGCAACAAGCCAGTACTTGATACTATGTGATAAGGAATACTGTGTGAGTACCTTGCAATCGCATAAGAGATTTACTGCCAAGAGTTTACGCCTCTGCACGCTGTATGACTGAGTGTTTTGGTATTGCTCTTGTGCAATAATGATCGAGAGGGATAGTTAGAAATTCGGGAAATGTCAATTTGGTAGAAGTATAAAGAGAATTATAACAGGATAAAGACCGAAGCATAGGAAATGCAAGGTCGTATCAATGAAAGGATACTTGATTCAGAATAAGTGACTATAGTTACACAGTGTGTTAAATATTGGTATGGAATATACCACAGCTGTTGGAAATGACTGAAAGTATACTACACATTAGGTAGTAGCTCAAATTCAACCGATAGTGAGTCGGAAGAAATCAGGCAAATTATGGTGGAATACAATAAGTCATCATGGAGATGCATAGAAAGTTGAAACTCACCGAGTTCGCTCGTGGTAAGAAATACCACGCGTAGGTTGAGAAACCGTTATTACCTAGATAAGGGTGATAACACGGAATGTACAATACAGTAGGAATAATGTGTGAACAACTAAGTTCTAAATTATCAAGAATCGCATAGCAGAAACTAGTGGGCCAACGATTCAAGTGTTGGATGTACGTTGTGAATATGAGTGAATGGCTAATTAGTAACGCCTAGAAGTTTCACAGGCCAGAATCGAAACTGGTTATGAATTAAATAAACTCTAAAGAGAATTCTTGGTTAGGGACTAAACCACCAATATGGCTAAGATCCTCAAACCAGAATACAATGTATAATAAACCGTGTGGAGATTAAACACTTCACGACGGTGGAATGTTATAGCACAGTGAGTAAGTGATTGATTACGTGGGCGTAATCCCTTTTAAGGGGGGTAGAGCGCAAAGCCACTTAGTGTCTACTACCGTGCAAGTGTACGTGAACTATGTGTGCATAGCACAAAATAATTTGTTTTGATGAGTGGTGTGTGTGTTACATAAACATACGCATACATTCATGGTTTAATTATGGTAATTACGCACAGTAGATGTGAATACCATTGTGATGAATGTTAATATTGGTAACAGTTGTGTGTGAGGGTACAAGTGTGGGAGTAAAGAAACTCCCGGGGAACTAAAACCCCGACAGTATATGTTCATATGATGCTAAATGTTAAACTGTGTGTTGTATTCAATGGTTCACTATGGTTGTATTTGATAAAATATTGTTATATGTCGATATAGTGATCTATAAAAGGGTATGAAACCGACAGAGGAACCTAGTAAGAATAGGATTCCCTAGGTAACTGGATTAAAGCGAATGAAGATGACTGATAGACAGAGTTCTATCCTTGGAGATGTATGTTTATGACTAGAAGGATTAAAAGATAGAAAAATGTCAAATGAGTGTATTAGGTGGTTTGAAATGAAGTGGGAGGTGGAATTGATTTGCATGCGATCAAGGGAAGCCGAACACAAATTGGGGTGGAAGGATAGTTCAACATTGATGCTGATCACATCAGGGTTGGATGATTCTTGAAGCTCCCTACAAGTGGTCACAAATAACCACGCTGGAAAAAAAAAAGCGAATAAAAGAGCATAAGTTGGACTTGGAGTTGTGTGTTTTCAAAAGAGTTTGAACCGGTATTTATAAAACGTCGATAGATACCTTACATAAATAAGTTCTCTTACTTAATCTCATAAGAAATTTAAATTTAAGTGATGTTTTGATCTCCCAAAGGAACGGGGGCAATGTGTCCATCGCGACCGGGTTCTGCGGGAGCACAGTGTATGTAAAAGAAATTTAGCTGCTATATGTGCTAAAACGTGTTGTGTGGAATGTGTAAAAAAAAAAATTTATTTGGACCTTGAGTCCTAACGTGGTTAAGTCCGAAGTGTTATGTTATCAGGACCTAGGGTCTAAATGTTGTTGTGCCCAGACAAGAGAGTGTAAGGGTTGTTATGTATGTGCAAATGTTGTTAAGGTACCCGGACCAGCAAGTCCGAGGTTACTATGTAAGTATGTTATGTGATGTATGGATGTGGATATGTTACTCGGACCGTCAAGTCCGGGACTGTGATGTAAAGTATGTTGGTTATGGAAGTGTTTTATTATACAAGTAATTCCCGTATTCTAACCCAATGATATGTGGAAAGTGTGAACTTCGGGGACGAAGTTCTTTTAAGGGGGGTAGATTGAAATACCCCAAACCTTAATAAGTTGTTAAACATTAAATAATAAATTATAAGACTAAAAAGAGTCTCAGAACGTTAGTAAACAATTTAATAAATAATAAATACAATTAACTGCCTAAAAGGCAATAAGGACAAAGTATGCTCTAAGCTTGGGATAATCTTGATTAAGGCTTGATGAACTTACCAAGACCTTACTTATATATTAATGAGCTATTAAATCAATTACCAAAGAAAACCGAGCTTGAAAACAAGTTAAAACAACAAAATGTGCTTAAAGGAGTCTTAAAGCACATTTTTGAAAAATTGTCTTGTAAATGAGTTTTGAATGGCTAGATGTCCATCATTACTCCTTAATTAACATGTGTACTATTTAGTATCACATTTGGAAGTTTAAATTAATGGGAAAGTAAAAATTGCGTTTCTACGTGGTGTTTTGGTGAATAGTAACTAAAATAAGCTAGTTTGTAACATATGTCAACATATGTAATTTAATTGATCAATAAGGACGGGTAAACCCTTATAACAGATGGGGGCCGGTTTTCATAAAGGTGAGTCACCACCCATATCAATTAATGAGCAAACAAGTAAATAAGTAATATAGCTAAGTTACTATTTGCTTTTAGTAAACAATAATATCTTCAAAAGCTTTGCAATCAGTGAATTCTCTTCATTCGTTCATTTGCTCAATTTCAACGTACCCCTCTTCCCTCTTCTCTTCTCTCTTTCACGGTTGAACCAGCACACCACCAACGTACAAATTCAAATCCTTGTAACTTCTAGCTCCCTTGTCCAAATTAAAAACTAAGACCACCGATCTCTTAGTCTCGTCAAGCTCTTCGACCTAGTCCTTTCAAATCTTCAAGAGCTCCATTTTGGTGCCAAGAGGGAATCTCCATGGAAGGAGCTTGAGCTCATCTTTTCACGTTTTTACAACCTTGCTTCAAGGTAAGGAAACTCAAAGAAAAATGGTGTTTCCTCCATGTTTTATGTTGTTCGAAAATTTGCCTTAAATGGTGTTCTTACGTTGGCTTGTTCTAGCTTCATTCCAACCTTTCAAGGACTGGGTGGAGTCCTCTTTGACACGTTTCCAAACTCTCTTCAAGTTCTAAGTTGACAAGCAAGCAAATATCCTTACCGATTTCTGAAACAAGAAAGAAACTGTGAGGAAAGGAGGTAATTATGCTAACCAAAAATAGCTTGAAATTCCTTGGAAAATGAACGTATATTGTCTACTGAAACTACCTAAAGAGCCAATGGTAAATGACTTAGGAAATGTTCTCAAAGAGACTAGTAAAGGACATACGTATTGCTGTTTGTATTTGCAGGTGAAAGGCAAATATATTGTGGGAAATTCAGTGTTTAAGATTTATGCATTTTAAGAGCCTAAGTGCTATGCAATTTAAGGTGTGCACTATGTTGTTATGTGGTGTATATTTGGTGAAGTTTTGAGTATAAGAGTGTACTGGGAAGTTATACATTTGATGGGTGTAGAGAACTTACGCAGCAGGACATGAAAAATGCCAGTACGTTGATTCTGTAGGTTGGGTCCGGGACCTAGGTCAGGGTCATGTCCCGGACCATGAGTGCAAATAAGGCCGAGAGTTATACACAGATTTGGGTCCGGGACTTGGGTCTTGTACAAGGACCGGACCAACCCCTTAAAATTGCCCGAGAGATTTTGCCTAGAATGGTCCGGGACTTAGGACCTGTATGAAGTCCCGGACCACCCCATTAAAAGAGACCGAGAGAGTTGTTAATTGTAGGTCCGGGACCTAAGTTAGGGGACCAAGTCCCGGACCACTATAAAACTTGGTTTCTAGGTTATTAAACGATGACTAAAGATGGGGATAAGTTAGAGGTGATGTTATAGAGTTATGTAGGTCATGTTAGGATTGTTATAAGGACATGTTAGATGTGATATAAGACAACCAAGTGGGTGGAAAGTTGTAATAAAATGTGAAAGTAAAACAAGTTAAAAATGGCAAGTTATTTAGCGAGTTAACGAGGGTATGTTATGAGCATTAGACTTTAAACAAACATGTTAACCCGATGTTAATAAAAGTACATGTGATATTGTCAGTTGTTCGAGAATTTGCTCGAGGAACATAAATGGACATGATAAAGTGGACTCCGGTGACAGGTATGGTTTTCTTGCAACCTGTGTCCTAACGGATTACTCCGGCTTGTATGCCAATGTGTTTTCTGTATGTTTGCCACGTTGTAAGATAAAACATGTAATGAGTTTGCAGTAATTCATATATGTGGTGTGTTTAGTTCCGATACCGTCCAACCTCAAAAGTGTTAAACCTTAGCTAACTGAGTCTAGGATCACAGGAGAGTTGGTATTCGGATTAAACGACCCAAACCATGGGGCGTTCTAACCACGGCTATGCGTGAGTTAATTGTGTGATTTGTGTATGTGAATGTAGGGATCCCGTGTGTGTTTAACCCAGTTGTAATACTGTATGGTGTGTAGATATGATAGACTCCATAGTGGGGTTCTAACTAATAACTAAAAGTAAGTATGTACTAACAGTAGTGAGGAATCCGGTTTGGCCGGTCGCGCGTTGTTTGGGAGTGGGTATCCTTTTTAGCTTTACCCTTCTCTGTTATGGTTGTTTCCCTCACGGGTTATGATCTCCCATTAGCTTATCCCAAAGCTTAGCTATTCTGACTTACGATCGGTTTAGGGGGAACATGTGTTTGTGTGGTGTGTTCGGGTCACTAAATCCGATCCATCTTTAGGTAAGGTACTCGTCTGACTATTAGGGCGGTAATGAGTTTTGTTTTAACGAGCTTAGCATGGGGTGATATCATTCTCTAGGCTCACCAGTGTATTAGCTATGTTTGGGCAAGTTCCTAAGAGATCCGTACCCGTTATGTATGTGTTATTTGTATGTTGCATAGTTATTGTGATGTGCTGTTATATGTTGCTTAGAAGTGAAATATGAGGATCATGGATATGATTCCTAGTATGTAAAAGGGACGTTTGTGGAAACCCGATAGTGGGTAAATGTCGTCTGTTAAGGTAATAGCTCCATTAGAGGGAAATACTATAGGGTTGAAGAACTCAAAGAGTGATTGGTTAAGTATAAATGAGTTGTATTTGTTAAGCCCATTGGGGTGAAATGTATCGTGTTTTGAGTTTATGTTTCACATGCTTGATTTAAATGTAATCAACTGCATGCTAAGACGACAAATATTTGTGCGTGGCCCGGTAGCATGTGGGCTGCGGGATTACCATACCAGCAAAGGTGCTGAGCCCCTGGGGGGCCACCTTTCTTTCCTTTTCTATTTCAGGTACAAGGAGCTGGAGCCGTTTGAGTAGGACGGGGTAGTTGATGCGTACGGGTAATTGATGTAATCACTTGTAACCTGTAGGTGTAGTAAGACCGAATTTGTTCTCGGCATTAGTTGTAAATACTCGGTACAGTTGGAAGGTATTTGTATAAAGAATGTTGGTGTTGTTAAAGGGGACAGTAATGTGTAGTTGCTCGGGGATCTAGTCCATCAGACCGATACAGTTGTGTAAATGTTAGCCTTGTTAGCCACGTGGGTGGTTAACGGCGTGTAACACCGATGAGTTAAGTTATGTGATGATGTGTATTTTCCGCTGCAGTTTAATGTTAAGTATGTTGTTGTATGTTGGGGTGTTACAATGGGAATAATGGGTAGTTATACATTTACATACTTACCTATTTGATTAAGAGACTTCGGGACGAAGTCTTTTTAAGGGGGGTAGATTGAAATACCCCAAACTTATATAACATGGATTAAATATTTAATCATATTAATTAAGGCCTAAACATGCCTTAAAAGTCAACTGAGAACAACAGTGGTCAACATAAAACAAGATGTTGCACCCTTTGACTGTTAAGGGTAAATAAATACCCAAATAAACTTCTTAGGACCTAAAAATTTGTCCTAAGCATATTAAGATACTACTAAACATATTATAACCGTTGGACAACACTCCAACACAAAGAAAAAGCATTTACATGCTTCAAGGTCAAAAAGGGCAAAAAGGTGCTCTAGGAAAACCTAAAAATCAAATGACCTCTAAATAATATAAAATTGAATTACATGATCAAATATCATGTAAGGAACACAACAAGACCGTTGTCAAAGAAAACAGAGCTCAGAAAAAACAGGCAACACAAAATGTGCGCTAAAACTCCTTAAAGCACGTTTTTGTGAAATTGTCTTTTAAATTGGTTTTAATGAGCTAAAAGGTTATAAATACCTTTAAATATGATAAATATCATATTATATGATATTAGGAATTTAATTTCCAAATTTTACAGATTTTTACAAATTTAATATTAAAATATTAATAAAACCCTGAAGTGGGGCCCGCATGAGTCAAAATGACCAAGTTTGGTCAATGGGCAGTTAATGACCCATTTTCCCTTGTGGAAATCGGCTGGCAAGGAGGTGAGAAGACAGCATAAGTCTTTGATTGACAATAATGCTACCTAATACAACCAAGAATAGTTAAAAGGTTACTTTTCTTACCTTTTTCAATAATTAAGCTCATTTCCAAGCTTCCCCCTCCTCTTGTCCGACTCCCTTCATTACAACCGAGCTCCCTCCCTTCCTTGAAGCTCTCAAGTCTGGTTCTTGAGTTAGGAAGGCAGTCCATACTCTTAAGCTCTTAAGGTAAGCTTTTAATGCCATTTTTAGCCCTTTTCTTCATCTCTTCACTACCTACACCTAAATTTCATGGCTCATCTGTTCCTATGGCTTATGCTCAATGTTCTAAGGTTAGAACAAGAGCTAAACTCGGTTGAGACCAGTAGAGGGACCAAGGTTGTTCAAATCTACATTTTAAGGTAAAAAAATGTGATTTAAGCTCATAACTTTTGATTCCCTTCAAGTTCGGCTGTGAAACTTTGGTCATAGCCTTATTTTCTTCTCCTTTCATGTGGAATCAGTTTGTTAGCCATTTGGAGCAAGGGTGGACGAGATCCAAAGGAAATACTCTCTTTTAAGGCATTTTCCAAGGTAAAACCTAATAACAAGGTAGCACTTCGATATCTAACTATTTCTATGTCAATGTGGTGGATCTAACACCTTGTGGTGTGTTTGGTTCAGGTCGAAACCACTTAGAACTTCCCTTGCATTTTTAAGGTGATTTTTGCCTTAAATCTTACATTAATTATTCCTTATGGTTAAGCTCAAGCTTGGAGTGTAACATATCTTGTTTTTGTGTATTAAACATGTCTAAATCAAGTGGTGAATTTTCCTACAAGTGACCGAGCTCATACAAGGAATAATCAAGGTATAAACACCTTAAATTTTGATTTTTATAATTTTTAAGCATATATATATATATGGCCGAGAGTGGAGTTACACATATAGGTTATATTGACCTAGAAATGGAAAAAATGACTAAGATAAATTAAGCTAGTCATTTAAGAGATTTAATTAACATAATTGTCAAATTTAAGACATTATGTGGAAGTTTGGTAAATAAATAAAAAATTATATGGTGAGGCCGAAATTGTATATGTATTTTGGACATTTATGTGTAATTTATTTTGTTAGCAAATGTTTGTAATAAGGCCATGTATTTTAGGCCATTTTATTTATGCATTTACAAGCTTTTAATTAAGTTTAAGTAGTATAAATGCATTACTGAAAATAAATGGGGTATTAGGTGTAATTAAATTAAATTTGGGGGCTTTAGAATAATAAGGTCGAAAATTAGAGTTAAAAAGGAGTTAAAATAAAGTTTATAAGGCTTTATAAAGTTTTGGGGTTAAATGGTGATTTCTAGAAAGTTGGGTGAAAACCGTAATTATAAGGAATTGGTGGTCAAGGAAATATTATGGTGGTCAACCTTGACCATATGCTAGGTTTTGACCAAATTAGATAAGTTAGATAACTTATTTAAGGTCTTATAATAAGATAAGTACTTAATGGTAATATTTTTAACATATGTGGTAAATATGTTATTACCAAAAATAAAGGGTGTACAATGGTATTTTAAAACACCCATGGGCTATTAGGAATTTTTAGGAATTTAATGGGTTGTTTTTGGAATTAAAATAAACTATATATGTATAATATATAGTTATTATGTCATTATGACACTTTGGAGAAATATAGATGGTGGAATGGTAAAATACCAAGAGTATATGGGTTAATAAGGATATTGATAACCCTTTGGTAAAATTGGAGATTTTTAGAATTATATAAGAGTATTTGTTGAGATATATGTATATATATAGTTTTAATGATATTATCAAACTATATGTTATAAATTGGGCCTAATGACAATATAAAATGTATATTGAGGTCTGTTCGGAATTTACAAAAAATAACCATAGGTTATGCTCTTTTATAAGTTAGAAATGTTATATTAAATGGGATATATAACATGGTAAAAGAAAGGGGTGATTTTGTAAATAAAGGAAATTATGGTTTAAGGAAAAGTATAAGGTTAATATGTGCCTATGAGGCAATACACAATAGTTTTGTATAAAAACTATAGATTATAAGTTAAAGGAAATAAAAATATCATAGCAAATGATATTAGTATTGGGTATAACATTACATAATGTTATGTGGTCAAAAAGGGAATTTAAATAAATTCAAGGGCTATACCGAAAATATAAAGGTTGGAAAATGATTTTAGACTACGGTCTACTATGTTGTAAATGTTATGACAATTAAATGGTATTAAGGTGGTTTAGATGGAATTAATATAAGGAAGGGTACTCACATAAAATAATGTGACAAACATAAATAAATGGGAGTTATAAACTAAGGTATTTATTGAATAAACCTTAGAAGTTGTAATTATACAACATAAAATGTTACTCATGTTAGGATAATAAACTTATTATAAGTCGTACAATATGATACAACTAATGGGAATAATCATCTAATAAAAGATGATAAAAAGTAACATAAAATATAAGAGTTTATTAAACTCATGGGAATTACCTACGTGGTAAATATATACATACACAAGAATAATGTATATAAGGTGGATATATATTTTTGGTTGAAAACATATGATTTAATGGTGGTGGTTATTTTTAAAAATAATAAATATAGTTACGAACTATAAGTTATGAATTTTAGAATGCAATATAATACAAGAATGCATGCATACATGCAACTATAGGTTACGTACCTAAACTAGAGATGGATAAGATTAAAAGAAATATAAGGAACTAAACTTAACAGTTGGAATAGTTTTGACGTACACGTTTTAAGTAACAAAACCGACTGTTTTAGAGAAAACCCGTAACAACACAACTGTAGAAAACAGAGGTGAACTGTCGGGGTTTGATTATTCGGAAATACCGGATGTAGTTAGTCATGGAGACTGACGTATAGTTTTAATACCGTTTAGATTATACTTCTGACAAGGACGCTTGACAAGCTAGCGGACTACACGGAGCATAGGATCTTGAAGATTCATACTCCACCGTAATACAATCAGGGTGAACGGTATGTAAAAGGGTTTGCCGAGTTGACCTAAGGTTGCTCCTTGGGCTCGGATTTGGTTGATATAACTTGTGTGTTATATGTGTGTGGTTACATGTATGTGTTTAAGTGTTGATGCATTAATTATTTATGCACGGGGTCCTGCGGGACTAACACTACGTCGACTATAGATCGACTTATATAAACATACATATGCGTTGTGATGACATGACGGTTACTTGATATAATACCATGATATTAATATTAAGTATATGGTAACCTAAGTAAAAACACTTAGGAATGAGTCACGACATTGTCGGTCTCTAGAGCATGGATCTCTAACATCAATATCACCTAGGTGACTTCTAGGTATGCGTGACCCATTGGGCCGCTGGTTAATAAATATTCTCCATAAGACTAAGAGCAGATCTTAAACATTATGTGAAATACCCCAAACCTTGGTATGTTGTGTAAATGTTTAACTATGGTATTTAAAGGCTAAAAAGTGCCTTAGAAACATGAATGAACCATTTAAACCATAGTAAGTGCAATAAAGCACTAAGACACAGTTTGAGCAAAAACATGCTCTAAGCTATGAGTGAACTTGTTAGGACCCAAAGAGCCTACCAAGACTTAATAATACTCAATTATGATTTAATAAGGCTAAATAAGTCCTTAGGAAGCTTTGGTGACAGTTAAACCAAATAAAACACAAATAAATACCTTAAAGTCAATATGAGCAAAAATGTGCTCTAAGCTTGGATAAATGTTTAAGACCTAATGGTCATACCTATGTCTTAATTATATGTTAATGAACATATTAATCAATACCAAAGAAACCAAGCTTGAAAACAAGTTAAAACGCAAAATGTGCTTTAAGGAGTCTTAAAGCACGTTTTTGAAAAATTGTCTTGTAAATGAGTTTTGAATGGCTAAATGTCCATCATTACTCTTTAATTAACATGTGTACTATATAGTATCACATTTGGGTGGCTATATCAATGGAAATCAAAAATTTCACTTCTATGTGCTTGTTTTTGGTGAATAGTGATTTTTTATAACTAGTTTGTAACATAAATGTTATAAGTGAGACAATTGACTAATTAAGTCTAAAATACCCCCTTGCTACTATTTGGGGCCGGTTTTCCTTAGTGACTCACCACACCTACACAAACAAATGAGTTAACTAATATAAAGCAAAAGTTACTATTCACTTTAGTACAAATATCTTCTAAAGCAAAGCAAACCTCATTCTCTCATTCCCTCCTCATTCAAACGTATCCAACCTCCTCCAACCTCTCTTCTTCATCTCTTCTACGGTTTGCAATAGTACCACACCAAACTCCATCTTTGATCTCTTGTATCTTCTAGCTCCATGGTCCAAATTCAATTTCAAGACCACCATTCTCTTAGTTAAGTCAAGCTCTACAATCTTGTCTTTTCAAACTTCAAACCACCATTTCGGTGCCAAGGAGAACTTCCATGGAAGGAGCTTGAGCTAATATTTTTATGCTTGTTGATCACCTTTGCTTCAAGGTTAAGGAAAACCCAAAGAAACTCCATTTCCCTCTTTTTAGTACATGGCCGAAAATTACCCCACATGGTGTCTTTACCTTGCTTGTTTAGCTTCATTTGAATCTTCCAAGGCTAGGAGGAGTCCTCTTTGATATATATTCACGTCTCTTTCCATTCCAAGGTAAAAATCATGTTAATACCTTAAGATAATATATGTAACTAAGGTTTATAATGAATGAAGCATAATGCTTATATACTCATTTCAATTTGGTATATTGTTTAGTTGTTGGCAAGGAACCAAATGCCTTACCGGTTTTACAAGGAAACAGAAGGAAATCTGTGAGGAAAAGTAAACAAGCTATCTCAATGTGGTTTAATGCCTTAGGAGAAATAAGCTATGATGCTTGTTAAAACTACCTAGGCAAATGGTAAATGAGCTATAAAATGCTCTCAAGGAGTTCATTAAGGAATATGTGTTGTGGTGTATTTGCAGGTCAAAGGCATTATTATGTCGGAAATTCAGTGTTTTAAGGTTTATGCATTTAGGGCCTAATAGCCATGCATTTAAGGGCCTAATGGCCAAGCAATTTAAGTTATGCACTATATTGTGATGTTAGTGCTTAATGTGTGAAGTTTGGTATAAAATGTGTTTGATGGATTTTAGTGTTCTTGAATGAATTAAGGTAAAAACCTAAGTGTTTGATGTGGGTATATACTAGAGAAGCTATGGCCAAATTTGGGAAATGTGTAAGTTCTAAGTGTTGTAGTGAGTTTTTGGTTGAACTAGAAGGTTAAGGTGAATGAATGTTTCTAGAGAAAAAACAATGTTAAGGTGTTTAAGAGTGATGCAAGGGTTTTAGGTATATATTGGAAACTCTAGGAATTCAATGTGTGTTTTGAGAATGTATTAAGTCCTTGAGAGTTTGTATAGGTTTAGGTAAGTTGATATTCAGGAACAATGATTTTATAGGTATGATGTAAAAGGAGATTTAGTTAGTAAGAAATGCTTAAGATAATGATGTTAAGATGAGAAGAAAGTGTTTTTGGGATAGTAGTTATAATAGGTGAGAAACACCATTTAGGAACCTAGTACAATGTTTAAAGTGTTAGCCTTTTTTACAAGGAAATAAGTAAAGGTTTAAAGTTAAGATTTGTTTAGTGGATGTTTATGTGGATATACGGTTAGCCAAATATGTTAGTAAACATTAATAGGCCTTAGGAGAAGTTTGGTGAAGAATTGGTAAAGTTTGGTAAGTTTAGAAGGCGACCGACCCAGGGGTCCGACCCATTTTGGGTCGGTCGAGCCTCTGTTAGATGTTTAGGAAAGTGTTCGGTAATGTCCGACCCAAAAGGGTGGGTCGGACTGGGTCGGTCATTCAAGTTCAAAGGAAGAAATGTTCGTCACATGGACCGACCCAGTCGAGTGAGTCGGACTGTGGGTCGGACGGGCAAGTTTTTGCAAGGAAGTAAAAGGGTTCTGTAATGGACCGACCCAGTTGTGGGTCGGACGGTGGGTCGGTCGGACCAAAAACATGGTTTAAGGTTATGAAATGATATGAGATGATGGGGATTGACAGGTAATGATGTCATAAGGTTGTTAAGGACATGTTAGGTGAGTTTAAATGGCAATTAGGTGGGTGAAAAGTTGTATTAAAATGTGAGGGTAAAACAAGTTAAAAAGTGAAGTTATGTAACTAAGTTAACGGGGAAAAATTATAAGCTTTGGACACTAAATAATCAAGCAAACCCCGATGTTAATAAAAACACATGTGATGTTAACAGTTGTTCGAGAATCGCTCGAGGAACATAAGTGGACGTGGTAGAGTGGACTCCGGTGACAGGTATGGTTTTCTTGCAACCTGTGTCCTACCGGATTACACCGGCTTGTATGCCAATGTGTTTTTCTGAGTGTTTGCCACCTTGTAAGATAAAACATGTAATGAGTTTATAGTAATTCATTTATGTGGCGAATATGATTCCGATACCGTTTAACCTCGAATGTGTGTGTTAAACTTAACTAACCGACTCTAGGATCATACAAGAGATCGGCAATCGGATTTAACGACCCATACCATGGGATCGTTCTAACCACGGCTATGCGTGAGTTGGTTGTATATTGTTGCTATGTGCAAGTGTGTGAACCTCCTTTGGGTGATTAACTCGGTTATGATACCGTATGGTTGTGGGTGTGATAGGCTCCAATGAGAGCCCTAACTATTAACTTATGAGCATATGTATGTACTAATGGGGGAGAGGAGTCCGGTCTGTTCCGGCCACGCGTGTGAGGATGGGGGTCGTGCCATTATAGGTTCGACCCTCTGTGTATGTTATGGTTGTTTTCCCATTGGGTTTCCAACCTTCCCTTTTAGCTTAACCAAAGCTATATTACTGACTCACGTCGGGCCACGGGGGCATACTAATGGTTATGTTATTTCGGTGTGCTTGGGATTACTATATCCGACACACCTTGGGTATAAGTTAACCGTTCTATGTAACCGGACGGTAACGAGGATGGTAACGAGCTTAACATGGGATTGGCAAAAATCCCTAGGCTCACCTGGTATACTAACTATGGTGGAGGGTTCCTTGTGAGAACCGATTTTATGGTGTATGTAATGTTATAATGCTATGCAAATTCCCTTGCTATGCTTTGGTATATATATATATATTGGATGTTTTAAATGAATGCAACGTTGTCATATGTACATCGAAGCAAGAAAGGTTGTTATGCTTTGTTATGTGTGGAATGAGTTATGTTGTAGGATATGGAATGTGTGGGTCATGGAATGAATCCCAGTTGTGATAAGAGGTGTTTAAGGATAACCCGATTAATGGGTACATGTCGTTTGTTAAGGAAGTAGTTCCGTTTTAGAGGAGAGCCACTCTAGGGTTAAAGGTATCATTGGATGGTTGGTTAAGGGTGGATGTGTTGGTTATAGGTTGAGCCCGTTGAGGCGAAATGTTATGTGTTGTATGACTATGGTTGTATGCATGATTTAAATATAATCAACTGCATGCTAAGACGACAATTAGTTGTGCGTGGCCCGGTAGCATGTGGGCTGCGGGATTACCATACCAGCAAAGGTGCTGAGCCCCTTGGGGGCCACCCTTTCTCTCCTTTTCTATTTCAGGTACAAGGAGCTGGAAACCGTTCGAGAGTAGGACGGGGCAGTTGTTTACACATGGGTAGCCATTTAAATGGCGTGAGTATGATAGGCGTAGTAAGACCGAAGTTGTTATCGGCAGTAGTTTGTAAATACTCGGTACAGGGGGAGTGTATGTATATAGTAAATGTTGAAGATGGAATGAGGATTGTATGGTGTAGTTGCTCGGGAATCTAGTCCATCAGACCGATACAAATGTACATGTATTAGCCTTGTTAGCCACGTGGGTGGTTAACGGCGTGTAACACCATTGGAATAAGTAATGAGTTGAGTTTCCGCTGCAGATTGTTATTATGTGTTTGTTGTTGGATGGGGTGTTACAAAAAGTGGTATCAGAGCGAAGTATCGCTCTGATGACTGAATTACCGAGCTTAGGGAATACCGAGTTAGGATTTAAGTACTTTGGGTTAAGGGTTGAGTGATAGCGTGAGAGATACGCTAGTAAGGAACTACCAGTGAATACTGGAAACCTACAATATCCATCCCACCCTCCACAATCCCTGTTTTATAACTTGGGAAAGAATGCCGGAGAGATGGAAGTCCACTCTTACTCGGGAATACCCGATCTGGCTGTTATTAAATACCTTTAGGGTACGGAGAACCTGTCACACGGTAGATCCCGAAAACTGGGAATCCCGGAGACGGTCTCCATCTAAACAATGTTAACCGCATTCCATAGCGACAAATGAAGGATTTTGTGTATAAAAGAATAGAATTTCCGGCAACCTGGGTCGACATGCCGAGCAGTCGAGAACAACCAGCTTGCAATGCACCGATCGTGCAGCAGGCAAGAAGTGGATTAATGGAATCCGAGACAAGAGCCTACGGAACCACAGTTGATAAATAATACACCAACGGTATACCAACCGACAAGGGAACTACAACGTAGTGCCCAAATACGTGGAACGGGATGCAAAGAGAATACAATACTAAGAAAAAGGGGTCTCCCAGAATGGGAAACACCCTAGTTAATGAATATCACGTGGAAACAGTGAGAAGCCACCTAGAGGAGTATTTATCAAAGCAGTAAGATCAGTGAGGGCCAACAAGGCCACTGATGACAATATGGGTCAAAACAATACCACAATCGGTATGTGTCAAACCGATAGCCAGTTAGCATGGCGCACTTGCCGTAGCAAGTGCTGCTATAACAGAGCTATTCGGAAAACTTATAGCCACTACAAAGTACTTGGAAAAGTACAATAAAGTTAAATGTGAATGTCATAACAGTGGAAGGGCCTGTTAGCCTAACCTCTGTAATTGGAAACACACCAGTCAGCAAGAAGCTAGACTTGGCTAAGGTAAGAAGATGTTGTGAAACCATGGAAATTTTTCTTTCAAACCCAGATTTATTCAAACCCCTTTCTTTTCAAAACCAGATTTTCTTTCAAACCAACACTTCGTTCCAACCTTCTTTTAGACCAATCCAGTAAAACCAGGGGCAATTGACAAGATACAACAGTGGACAAACTTTCCCTCGATTAAGTTCGAGAAGCAAGGAATGAATATTGCCGCGGGACAATATAAGGGAGTTGACAACAGAATACTTCACCTAGGCGTGTGACGGACACTACAAGTGTACCAACTGTGTTGTGGGACGACCGCACTCCGATAGGAGCATGTGGGCCTGACAGACCTACTTATAGGTTAGTTGGGTAAGTAGTAATGTATCAGTATGATACCCCATATATGTATACGAGTAGAGTCCGAAACACGGGAAGTAGTCGACTCCGTCTACGGTCAGCAGTATAAATCAAACAGGAACTAGAGAATATAAGGAATGCTTAAAGTCAAAGAACTCAGTTAAGTTAACGAGACTAAAGGAATTAGTGAATTCCTTTCAAGGAAATGTTTAAGAGTCAGGAGGTGCGAAGTGCACTAACTGTAATATAAAGACATCTTATACGTCTTAAGGATCCCCAGAGATAAACAGGATAGCTGAAAAGCAGGGCAAGGCAGATGCCTAATGTGGACACATTAATGTGCAACGAACGGGATGAAACTCCCAGAATCAGTACCTACACTATCTGGAAATGTTGATCTTTACAGAAGAAGATAATAACAGAATGTACCAAAAAGTGTGAAACAAATGTAAGGCATAACGTAACGACACCCAGGAGAAATCCTCGAAGGGTGTGCGCATCAACAATTGTTGAACGAAATACATGACAGAAACACAAGGGTTGAAAGTAACACCCAGTTTAGACATACATTGTCAGGAGACGGACTGACAAATCTAAGGGGCGTCCCATGAAAGGAAACGGAATGCAACGACCTTGTCATGGAGCCCACTACAACCTCTAAACATGTAATGTTGTACAGAGAAGTACATATGTGTGGACAGCCTACAATGAGCCCAGCTCAAGGCAAATAAGGCTTATAAGCCATAATCAAGATATGTTATATAAATTCGATTGATTGTAGAAGTTTATGTTGTATAAGTGGTTAAAGTGGTAAGCGAACCACTGCATTAAGAGTGGGGATACCTCTCGATATTGTGAGACCGCAGAAGCGGTAGTTATGTGAATCAAGTTCAAGAGATATGTGGAGGATGGACCACGTTGTTATTACCCCAGGGTGATTTGAATAAAATAACACAAACAAAAGTGCTCGTACCTGTTGTGTACACAGGAAGAGTAATAAGTTTAGGTGTGTGAAGCTAAATGTGTAGCGAACAACGCTCAAGGGAAAGATAGTAATATATTCAAAAATCAGCCAAATAAGTGGCCAGATAAACCTAGCTTAATAGCAGAAGCTAATATAATAGCGGATACAGTATAAGTTGATGCTATATAATGAGTAAGGATACGGTGCGCAATAAGCGACCGTTGTGTGAGTATTGTTAAATGATAAAATGGGAGTGAGCAGAGTTGTGAGTTAAACCCAGTGGAGGTACAACATTAAGCGATAGCAAACGAACCGAGCAGTAAGCCGGTGGCAAGTGTTAAATGATAAGGATTTCAGTGGAAATTCCTATCGCAATCGCATAAGAGAGTTGCTGTCAAGGGTTTACGCCTCTGCACTCTGTATGACTGAGTGTTTTGGTATTGCTCTTGCACAGTAATGATCGAGTGGGATAGCTAGGAATCAGAAGCATGGTAGTTATGGAGGAATAATGTTATAATGGCCGATGCATAGGTAATGCAAGGCCGTAGGAATGAAAGAATACATGTACAAAACCAAGGGGGGAGACATGATTAACAGTAAATAACTACAGTAACACTAAATACCAAAGGTCGGTATGAGATATACCCCAGGTGTGGGAAATAACTGAGAGAGCACTACACATTAGGTAGTAGCTCAATCTCAACCGACAGTAAGTCGGTAAAAGTAAGTCAATCATTGTGAATTACATAGTAGTTTACGCGGTAAGCTATTGGAGAAGTGGATGGGAAATTGTGAAACTCACCGAATTCGCTCAGGGTAAGAGATACCATGCGCCGGTTGAGAAACCATTGTTACCTAGATAAGGGTAATACATTGGAGATGTACAATACATTAACAGTAACGAATGGGGCAAACCAGCTCTATAATTATCAGGGTTGCACAACAGAGGCCAGTGAGCCCATGCGTCAGGTACCGGATATATATTGTGAATATGAATGGATGGCTAGTTATCAGCTCCTAAGAGCCTCACAGGCCAGGACCGAAACCGGTTATGAATTAGAACTCCAATGCAAATTCTTGGTTTAGGGACTAAACCGCTAATATGGTTAAGATCCTCTAATCAGAATCCATTGTGTAATAGACCGCGTGGAAGTTAAAATACTTCACGACGGCAGAACATATTAAGCTAATGCTCAGTGATTGATTACGTGGGCGTAATCCCTTTTAAGGGGGGGTAGAGCGCAAAACCACCACTTAGTGTGTTTTACCGTACAAGTGTACGTGAACTGGGTTGTGCATAGCACAAAATGATTTGTTATGATGGTTGACGCGTGTGTTATATAAACATACGCATTTATTTGTGGTTAAATTGTGGTAATTGCGCACAGAAGATGCGAATACCATTGTGGGAAGTGTGTTAGTACAAGTGGAAGGGAGTAAAGAAACTCCCGGGGAACTAAAACCCCGACGATGCATAAATGTAAACCATGTATTGTATTTTGAAAAAAAAAAATATATGTATATATATATACAATGTGGTGATTTATGAAGGGTTATAAGACCGACATAGAACCTAGTGAGAATTAAATTCCCTAGGTAACTTGAATTAAGTTGGATTTGGATGATGATTGATAGACGGAGTTCTATCCCTTGGAGATGTTATGATTATGACTAGAAGGATTCAAAGATAGAAAATGGGATATGCTTGAATTAATTGTTGGTTGAAAATGAAGTGGGAGGTGAAACTTGATTATCATGAGATCAAGGGAAGCCGAACGCAAATTAGGGGTGGAAAGATAGTTCAACACTGGTGCTGATCACATCAGGGTTGGATGATCCTTGAAGCTCCCTATAAGTAATTACAAATAACCATGTTAAGAAAGGTACAAGGAGCATAAACTGGACTTGGAGTTGTGTGGTGTTTTCAAAAGAATTTTCAATTGGTGTTTTCAAACAATCGATTAATATTTTGAATAAAAGATTTTCTTATACTTAACCTAGTAAAGAATATTTTTGTAGTACTTGCTCACGAGCTGAGGACGTATGAGCCTTTGTCTTCGGACCGGTGACATGAGAAGTACATATGTTAAAAATTAAGTGAATGTTTTGATCTCCCAAAGGAACGGGGACCGGAAAGTGTCCATCGCGACCGGGTTCTGCGGGGTCACAATGCATATGTACTCAACGTGGGATTCGAACCCATGGAGAGATGGAAAAGGTATTTCTGTTTGATATACATGCTATGACATGTTGTTTGGTATGGGTGATAAGGGTTATTTGACTTTGATCTCCTAAAGTGTGTGCTATCAAGACCTATGAGTCTAAATGTGTTGTGTTACATAGACCTATGAGTCTAAATGTGGTTATGTCACCCAGACCTAAGAGTCTGAGGGATATTGTATGGGTGCAAGTGTGGTGAAGGTACCCGGACCATTGAGTCCGAGGTTACCATGTGAATATGATATTTTATGTATAAGGTGGAGATGTTGCCCGGACCATTAAGTCCGAGGTTGGATGTGAAAGATGGTTGGTAATGGAAGTTTTATGGCTATAAGTAATTCCCGTATTCTAATCCAAGATGCGAGGAAATGTGAACTTCGAGGACGAAGTTCTTGTAAGGGGGGTAGATTGAAATACCCCAAACCTTGGTATGTTGTGTAAATGTTTAACTATGGTATTTAAAGGCTAAAAAGTGCCTTAGAAACATGAATGAACCATTTAAACCATAGTAAAGTGCAATAAAGCACTAAGACACAGTTTGAGCAAAAACATGCTCTAAGCTATGAGTGAACTTGGTTAGGACCCAAAGAGCCTACCAAGACTTAATAATACTCAATTATGATTTAATAAGGCTAAATAAGTCCTTAGGAAGCTTTGGTGGACAGTTAAACCAAATAAAACACAAATAAATACCTTAAAGTCAATATGAGCAAAAATGTGCTCTAAGCTTGGGATAAATGTGTATAAGACCTAATGGTCATACCTATGTCTTAATTATATGTTAATGAACATATTAAATCAATTACCAAAGAAAACCAAGCTTGAAAACAAGTTAAAACGCAAAATGTGCTTTAAGGAGTCTTAAAGCACGTTTTTGAAAAATTGTCTTGTAAATGAGTTTTGAATGGCTAAATGTCCATCATTACTCTTTAATTAACATGTGTACTATATAGTATCACATTTGGGTGGCTATATCAATGGGAAATCAAAAATTTCACTTCTATGTGCTTTGTTTTTGGTGAATAGTGATTTTTATAACTAGTTTGTAACATATAATGTTATAAGTGAGACAATTGACTAATTAAGTCTAAAATACCCCCTTGCTACTATTTGGGGCCGGTTTTCCTTAGTGACTCACCACACCTACACAAACAAATGAGTTAACTAAATGATAAAGCAAAAGTTACTATTCACTTTAGTACAAATATCTTCTAAAAGCAAAAGCAAACCTCATTCTCTCATTCCCTCCTCATTCACACGTATCCAACCTCCTCCAACCTCTCTTCTTCATTCTCTTCTACGGTTTGCAATAGTACCACACCAAACTCCATCTTTGATCTCTTGTATCTTCTAGCTCCATGGTCCAAATTCAATTTCAAGACCACCATTCTCTTAGTTAAGTCAAGCTCTACAATCTTGTCTTTTCAAAACTTCAAAACCACCATTTCGGTGCCAAGGAGAACTTCCATGGAAGGAGCTTGAGCTAATATTTTTATGCCTTGTTGATCACCTTTGCTTCAAGGTAAGGAAAAACCAAAGAAAACTCCATTTCCTCTCTTTTTAGTACATGGCCGAAAATTAACCTCACCATGGTGTCTTTACCTTGCTTGTTTAGCTTCATTTGAATCTTCCAAGGGCTAGGAGGAGTCCTCTCTTGATATATATTCAAGCTCTCTTTCCATTCCAAGGTAAAACAATCATGTTAATACCTTAAGATAATATATGTAACTAAGGTTTATAATGAGATGAAGCATAATGCTTATATACTCATTTCAATGTTGGTATATTGTTTAGTTGTTGGCAAGGAACCAAATGCCTTACCGGTTTTACAAGGAAACAAGAAGGAAATCTGTGAGGAAAAGAGGTAAACAAGCTATCTCAATGTGGTTTAATGCCTTAGGAGAAATAAGCTTATGATGCTTGTTAAAACTACCTAAAGAGCAAATGGTAAATGAGCTAGTAAAATGCTCTCAAGGAGTTCATTAAAGGAATATGTGTTGTTGGGTGTATTTGCAGGTCAAAGGCATTATTATGTAGGAAATTCAGTGTTTAAGGTTTATGCATTTAAGGGCCTAAGAGCCATGCATTTAAGGGCCTAAGTGCCAAGCAATTTAAGTTATGCACTATATTGTGATGTAGTGCTTAATGTGTGAAGTTTGTGTATAAAATGTGTTTGATGGATTTTAGGTGTTCTTGAATGAATTAAGGTAAAAACCTAAGTGTTTGGATGTGGGTATATACTAGAGAAGCTATGGCCAAATTTGGGAAATGTGTAAGAAGTTCTAAGTGTTGTAAGTGAGTTTTGGTGAACTAGGAAGGGTTAAAGGTGAATGAATGTTTACTAGAGAAGAAAACAAGTGTTAAGGTGTTTAAGAGTGATGCAAGGGTTTAGGTATTATATTGGAAACTCTAGGAATTCAATGTGTGTTTTGAGAATGTATTAAGTCTTGGAGGAGTTTGTATAAGGTTTAGGTAATGTTGATATTCAAGGAACAAGTGATGTTTTAGGTATGATGTAAAAAGGAGATTTAGTTAGTAAGAAAATAATGCTTAAGAGATGATGTTAAGATGAGAAGAAAGTGTTTTGGGATAGTAGTTATAATAGGTGAGAAACACCATTTAGGAACCTAGTACAAATGTTGAAAGTGTTAAGGAATTTTTACAAGGAAATAAGTAAAGGTTTAAGGAGTTAGAAGATGAGTTTAGTGGATGTTGTATGTGGATATAAGGTTACCAAATGATGTTAGGAAACATTAAGAGGCCTTAGGAGAAGTTTGGTGAAGAATTGGTAAAGTTTGGGTAAGTTTAGAAGGCGACCGACCCAGGGGTCCGACCCAGTTTTGGGTCGGTCGAGCCTCTGTTAGATGTTAGGAAAGTGTTCGGTAATGGTCCGACCCAAAAGGGTGGGTCGGACATGGGTCGGTCAGTCAAGTTTCAAAGGAAGAAAATGTTCGCACATGGACCGACCCAGTCGAGTGAGTCGGACGTGGGTCGGACGGGCATGTTTGTAAGGAAGTAAAAGGGTTCTGTAATGGACCGACCCAGTTGTGGGTCGGACGGTGGGTCGGTCGGACCAAAAACATGGTTTAAGGTTATGAAATGATATGAGATGATGGGGATTGACAGGTAATGATGTCATAAGGTTGTTAAGGACATGTTAGGTGAGTTTAAATGGCAATTAGGAGGGTGAAAAGTTGTATAAAATGTGAGGGTAAAACAAGTTAAAAAGTGAAGTTATGTAACTAAGTTAACGGGGAAAAATTATAAGCTTTGGACACTAAATAATCAAGCAAACCCCGATGTTAATAAAAACACATGTGATGTTAACAGTGTTCGAGAATCGCTCGAGGAACATAAGTGGACGTGGTAGAGTGGACTCCGGTGACAGGTATGGTTTCTTGCAAACCTTGTCCTACCGGATTACACCGGCTTGTATGCCAATGTGTTTTTCTGAGTGTTTGCCACCTTGTAGATAAAACATGTAATGAGTTTATAGTAATTCATTTGTGTGGCGAATATGATTCCGATACCGTTTAACCTCGAATGTGTGTGTTAAACTTAACTAACCGACTCTAGGATCATACAAGAGATCGGCAATCGGATTTAACGACCCATACCATGGGATCGTTCTAACCACGGCTATGCGTGAGTTGGTTGTATATTGTTGCTATGTGCAAGTGTGTGAACCTCCTTTGGGTGATTAACTCGGTTATGATACCGTATGGTTGTGGGTGTGATAGGCTCCAATGAGAGCCCTAATATTAACTTATGAGCATATGTATGTACTAAGGGGGGGGAGAGGAGTCCGGTCTGTTCCGGCCACGCGTGTGAGGATGGGGGTCGTGCCATTATAGGTTCGACCCTCTGTGTATGTTATGGTTGTTTTCCCATTGGGTTTCCAACCTTCCCTTTTAGCTAACCAAAGCTATATTACTGACTCACGTCGGGCCACGGGGGCATACTAATGGTTATGTTATTTCGGTGTGCTTGGGATTACTATATCCGACACACCTTGGGTATAAGTAACCGTTCTATGTAACCGGACGGTAACGAGGATGGTAACGAGCTTAACATGGGATTGGCAAAAATCCCTAGGCTCACCTGGTATACTAACTATGGTGGAGGGTTCCTTGTGAGAACCGATTTTATGGTGTATGTAATGTTTATAATGCTATGCAAATTCCTTGCTATGCTTTGGTAATGCTTTATATATATATATTGGATGTTTTTAAATGAATGCAACGTTGTCATATGTACATAAGCAAGAAAGGTTGTTATGCTTTGTTAGGTGTGGAATGGTTATGTTGTTAGGATATGGAATGTGTGGGTCATGGAATGAATCCCAGTTGTGATAAGAGGTGTTTAAGGATAACCCGATTAATGGGTACATGTCGTTTGTTAAGGAAGTAGTTCCGTTTTAGAGGAGAGCCACTCTAGGGTTAAAGGTATCATTGGATGGTTGGTTAAGGGTGGATGTGTTGGTTATAGGTTGAGCCCGTGAGGCGAAATGTTATGTGGTAGACTATGGTTGTATGCATGATTTAAATATAATCAACTGCATGCTAAGACGACAATTAGTTGTGCGTGGCCCGGTAGCATGTGGGCTGCGGGATTACCATACCAGCAAAGGTGCTGAGCCCCTTGGGGGCCACCCTTTCTCTCCTTTTCTATTTCAGGTACAAGGAGCTGGAAACCGTTCGAGAGTAGGACGGGGCAGTTGTTTACACATGGGTAGCCATTTAAATGGCGTGAGTATGATAGGCGTAGTAAGACCGAAGGTTGTTATCGCAGTAGTGTGTTAATACTCGGTAACATGGGGGAGTGTATGTATATAGTAAATGTTGAAGATGGAATGAGGATTGTATGGTGTAGTTGCTCGGGAATCTAGTCCATCAGACCGATACAAATGTACATGTATTAGCCTTGTTAGCCACGTGGGTGGTTAACGGCGTGTAACACCATTGGAATAAGTAATGTGATGAGTTGAGTTTCCGCTGCAGATTGTTATTATGTGTTTGTTGTTGGATGGGGTGTTACATTATGAGAGAGTGATGGTATGAGATTTAGGTGAGGAATCCCGGTAGTTTACGAACTACTTGGTTGCGCATTTGTGATCACTGAGGGGTTTCCTATTTGGATTCCGCTCCAGGTTATATCCAACGAGCCCAAATAGGTTCATGGATCAGGTGGCTACGGCCTTTTTATGGACGTCTTACGAGACATAAGTGAGTCAGGGGCCTCCGGACCTCTGGCGAAATGAGCACCTTTGTGTGTACGGGGGACTACTGTCCATGGTAAGGTTATCGGGTTGTCCTAACATGACGCCCTACTGACATTAATTAAACATGGTTGGATGGAGCCTACAAGGCTAAGGTAAATTAACTATGGGAACTGTACGCTACGGCGAATGTACATTGTACATATGGATGGGGCTTGAAAGCCAAACTAAAATAAATTGACAGTGGATGGTGAACACTACGGCGATTGTACATTGTACAAAATATTGCTGTTATTGCTCGGTACGTTCGATATACAAATATTGTTTGAAATATTCTATGAATGTTTGGTTTGGATGGATGATTAATGTTTAAGAATATTTGGATGGTTGATTATGTATATTATACATTTATGCTTCAGTTTTGATTATAACTGTAAAAAGGAAAAGCATGAAACCAATCTAATAATAAGATGGTTAAAATGACAAGTGACCATTAGGGTCCAGGCCCGGCATACTCAGCGTCTATCGCTGATACTACACCATTTCAGGTTGTTGATCATTGTCGGAGCTGAAGAGCAGGAACATGGTAGTTGGAGATGTTGTATGGTAATGAAGATGGTGTATGGTCTTATGGTAAGGTTATGTATTTTTCAGGATTGGGTAGACGCTCACTTGTCAATGTTTATGGTTATGGACTTAGTTTGATGTATAGGAGTTTCTCGTTATCACTGCGGTTAGCAGTTTGTTTACTTTGGAAGTTGGATGTGGTTTGGCTACGTTGCTCGCATGGGCGAGTAATGGCCGGTGACACCCGTGTGAGTTTTGTAATTGTTATTTGTTTTTCTGCTGCGAGACGTTTTATTTATTGCTACGTGAGGGATTATATCGTGATTATGGAGAGGGGTGTTACACTCCCCCTTTTGACAAGTTCTTGGATATGGAAGGAAAGACGATCAACTCATAGTTTATGAGAGAATGAAATGGGATAGAAACTCTTAGGCAGTCGTAGTTTAGCTGGGTCTTTACCTTATGGTTATGCTCCCTTCCTGATGTCTTGGTACCGGTTTTTAGGCTCTGTTTGGTAGCCTTTTCTGTGTTGTCTCGCACTGAAAATGGGAGCTCATGACGGTCTTTTGTCAAAGAACTTCTCCCCATCCTCCCGGTTTGGTTGTTGGTTGCAGGGCTCCAACCGTAACTACTCAGTAGGGAAGTGAGCTTAATATCTTCCGAGACTTGTTGGTCTCGGTTTGTCATTGGCGAGCGGTGTTGGTTTCAGCTCAACAGAGGGGTGAATCGAAGCCTTGCTCTTGTGTGTTGTCTCCGGTGTGAGTTTCCATTTCAAGGAAGTCGAGAAGCTCTTGCCAGGAGGGATGGGATACAACGAGACAACGAAGGAGGAGATGTTGTTCTTCTTCTTGTTTCGCCAGGTTGGGAGGCAATATTACCATGAAGAAGAGGATGAAATACACAGGGCCTATATGTCTCGTGACTGCTAGTCTGGATTTTGCCACAACTACCATGAGTGTATTGACAATGAGGAAGGCAGCAGGTGTGTTCCTTGTTCGTGAAAGAAGATAATAAAGAGGGCATAAGTTGCTGTCCCTAGCGACTACTACATGCGCCTGAGGAACTGGCTGCAGTGGCACATTTGGCTTGCTTGTTTTCAGTCCAAAAAATGAGAGGGGAAGGTGGTCTGTATTAGCAATAAGATAAAAAGGAAGAGGAGTGTGCTACTTGTGGCGGTACGATGGAGTGGGATGAGAAAGGAATGAAGAGCCAGCTATCCGTGAGCATGACTGAGGTTGCTGTGGTACGTTTGTTTCGGTCTAGAGATCAGGGAAAGAGCCGCATGCCTATCATGGTGTTGTTTTGAAAGCGGTAGCAGTTCGTATCGATTACCACGAGGATGTTAACATGCCATTGCCATCATCACGTGCTCCGTTATTGGCTTCTGATATGGGACCAAGGGAGTTAGCGCCCACCTTGAGAAGGACCAACAACTACTGATATGCATGATATTGTTGTCGGTCGTTTTTTTTGTTTCAAAATGTGCGCATGGAACAGAGGGAAGGAGGAAAGAAGAAGATCAGCTGGAGTGTATTTCTGCAGGAGGAAAAGAAGGCACGTAGAGCGTGTATGCTCTTTGTTCACCAGGCCGTCTGCAACATTGCTGAGGATGGAGATCCATTCCTTTTTTATTGTATCTGTTCTGATGTATTCATGCGAGAAGTGTCGTGCGTGGGCATGTGACTGGATTCCCAAGTTTTTTTTCAAAAGAAGGAGAAAGGCACAGAGCCTATGCACTCTTTATCGCCAGTCACGTGAAGAGGTAGCAGCAGGTTGGAGATATTGCTGCTGCACAGGAACGAAACAGAAAGAGATAAAGAAGGGCGGGTTGTTGTATCATGCAGAGATGGGGAAAGTTGCATTCTTGATGGTTTTCAGTCGTGCATGGGAACTGAAATCAAAGGAGCTAGTGTCCGGTTGTCAAAAGAACGGAAAGCTGATGTGCCATGTTTTGGGTCTGCTGCTGGTTCGACATGGAACAGAGGAGGGAAACTTGTCAAAAGAAGGTAGTATAACGCTCTGTTGCAGTACTCATGGGAAGTGGGATTTGAGGAATTTTGTTCCCACATGTAGAGGAGCAAAAGTTGCTGTCGTTTGCTGTTCAAAACTTGGAACCGAGGAGGAGAATGATGCGGGTCGTTTGGTGCTGTTGCAGCTCGAGATAGAAAAATAACAAGAAGGAGTGCTCATTTCAGTCAACATCGGGCAGAGTAGGAGCGTACTGCTCTGTTGTTCTCTTTTTTTTTTCTTCAAGGCGTGCGCTTGAACAGTTTTGAATAAGAGTCGGGTCACTTTGTTGTGAATTGCAACGAAGAGGCACGTGAATGGGTTGTATACTGCTCAAAATAGAAAACAAGGAA
The DNA here is from genome assembly GCA_023374045.1 of Limonium bicolor. Taxonomy (NCBI): domain Eukaryota; kingdom Viridiplantae; phylum Streptophyta; class Magnoliopsida; order Caryophyllales; family Plumbaginaceae; genus Limonium; species Limonium bicolor. The sequence continues at coordinate 123,886,887 of CM041783.1, read as the reverse complement.
GAGTGCTGCTGTGTCGATTGCAGTAGTCTGTTACAGTTTACTATTTTTTTTGTTTAGCCACTTTAGTAGCTTATATGAGTAGAGGTGCAGTTTATTATTGAATACGAGCTCAACTCAACTGGTTAAGGCGTTCACTAGAGGTACTAATGGTACCGGGTTCGAAACTCGGTGAGCGCACATTTCGCTCTCTTTTTTTTTATTTAAGCATGTATACGTTGTTCGTTATACATATATATATGCGACTACGTCATTATGTCATGTTTTTAGTTACGTATATGTAATATACATGCCGTTTTTGTATACGTATATATGTATACGACAATATTATTATGTCGCGTTATTAATTGTATATATATATATATATATATATATATGTACGCAACTATGTTATTACGCCACATTGCTGGCTATATACGCGACTATTTTGTTATGTCACGTTGTCATTTATATATGTAACGCTGGTTGTATATATGTACATATATATCCATATACATATATATACATGTGCGACTATATTCGCGTTTTCGGTTTAAAAGTGTGCATTCGTATATACAAGCTCGTGTTTGTGCCGCATTATTATTTATAACATCTTTGGTTTAGAGATGTGTACATATGCGAGTTTACGTTTATAATTTGTCTAGGATATATAGGATACTCATACAGTTTATTGGGGAGCACCAGTGATATTTATTTTACATACCGATATGTACATGCGATATAAGCATCCGTTTGGATCTATATTTTAAATACCATAATGTTCCATGGTAATTATTGCACATAATTTAATTTAAACTTCACTAATTTAAAGTGGTAATTATTCGGGGTATTTCAGTCTACCCCCTTAAAAGAACTTCATCCCGAAGTTGTCTCAATCGAATGTGTACCTAACCACCCAACGAATCTCAAGGTTCTAATCCATTCAATCCTATCAATTCTAAAGTTCCAACATTTTCCTAACCTTCCATTATACCACTAGTTTTCCAATCCAAACCAATCACACATACATGTATATATCACAAGTCCCAAGGGACATACATACACAATAGTTCACGTATACATCACCAAATACATCTCAAGTGTTTCAAGCACACCAATGCGACAATCAACATATCACACCATAAACAACCAATATACAACATAACACACACAATTCTGCACAATTCATACCCACAGACCTACCAACCAACATGTGGTTGTACGAATACACATAGTGAAGACGTTCTCTCTAACCAGTTCTATTTCACCATTTGTGCTTATAAGCACCACGCCACATCTGTGGCTTGCCCAAATTCTCAATGATATTGTAATGTACCAGTAATACTCATATACTGTACTCATCAGCAATCAAATGAGCAAGTTCTTCATTCATAACCACAATGCATTCAACCCAATCCACACATACACATAACATCCAAGACGACACCTCAACGAGCAACAACAAGTAAAAATGCAACGCTTATATCATCCTTGAGCCTTGGTTCAAGATGTTTAATTCCCATGGGGCATTCTAGTTCTATGCAATGTAGCTCACATTATAATTTAATCAAAGGCCTTGATCATGTTAATGGCTTAGTTTATGTATTAAAGACACTTATCGGTATCCTTACCGATCTACAAACGGATTTGGGTTTAGCCTTTCTGGGTCTAAGGTATTGGCAGATAAGTCACTTGTTGTCCGACTAGGAAATGTGATGTACGGTCCACCAGCTTCTGCTGTGCGACTCTGATTATCTCCGGGTTTAGTTTTCCCTTACTATGCCTCCCAAGGTAGTGCATAGCTTAATAGTATAGGAGTAGAAGTCTCTTGACCGACATGGGGTATTTTAATTTATACATAATCTCAGTGGATTATAGCTTGTCTATCTATTTACTCTGGAGGTCGGAAGTTCATGTTTTTACTGCGCTTTTAAGCATTTGAATTGTTCTTCCTCGCTGGCCTTTTGGTTTTAATTCATTTATGTTTAGTTCTTAGTATTTGACGTGTCATTGTTACAACAACATGTTTGGTATATATTACCGATCATAATTATGTGAAACATAGGATATTTAGTTTCCTTATCAACATCATTGTTCGTAGGAACTAAAATAATTGACTATTACTGGTTACCTTTTGCAATTGATTGCGATAGTACATATTTTATGTGGTAACTTTTAGGTTAATAGTTACATCACATCATATAATTCTTCACATATTTTTAACCTCAAAGTTTTTGAATAATGTACCAATGTATTCTACCCGCTCGAGTCATCTAACACCGATATCCCATCTTTCGTACCTTTCTATAATTGACTTGTAAGATTTTCCACTTATTTGTAGTTCATGTGTCCTCTTGTAGGAGGTTTCGGGAATCATCCAACACTGACGTGATCAGCGTAAGTGTTGGACTACCCCTTCACCCCAATTTGTGTGTAGTATCGCTTGACCTGGCCAGGCTCAAGTTCAACCTTGCACGTCCGGTTTAAACGACTAATCAAATTAACCAGTTTAGATTCTTATCCCACTTGTTTCTAGTCATCTAGTAATCAATTCATGGGTTAATATTAACATCTAAACCTTTATATTAATTCTTTGAATTCTCCAACTATATATATACAGCAAGACGTGTACATATATACATTCGCTCATTCTTGTATCCCCAATATATACACTTATGTGCCATAAATTCCAAGGTCATAATTGTACTCCAATACCCTTTTGACTTATATATATATCCCCATATGATTGTTTTCATAGATTTAATGGTATATTGGTACATACAGTTATATATCCCTGATATCGTAAGCTCTCTTCATCCCAATCATCATACCATGTGTATATATACATGTAGTCTACAACTTCTAGGGCTAGCCAATGGGATATACGATTGTATATTTCCAAGTTATCATATTATTACTATTTCCTCCATGCTTACCAATTATCATATCCCATCAATTCATTTTGTTGGCAATTTCCAAATTTTTCAATACCAAATTACTTGTACATATTCGATTCCCTATGCATTCCTAATTTGGAACTTAACCTACTACCCGAGTTCGACTAAGTTGGAAACATTTTGAGTCTGAGTTAGTCTAATTTATTTATTCCAATTTCCATATTAATCTTTTCTGGGCCTCGTAATCCTTTTGTTACTTTCTGATTATTATTCCTTGTGTGTTTCCCTTACTCGAAATAGTCTAGCTTTTTACCTTCTTGGTCTACTAAACGAGTGGTAGGTACTCCGGATTTATCACCACTGAGGTCTCAATATTTATTTTCGATCGTTGAGTTGTATTGTTAACTCGAGTTAAGTATGGTCAATTTACTAATCATGACCTTCTTTAATTGAACCCCATTTACTCCTTGGGTTTATTGGTATCTTGTCTTTTCTGGTATGTATGTATGTACATTGGTATATATGATTTGATCAATCCTGTTTTGAGTTCACTGTATCATCTTGCGAGTATGTTGTATTTCATATTAATTATTGGAACTAGAGTTTTAATTTTTCATTGTTCGCATTGTCTTCGTTAATGAAGACTCCATATCGTTTCCTTCACATGATCCAAGGGGTTTATCCTTTTTATAAAGTTGAATTTTGCAGTTACCCGTGGCATTGCTTGCTGGTGCTTAATAGTTCCTCCTTTGGAATTTGTTCCTCCATGATTGAAACTTAATTCTCTATTGTACCCAACTCCTCTTTATTTGGTCTCCTTGATCAAGATACTCGATAGATGTTTGAACATAGTGGCGAATTCGCTGCCATTTTCTTATCTGTTTGATTTGTGTTTGGGTGGGTAACCATTTACCAACTGGTGATATGGGTAATGTATGGTGATGGTTGTTAGATGAGGATATACGTTGCATGCTAACGTAGCGGCTAGATATTGTACATACTTCCAGCCTTTGGTTCATAAATTCATATCGTCAAGCTTGTTGCCCATTTTATTGGTGTTATATTAGGTTGTTGTAGAGTAGAAGTGTAACACCCCATCCAAAGCCAATCGTGGTTATCGCAAAACTGAACACTTAATTGAATTCATCACAGTAGAAATAACAACACCTGGACCTTGCCACGGTCTGATCATTAGAGTATACCGGCCTTAACAATTATAACACTTATCCAAAATACATAACCAACCCAAAATATCACCATCCAACCGAGTACAAGTAGCTAAGTCATAATCACAGCCCTACATCAGTTTAAATATAAACAGACGGGTGCACAAGCGCAACCCGTACTCAAAATACACAACCCATCCTAAGACTAACCGCTCCTACTCTCGTAGTGCGTCCTCATGGGTCTCTTACCTGCAAGTGTAAAAACAGCCCCCAAAGGGGGTCAGCACGAATGCTGGTACTCCCTCTCATGGCCCCCAAGCTAACGGGGCTACGACGACTAATTGTCGATAGCATGGAAATTGATTACATACACTACCATGATATGAAGTGCAATAACAATAATCCACAAATGAACACACATAGTTCACAAACAATGAACGACTCAAGCGTTCCCTTATCGAGTGGGTTAGTAACCCCCTCCTCAGTCCTGATTTCCTTAATCTCAGTCCCTTACCTTACCTTAATCTTAATCTCAGTATACAAACCGTTCCTGGAAGGGAATGGTTGTAGCTTAATTCGAACCTGGGATTTAGGTGATCCCACCTCACCATCTTAATGCCACCTACTCTGGACGGGAGTCCAGCGTAGCTGAGCCGGCAACCGGCCCTAGGCTACAAGTCCGAAGACAAGTCCTTAAGCGGAGGGCGGATCTGATTCAGATACCGTCCCCCTTTCCTTAGCATGCATGAGCGGAGTTCGGTCCCGGGTTTCCTCACTCAAGTTCCAGTTAGTAGAAATCTTAGTCACCATGTGCTAGCTAAGCCTTAACGGGCATTAACCAACAACCACCAAAACTTAACTCTTATTCTTAACTCAGTAAGTAATAAACTTGGTTAGTAACAATCTCAAGTCTCGCGGGTTAGTGCAAAGATAACACATACACAACGAGAACAAATATAACCGGTTGCATGCTTTATCTTGTCTTAGTCATAGCAATTAAACAGATAGCACACAAGCCGAGGGACACCTCGTTAGCAAGCAGGTCACAAGAAAGATTGTACCGTTCACCGTCGATCATCGTTTGTTTTATCTTCTCCGGGGTCCCAATTCACAAACCTAAAACATTGGTTCATTTTTAGGCCATTAGTTATTTGAACCTTACTTAACTCACTTAATTCCTAAAGATCCCCTTTGAATACCTTCTTAAGTCCTTACCACTTAACCTTATAAACTTAACTTTAAACATTAAGGTTCTTACTCATCTTAACTTAATCCCTTAAGTTCTTAGGGTCCTAATCATTACCACCCTACCAAAGGTATACCTCATTACCAATTAACATCCTTAGAATTCAAATTTCTTTTTTTTTAGGCCCGACCGAACTTACGACTGACCTTACCCAAGGTCGGTCCATTCCAGAACATATTACCGCTTGAAAATTCTACCCCGACCGACCTTGCAAGTCCGGACCCCAAGGTCGGTCCATTCCCGAGAGTTTCCCCGAGGGAAATTTAAGCTCAACCGAACTTGCCAAGTCCGGTCCCATGTTCGGTCGATTCCAGAGACTTATTACCGTGCAAAATTCTAGGCACGACCGACCTTGCAAGTTCGGTCCATTCCAGAGACTTAATTCCTTCACAAAATACAAGCCCGACCGAACTTGTAAGTCCGGTCCCCAAGTTCGGTCGGTTCCAGAAACTTTCTCCGGCAGTGTAAACTGAGCTCGATCGACCTTGCAGGTCCGGTCCCTAAGGTCGGTCGGCTCCAGAACCTTGTTTCTAAATTCTCTTTTAACTCCAAACTTCTCCTCACATATCCTAATATGTTATAACCTCATTTGGGCACCTCAAATTCACCTTAAGCCAACCACTAAACACTTTAAACCACTCACCAACATCCACTTTAATCATTATGCGTTTTTCCTTGTAACCATGCCAACACTTGTAACATTTTCCACTAGGTTTCTAGGTGGTGGTTCATACCTAATGTAACTACTATGCCAAATGTTTCCCCACCACCATAACATCTTCTCCCAAACATCTCTCGCCATCTAAAACTCTTTTATGCATTTACTTAATGTTCCTTCACAAGCTTAAGCTTCCATCCATCAACACCTTATTTCCTTCCTAGTTGTTTACCAACATTCGCCTAAGTCCTAAATACTCAAATACATTCTCTTGATTCCTAAATCCTTCATAGTAATGCCTACGCCACTATAACTCATTAAAACACTTTATCTCACCCCTTTTTCATCAAGACAACCTCTAAAACTTCCTAGTACTTCCTTAGTCATTAAATCCCCTTAGAACATCTTAAACACTTAAGTTCTCCTTTAAATTTTTGCCATGGGTTCTCTAGTATATAGTACATCCTAACACTTGGTTTTTCTCCATCAACCAACCAATATCACACAAATTCTCATCACAACACCTTAACACACAATTTACACCAAAACTACACCACATCATCATATAGTGCATAAACTTAAATGCTTGGCACTTAGGCCCTTAAATGACAATAATCTTAACCACTGAATTTCCACATATATTTGCCTTTAACCTGCGAATACACACAACAAGGCTCCCATTGAAATAAATGCTTCTTGTAATTCACCTTGATATTCTTAAACTATCTCTTTTCTCATTGGCTCTTTAATCACAAGTTCACAAACACTATCATTGTTTCTCCTAGGTTATATAGTCCTTTCCTAATGTAAAATCTACACTAAACTCATCACATATCTAAATCCCATTCCCTTAAACAACAAAACACCTTAAGGTAAGTAATTTACCTTGTTCTTTTACAAGCTTTAAAAACTTCCTTCCTTAGGTTTTTTCCTTGCTCAATCTCGGTCACCAATATATGTCTCCTTGCCAATGTTCTAACCAATATCCAATGACTCCAATGAGTACTAGATAATACATTAACCCTAAGGAACAAACCCTAGGTTAAAAATGTGCTTTAAGGTATTAAGGTGATTGTTTTACCTTGGTTTCTCAAGACAAGCTTGGATGTGAAGCAAGAAGGACCTCCTTAATCCTTTGAAGAGTAGAAAACAAGCTAGAACAAGGCATTAAAATGAAGCCTCATGAGCATACATTTTCGGTCAAGAAGAAAAGTGATGGAAACCTAGATTTTCTTACACTTTCTTTACCTTAAGAGAATGGAGAATCCAATGGAGTCTCCAAACTTGAATTTCCTCCTCTAATGGTGGTTTGGCTTGGCACCAAATCAAAGCTCTTGAAGTTTTGAAAAGATAGAAAGAGAGAGCTTGAGCTAACTAAGAGGAATATGTAATTTGTTTTGGTTTTGGAGCTAAAATGAGTTAGTAGTGTGCAAGAGAAGGTGGAGCTAGCATGAGGTTGCTCTTCACGTTAATGGAGAAGGGAGAGAGCTTGAGAAAATCGTGGGAACAAGAGAGAATGAAGAGGTGAGGAGAGAGGTGAGTAAAATGAGATATTTATCTTATAAAGTAAATAGTACTTTTGCTTTATAGTTATTTATTTACTTAATGACTAATGAAGGTGGTGACTCACCTTGTAAAAACCGGCCCCCATTAAGTAATAAGGGGTACTTAAGTCTTTGTTGACCAAATATCTCACTTATATTGACTTATGTTATAAACTAGCTTAATTAATTTACTATTCACAAAACAAGGCACATTGTTGTGAAATTTTTGATTTCCCATTGATATAGACTTCCAAATGTGATACTATATAGTACACATGTTAATTAAAGAGTAATGATGGACATTTAGCCATTCAAAACTCATTTACAAGACAATTTTTCAAAAATGTGCTTTAAGACTCCTTAAAGCACATTTTGTGTTTTAACTTGTTTTCAAACTTGGTTTTCTTTGGTAATTGATTTAAAATGACCATTAGAATATTACTAAGGTCTTAGAACAATATTTGGGTACTCTCCCAAGTCTCTCCAAGCTTAGAGCATGTTTTTGCTTAAACTGCTCTTTTGGTGTTTCCTTATGTTTTCTTTGATTAAAAATGTCTCTTAATGTTTCTAAGGAGTTATTTAGCCTCCTTATAACTTAGTTTATCTTTTAAAAACCATATCTAAGTTTGGGGTATTTCAAGAAGTTTGATAAGCAGCATTTGTCCTTTGTAGGACGATTTTGGGGTCACAAGGGAATATAAAAACTCGAACGAGAAGAGAATGAAGGAGACATTAGTATGAATGTTCCTTGTTCGCCGGTGGTAGAAGCAAAAGAGAATGACCAGTTGTGGTCGCCAGTTTCAACTGTCTCAGATTGAGAGACTTAGAAGAATAATTGAATAAAAGAAGAAGAAAGGACGTGGTATTGTGTTTCTCAGGTAATGCAGAGAATGAAGAGAAACGTGAGAAGCAGCAGGGAATTTACTGAATTCCGTAATATTATACTTTAGTGTGTAAGATTGTGTCGTGCTTCGTTAAGCATTATAGGTTGTACCAATTTTATGGTGTAATTTCGTCTCAACTATATTCTCTTATTTTGCGGTTTCATGAAAGGTTTACTGAAATTAGCCTCTCAAGTGTATGAATTGTATAATTTCTTTCAATCCCATCCTTAGCTTAATTAATTGCTTATTTGAGCTTTAGTTATTTCATAAATTTTAGGATATTTTGGTCCTCTTTGCTTGTGAGGTAGGGTCATATCGACTGCTAAGCATTTCGACCCAAGTTGCCGCTAAAGTTGGTCCCTCTATGGGTAATATCCCTTTGGCAACGTCTATTGTATAGTATAGTCTTTTCTTCACGGGTTGGTTGTATAACATTAAGTAGATGCCGGATCGGGCTTTCCCGAGTGTGAGGAGGCTTTCTACCTCTCCGGGGTTCTTTCTAGGATTTGAAATGGACCCTGGGGACGTAGAGGTTGGGTGTAGGTGTCTGTTAGGTATCCCGTAATTACTGGCGAAGAACCCTAACTAACGCGCCTCACATACTAACCCTTAACCCCGTTTCCCCGAATTCAGGTTTTCCTATACTCGGTACTTCTCTATTCCAGTCATCAGAGCGTAACTACGCTCTGATACCACTTTCTGTAACACCACCGAATAAAACATCCATAGATTAAACGAAGCGCCTAACAATATCATAGGTTAACTTTGCAGCGGTATAAACTCCATCCGGGTTCTACAGACTCCAACCACCCACATGGTTGACATGACCACTCTACCCACACCAAGTTACATTCTGCATGACTAGAAACAGCCCTCAACCAAAACTCATATACAACTTAAAATATCATTCTAAATACCAACCCAAGTATCGAGTGTCTACAACATAGTTATTACGTTAAACATACAATCTGAATAAGTACATCCCAGGTTTAATTCTACATGGTAACAACCCATACATCTAACACCCTACTTACATGTCTTGCCCAGTTGGACTACCCCCATGGTAGTCATCCCACCTACGCTCCGTCACGTTCCAGATGACCACCTATAAAAATAAAGGACTCAGCAAAACTATGCTGAGTATGAATATGTGTAGCCTGTATGTTGTCGAGCTACACGACTACTTGGTCGAATAATTATTAAGTCCAATTTACATGCTATAGTAATGCAGTAAAGCACACCATAACACACCATGATATCATACACACTTAAAGGTAGCATAGCAATATCAACAAACAACCAAGCATACCAAGCTGCCAACATAGCAACATCAAACACGCAACCAAGCACATCAAGCTGCTAGTATAGCAACAACAATCATGTAAATAATGAGACGTGTGCATAGGTATGTTATGCCCATGATCCTCACTATGGGATCATTCAAGCGTTGTGTGTCTTCATTTCTTTTCTCTTGTTCCCATAATGTGTATTTTCTTCCTCATTCCTTGCACCGAGTCTGGGGATATAATTAGATCCTGTGACCATATCATGTAGGTGCCAATCTTTCCTTGTTTCTTTAAGGATTATTTGTGAATTCTTTTATGTGGATATAATTAGATCCCGTAACCATATCATGTAGGTGTCAATCATTCCTTGTTTCTTTAAGGATTATTTGTGAATTCTTTTATCACCGCATGTTGGAGGACGTCTCCTCCATTCCCGGCGTCATACGTCGAGAAAGAGGGGGTCATCTCTAGACCCCAGGTTATGTTCCCAAATAGCTGATCCTCCAATCTCGGCATCATAAGTCGAGAAAGAGGGGTCATCTCTAGACCCCAGGTCATGCTTCCCACATTGCCAATCCTCCAGTCCCGGCGTTGTACGTGGAGAAAGAGGGGTCACCTCTAGACCCCAGGATGTGCTCCACAATAGTCGGTCGAAGGATCTGATGCAGATACCAACTCCCGAGCATTCATACCGCGCGGCCCGAGATGTTGTCTTCCCAGGTTATTCTCATGTTCCACCAGTTGATATTTGCTCTTCATTCTCATTAATGGATATACACCATAGTGGGTGTCATGGTACGTCCTCTATGGTTAAAGAGGAGTTTCCCTTTTATGGAGTTTTCTTTGTTTACATATTTCGTTGTGTTTTATCTCAAAGTTCCATAAACGAGAAAGAGACTAAACTACTGTGTGCGCGTAAATAATATGCAACAATGATATAGCAATCATATAAGTAAGATAAGCAAGCAATCCAATTTCATGCTTTAATCTTATGGTCATTTTCGTACAAGGCACACAGCAAACAAGTCGTGTAACACGGCAACATACGGACCACACATATCCATACCTTATTCAGAAGCAAGAGTTGTCTCACACACGGGGTCCCGGTTGGCGTTCGTTACGGCCCTAGAGTTAATCAACACAACTTGTCAGTTTTATGACTTCATGCACAACCGTTGTGACATTTTTCCTAACTTATTCTATGTTAACATGTGCAATTCCCTAGGTAAGTCTTTAAGTGCTTGGTTTGTATTAACCCTTAGAAACTTCCCAAGTATTGATCTTAGGCTTATCTTACTCCTAGGACATTCACATTGTCAACTCACACGTTAACTAAGTCCTTTCCTTTAGCTAACGTTTTAGGGTATTCTTAAGCACCAACATGTAACAAGGTTATCCAAATTGACCATTCACCTCCCTCATTTATGCCCAACACTTTCGATAATTACATATACCCCCATAATAATAATTTTTGTTATTCTTTTTGACTTAATATTCCTTTGAATACTTATAATAATTATCCTTATCATTTTATTTTGGTCAGCCTTCATAGGTGGTCAAGGTTGACCACTTAAATTATTCTTTGACCAATCTTGATAGTATTTACGAAGATATTCCCTTAGTTCCCTAGTTTTACCATTTACCCTGAATTTATAAAATTCGTATTTATACTTATAAAAACCCAAAAGATTATTCCTTTCGGTAATTATTAGTATTCACACCCTATATTTCTCTTTATTACATTTTGACCCATTTATGACTTATTCATTTAGTTATGATATTTTCATAAGGTTTTAAAATTCATTTGGGGCATATAAGAAGCTTATAATTATACCAACATTTTCTTAATACATTCCTAGGTAACTATAATTATTGAAATTATGGTTTGCCCCAGAATCTTTTTGTACCATCCCTTAGCTTAATCTAGAATCTATTTATATACCCCAAATACTTATAATGGCATAACCTAATTATATGGTCTTAACAATAGTATAATATTTATTTTAAAATAGTATTCAAGTGTCCCCTAGAATTACCTTCTAGTCTCTGTCTTTATACACCATGTTCTCTAGTTTTCTCAAATTGTTTTTCACATCATTTCCACACATATTTTGGTCTCACTACTATGTTAGTTACGGTTTATATTTCCCAACCTATATATATATCTTTTATATATATATATTTCCATCTCAGGTACACTTAATTAATCATTATATGATATTTCTATATATATCTATATATATATTTTCTTAATTAATAACTCTCTCTGGTTAAGTACTATCAATTCATAGTAGTATATATATATATATATATATACCTTCCCAACCCAACTTATAACCTGCATTGTTTCCGTATTATAGATGCAAAACAACACTTATATATATATATATATATATATATATTCATTTCGCCCAAGCCTGTAAATAAATCTATCTAATTTCCTTTCCATCCTAATCAACTCATGATAACACATACATACCTATATATGTATACAATCATTTCGCATTATAATCTCGCACGCATGTTATCAGCTCCCTTAAACCTATAATCGTACAACTATCTCTTGACATACTATCCTCCCATTGACGCACATGTACCTATACTCCCTTCTCTCACGCGTGAATAGTTGCCAGTTATTTAACATCCAATGATACGTACCTACATACATGTACATAGAATTCACCCAGTGCGTACTTTATACTCCAAGCACTTATACGGACCTACCCTCCCCCTTTTGCCAAGTTCTTGGATATGGAAGGAAAGGCGATCAACTCATAGTTTGTGAGAGAATGAAATGGGAAAGAAACTCTTAGGCAGCCGTAGTTTAGCTGGGTCTTTACCTTATGGTTATGCTCCCTTCCTGATGTCTTGGTACCGGTTTTTGGGCTCTGTTTTGGTAGCCTTTTCTTTGTTGTCTCACACTGGAAATGGGAGCTCATGATGTTCTGTTTGTCAAAGAACTTCTCCCCATCCTCCCAGTTTGGTTTTTGGTTGCAGGGCTCCAACCGCAACTACTCAGCAGGGAAGTGAGCTCAATATCTTCCGAGACTAGTTGGTCTCTGTTTGCTGTTGGCGAGCGGTGTTGGTTTCTGCTCAACAGAGGGGTGAATCGAAGCCTTGCTCTTGGGTGTTGTCTCCGGTGTGAGTTTCCAGTTCAAGGAAGTCGAGAAGCTCTTGCCAGGCGGGATGTGATACAACGAGACAACGAAGGAGGAGACATTGTTGTTCTTCTTGTTTCGCCAGGTTGGGAGGCAATATTACCGTGAAGAAGAGGATGAAATATGCAGGGCCTATATGTCTCGTGACTGCTAGTCTGGATTTTGCCACAACTACCATGAGTGTATTGACAATGAGGAAGGCAGCAGGGGTTGTAACACCCCTACTCTAATCGGCTCCTACTCGTCTTACTTATCATTGTAATCGCAGCGGTAATCTAAACAATTGAACTACTGGTGTCACCGTTCTCACTCGCCCATACGAGTAATAACGTGCTTATATATATATATATATATAAATACGAAACAAATTCCCACAGTGATAACAAGAGATAGATCTAACCTTCCCAAACCAATATAAAATACATTCACAGTGAGCTTTCTAAGTATCCCAATCCTATACACGTTTCTAAGTTCGTATCAAAATGCAATAGTGCATATTTAAACAACTGTAACTAAACTACCCAGCGTGTCCCGCTCTTTGTCGACGCCGGAAGCTGCATTCCTGTAAAATGTTTGTTTGTGGTACGGAATCAGCCCCTGCTGAGTATGTTACTACATGACTGTCATGCCCCATTGGACCCTCAGTTAATTGGTCGAGAGCATGCAATTCATTTCCGTGCAAGTAGTTTAATATAAAAACTGTAAAGCAACAACATATATTGCAGTGAACTCAAATAGCAAACAAGCCCCCGGCTTCACACATCGCATCGTAGTAATCCACTGAAAGTGTTAAAACGCTTATATGAGTACAGAGACTCCATTCCAACAAACACTTGTTAGTTCATAATTGAGTACGGCGACTCACTCAACCAAACAATCCACAATAATCCACACACGAGCACAGCGACTCGACTCAACCAGTTCACAATACAGACAAAAGTACAATGACTCAATCAAACCAATTCTCAACACACAATATGAGCACAATGACTCGTTTCAACAAATCCACCAACATACAACACATAACCACAAAGCATAACCACTGAGCAACAAGGCGAAACAACGAGAATTATAAACAAGTATAATTTCCCGTCTTTGGCATACAAGCCCAAACAATGTTCGCCTAATGTACTAGCTAATATAGTCGTTCATATTTGCTCAGTTATGCCTAATGATAACGTCTCGTTAGAACGACGCGTCTCTAAGTTACCCGTCTCCTATGGCGGGTCACCCACGGCAGTAGCCACTCCAGCGGTAGAGTCTCCGACCTACGAACCATCTGTAGTCCGTTGGAAATTTACCTTGATACTTATGAATACCCACACGGTGTCCTAGTATCGTTAATTGATCTCAAATCACAGCAAGAGCCACATCCTCTTGACTAACTAATCTATACCATCACATCGTTTTACTATTTTTCCTAACACAACAGACAAAGGTCGTTAGTCCAATCCTGAGTATGTCAACTCGGGATCCAGTGTTAGATACGAGAGCGGCGTTTAAGAGGCCAAGGCTCCGTATTTAAGTCTCGGATAATATATATATAATATATATATATATATATATATATATATATATATATATATATATCTTGTTATCCTAATGCTACAACGTTTTACTTACGTTCCTTATATTACACATATAAGATAGCATCATTGCCGCTAGTTCATTTTATAATATGTTCATATATACGAACGGTACTGTTATCGTACAACAGTAATAGTAATAAAGCAGCATTAATACACAACTCAAGCATATTAATTCACCCAAGCAGACATTTAATCTTTAACACAGATTTTCACACAATGTCTGAACTGAGGAAATCCTCCGAGACAATCAAGCCACATAAATAACATACCGTTCACCCTGAATGTATAACCGTGGAGTATGAATCAGCTAGATCCGATGCTCCCCGTGTCGTCTCTAACAGTCTAATAATACATAATGCTACTGATTAGAATCCCGTATAACGACATAACTCTACGGTACCCCGTACCGTCACTAACACCTCCCGGTTAATCCCCCGTTATTAACTGTCAACGTTTGTCGGGTTTTCGGCTTTACTTGGGATTTGGGAAAAACGTTATATTACATGCGTAGTCACGTCTCGTATATTTAACATACTTAAAGTTTGAACTTGGTTATCGCATGTAATTCAATATACCCTTGTATATTATATAGGTTATATCTATATTTGCATGTATAATTTTTAATCATATATTATACATTTTACCTTAGTATTTATTTCCTAAGGTTTTTTTTCCAAGTTTAATGTAGTATAATTCACATTTGAAAATACTTTGAAGTATATAACTCCTTATTATTTCATGAACTACATAACATTAGAATTTCCTTATCCAATGTTTATAATTCTTTTTTCTTCTTACTCTCTATCATTTGAATTATGATATTATATGTTTATTTGAACCATATTGTATTTTTCACTCCATAACATATATTTATTTATATATATATGTATTATGGGACCATTTATTATATGGTAAACCTTAATAATATATTCATTCTCTTTTAATGAATATTTCTTATATTATAAATGTTATAACCTTTATAACATTGAAAACCATATTATAAATTTTTGTTCTAAAATTCCCATTATTTCCGAATAGCACCCTTGTTCTCTTAAATATTTACAAAATCCACCACATAATTTATATGATGATATATTATAGTTATATAACATATATTATGATCTTTATGTCATTAAAACAATTATAACCTATAGTTACTAAAATACCAAATAGCCCTTATTCTTCTCGGTTTTTATCCTATTCCACTATACTTCCATAATTTACAAATCAACTCCAAATTATATTCCATTGTCACACTTATAATATATACCTTATATTATAATCCTTAAACCTTAATATAATTATAACCTATGGTTATAAAGTGTTATAATTGTCGAACAGACCCTAGGATCTGTTTTAATTTAATTCCTTCCTCCTAACTTTGTATAATTACCAAATCTCACCAATTTATAATATATAGTTTCCTTATGTCATTAAAACTATATATTATACATATATCTTAATAAAACCTTATATATATAAGTCCAAAAATTACCAAACTATACCAAAAGGTTATAAACATCATTCCTAACCTTATACATTCATTATTTACGGTTTCCACCATATATGTTACCTATATGTAACAATGATATAAATATCATATATTATACTTATATAATCCATATTAACTCCAAATTTAACCAAATAAATTCCTAAAAATTCCTAATGACCCATAGGTGTATAAAATACCATTTTATACCCCATACTTTCAGTAATCTCACATACACCCATATGTTATGTAATTTCTACATTTTGATACATAACTTAGTATAATTTGATAATTAAATTAATAAATCATCAAATCTGGTCAAAGTCTTCTGCTTGGTCAATGTTTGACTTCCAAACATCATTTTGACCCCACTTTCTCGGTAATTACATAGACTACCCCCAACTTTCCAATATCACAACGTCTTCTTGCCTTAACCAAGTCAAGCTTCTTGCTGACTGGTGTATTTCAAATTACATTGGTTAGGCTGTTAAGCCCTTCCACGGTTACGATTATCTCACTTAACATCGTGGTACCTTACTTAGTACTTTATAGTTGTCAAAATTTCCCGAACAGCCCTGTTATAGCAGCACTTGCCATGGAAAGTGCGCCATGCTAACTGGCTATTGGTTCAACACGTACCGATTATGGTATTGTTTTCACCTGCTCCGTAATCAGTGGCCTTGTTGTCTCTTACTTTGATACTCTAATTGGTAATTAATCTTCTGCACAACTTCTCACTGGTCTTCACATGATAATCATTAACTAGGGTGTTTTCTATTCTTGGAGACCCCTTTTACTTAGTATTGTATCTTCTTCGTAGCCCATTCCACGCATTTGTCATGGTTACTGAGACTTGTCTCTTGTTTGGGTACTACGTTATAGTTCCTTAGTCGGTTGGTATACCGTTGGGGACACTATTTAATAATCGTGGTCCCATAGACACGCGTCGCGGTTTCCATTACTTCATTTCTTGCCTGTTGCACGGTTGGTGCGTTGCAAGCTGGTTGTTCTCGACTGCTCGGCATGTCGACCCAGGTTGCCGGAAATTCCATTCTCCTATGTGTAGGATTCTTCATTCTTCGCTATTAAATGCGGTTAACATTGTTTACATGGGAACCGTCTCCGGGATTCCCACTTTTTGGAATCTACCGTATGACAGGTTCTCCGTACTTACAGAGGTACTTAATAACAGCCAGATCGGGTATTCTCGAGTGAGAGAGGACATTCATCTCTCTGGCATTCTTTCCCGGGTTATAAAGCAGGGTTTGTGGAGGGCGGGAAGGATATTGTGGGTTTCCAGAACTCACTGGTAATTCCTAACTAGCGTATCTCTCACGCTATCGCTCAACCCTTAACCCAAAGTATTAAATCCTAACTCGGTACTTCCTAAGCTCGATTTTCCAGTTATCAGAGTGATACTTCGCTCTGATACCACTTTTTGTAACACCCCAACTACAACAATACACCTAACAACTATTTGCAGCGGAAAACATAACTCATCACATTACTTAACTCATTGGTGTTACACGCCATTAACCACCCACGTGGGTAACAAGGCTAATACATATTCATTGTATCGGTCTGATGGACCAGATTCCCGAGCATCTACACAGTACAATCTTTTTTCATTTTCAACAATCATTATACTTTTACATTCCAACTGTACCGAGTATTTACAAACTAATGCCAACAACAATTTTGGTCTTACTACTACTACAATACATAAGTAATTAAATGAACTACCCATGCGCAAACAACTACCCCGTCCTACTCTCTGACGGCTTCCAGCTCCTTGTACCTGAAAAAAAAAGGAAAGGGTGCCCCAAGGGGCTGAGCACCTTTGCTGGTATGGTAATCATGCAGCCCGCATACTACCGGGCCACGCACAACTAATTGTCGTCTAAGCATGCGGTTGATTATATTAACTCATGCATGAAAACTATAAACACACAACACATTACATACCTACATCAATAGGGCTCAACAAATCAGTCAACACATCAATACTCGTTAGATCACTCATTGTGTTCTTTAACCCTTGAGGGTTCCTCCTTTAATGGAGCTAATTCCTTGTTAGACGACACTTGCCCATCAGTCGGGTTATACCTAAATTCCTGTTATTACAACGTGGGATTGATACCCATGAATCATATACTGCACGTAATAACTCATATCACATTTTAACGTACATACAACATAACTTGGAGAGGGTCACGTGAGGACACGTACCCCGAGATGTGAGTTAGTAGCCTCATTGGAGTCTAGAGAATCTTTTTATTCCCATACTAAGCTCGTTATACAATCACCTATTGTTCTACGTAGAGAACAAACATCTACCCAAGATGTGTCGGTCTCAATATAGTACCGATCACACACCGTACATATCCCCCGAATCCGACGTGAGTCAGAAAACAGCCTTGGTTAAGCTTGTGGGTGATTGAAGACCAAAAAGGAAAACAATCCAACAGAGAGAGAGTTAAAGAAACTATATACATCAACTCCCAAACAACGCGCGACCGGAATGACCAGATTCCTCACCCCCCATAATATATATATATATAGTTAGGAGCTCCTTTATGGAACCTATCACATCCACACACCATAAGGTATTACAACCGGGTTAAACACACAAGGGTGGTAAACATACTTACACGCACAAACAACATACAGCTAACTCACGCATAGCCGTGGTTAAAACATTCCCATGGTTTGGTTCGTTAAATCCGAATACCGATCTCTTATGTGATCCTAGATTTGGTTAGCTATAGTTTAACACTTTCGAGGTTAGACGGTATCGGAACTAAACACGCCACATAATTGAATTACTGTAAACTCATTACATGTTTTTATCTTCTAAGGTGGCAAACATTCAGAAAAGCACATTGGCATACAAGCCGATGTAATCCGGTAGAACACAGGTTGCAAGAAAACCATATCTGTCACCAAGGTCCACTATATTGTGCCCTCTTAGGTTCCTCGAATAATTTTCGAACAATTGGTAACATTACAATTGCTTTCATTAACACCGGGGTAATACGATTGTTTAACGTCTAATGCCCTTAGTTAACCCGTTAACTAGTTAAATAACTTCACCTTTTTAACTTGTTTTACTTTCACATTTTACTTCAACTTTTCACCCACTTAATTGTCATTATAACTCACCTAACATGTCTTAAACAACCTTATAACATCATTACCTATCAATCCCCATCATTACATAACATTTTCTAACCTTAAATAGCACTTTTAGAGTGGTCCGGGACTTGGTCCTTATCCTATGTCCCGGAACAACACTTAAACAATCTCTCGGGTGGTTTTTACAGGGTGGTCCGGGACTTTGTTCTGACCCCAAGTCTCGGACCAATGTGTCTGATGCACTCTCGGCCCCTTTTTGTGTATGGTCCGGGACTTTAACCTGGAACCATGTCCCGAACCAAAGCTATAGATTTCCATATTTAGCATTTTCAAGCCTTGTTCTACTTGTTCTCTTCACCCATTGTTTACCCAAACTTCATACAAGAACTTAGGCATATTCTAATACCAAAATAACACTTTGAACCTCCTTGAATCATTGTTCAAACTTGTTACTCAATTACTTATAAAATCTCTTAACACTTGTAATATTTTCCTTAGGTTTTCAAAGTGGTAGTTTCATGTCTATAACTCCAACTAACCAAAATGTTACCTTACCACCATTACTACTACTCCAAATGCATCATTTCCCACATACACCTCCCATACACAACCTCCATCTATTTTCCACTTGTTCACACTTAGACCTTCACAGGGCAATATTTTTTTTCCTTTGATTACCAAAACTTGCACAAGACTTAACACTTCTCATAACATAACTTTGGTGTGTTTAAAACACCCATCTAAACCCTAAATCCTCCAAGAAAATGCCTGAGTCATCATAGCACCCAAAAACTCTTAAATTCCTTTTCTTTCACCAATTTAACACTTAACAATTCCTAGTACACTTTCTAGGTCACCAAACTTCATTTAATCACCTAAAATCCCTTGTTTACTCACTAAATTTTGACATAGCTTCTCTTGTATCACCTTACACCAAAGCACATAGTTTATTCACTTTTATACAGTCCAAGAACACTCATCCTCTTAATACACATCCATACACACACATTTGATTTTTCATCCTTTAACCATCAAGGACATTTATCTTCACAAGAAGTGTTCTTTACACACATCTAAACCTTTAAACTACACTACATCACAATATAGTGCATAACTTAAATTGCTTGGCACTTAGGCCCTTGAATAACATGGCTCTTAGGCCCTTAAATTGCATTAAACTTAAACACTGAATTTCCTCATTTAAATGCCTTAAACCGGCAATTACACACAATAATGCTCCCATGTCCTTTTAGTCGACCTTGTGGATAGCTTTCTAGCTCATTTCCCATTGGCTCTTTAGGTTATTTATTAAGCAAATATAGCTCAATTCCCTAGTACACAAAACTACATTAAGAGAGGTCATTTACCTCTTCTCTTCAAGATTTTCTCACTTGTTTTCTCTTGTTCTTTCTTGATTGAAAATTGGTAAGGAGCTTTTATCACTTTTCAATCTTCTAACCAATACACATATAAGGGTAATGAGCATTAAGTTTCATACTTAAACACATAATTAAACCCTAGATTTACATAAGTGCCTTAAAACACTAAAATTGATGTTTACCTTTGGAATTTGAAAGACAGTTTGAATAAGTGGCAAGAGAGGACTCCTCCTAGTCGTTTGAAGATCAATTCAAGCTACTAAAAAGTGTAAGGCAAGGCACCATTAAGAGATGATTTTCGGCCATGTACAAAAACGAAGGGAGACATGGATTTTCTTTACCTTGAAGCAAAGGAGAATAACAAGGTGTGAAAAGATGAGCTTTTCCTCCTTCAATGGAGATTCTTCAAGGCACCAAAATGGAGTTCTTGAAGATTTGAAAAGATAGAAGTGAAGAGCTTGGTCTAACTAAGACAATGGTAGTCTTGGAATTGTTTTTGGAGCATGGAGCCATGAGTTACTAGTGAAAGAAGATCAAGAATGAGGGGTTCTGTAGCAAAAACGATTTTGAGAGGGGAGGAAGAAGAAGAATACGGTGGTGAATGGAGGAAATGAAGAAAGGAGGTGAGAGGTATGCCTTTTGTTAAGATATTTTATGAAAAAGGTAAATAATTAACTTACTTATTTCTTCTTTCTTTCTTTAATAGCTAGCATGTGGTGATGACTCACCTTGATTAAAACCGACCCCCTTTAGTACAATGGGATATTTTATGGTCTTTGTTGACCATTTAATTGACATATGTTGACTTAATGCTAAACTAGCACTATTTGAGCACTATTAACATATTAGTGCATATAACTGTGAAATTTTTGATTTCCCATTTATTTATACTTCCTAATGTGATACTAAGTAGTACACATGTTTATTAAAGATGGACATTTTGCCGCTCAAAACCCATTTCCAAGGCAATTTTTTCAAAAATGTGCTTTAAGACTCCTTAAAGCACATTTTGTGTTTTAACTTGTTTTTAAGCTTGGTTTTCTTTAGTAATTGATTTAACTTGTTCATTATCATGTTAATAAGGTCTAGTAATGACCTTTAGGTATTATACAAGGTTACATAAAGTCTAGAGCAAGTATTTGCTTATATTGACTTTATGGTGTTTTCTTGTGTTTTCTTAGTTTAAATTGTCTACCAATGTTTCTTAAGGACTTAATTAGCCTTATCAAATCATAATTGCATGTTATTAAGTCTTGGTAGGCTCTTTGGGTCCTAACCAAGTTCATTCCAAGCTTAGAGCATGTTTTTGCTCAAACTGTGTTTATGGTACTTTATTATTTTTACTCTGGCTTAAATTGTTCACTATTGTTTCTAAGGCACTTTTTTAGCCTCCATATACCATATTTTAATAGTTAAACAACATACCAAGGTTTGGGGTATTTCAACTCAAAATTGAACAACAACTAAAAAAACAAAATGAAGAAGAAGAAGAAAGAAAAATTGGACTACCTCCCCATCGATTCCCCGGGGATTCGGTCTCCTTCTTCCTCTTTGGTCTCGACACACTCTTCTGGTCTTCTTCTCTTTCACTCGTCTGCACCCGCCATCACTGGAGTCGGCCACTTGTTTTCAGAAGCAAATGAAAAGAGGCGAAAGGGAGGCGCCGTATTGAGAGAAGGAAAGAGGAGGGGTACGAGCAAGTATGTTCCTTGTTCTGGTTTGGGGTTGCAATTCTTGAGGAAGCAAGGAAGAGTGGCGTAGAACTTTTGCCAGGTTAGGGTTGTAAAATTCGTCGGGGAAGGAGAAAGGAGAAGGGAGGTGCGAGGAGTTCAGAAGAGAAGAGAAGATCGCCCGTTAGGGTTTGCGGTATTAACGTAGTGAGAATAAGAGAATGGGCTTGGTTTATTTTTTCAGGGTTAGGGCTGCGTGATGACCAGAAGTAAGAAAATGACTGGGCCGACCTAGTTTTGTTATTTTTTTAATGTTATATATAAGCCGTTTTTAGCTCTTTTTTGTCCATTTTTCATGTCGTTCGCAGCCTGTTGTCCCATTTAACAAGATGGATCTTTTTATGAATTCAAATTTATATTTCCAAACAATATTTATTGTTGTTATTTATAAATTCTATTAATCAATATTTAATTCTAATTGGCTTGTGTTTCGCCATTTTAAGCGAAAACATGACGCTTTTAATTCCGATTTCTTAGCCAATTTTACAATGCCGCCAAAATTACCCAAATATCCACGTAAGGTATCTATGTAACACCCCTCATAAACAAATGCGTAATAGTCACTCACGTTAACAGAAAGTAAAACGTCTCACAGCGGAAAAATAAACAACGTCATTAAACTCACTCGGGTGTCACCTGCCATTACTCGCCCACGCGAGTAACGAAGCAGTAATTAAATTCAACGCTAAACAACAATACTACTCAACCGCAGTGATGACGAGACATCTCCTATACATCATACTAAGTCCACATCCATAACAGTCGACAAGTGAGCATCTACCCAAATCCCACAAGAATACATCCGTATTGTTATACATCTACAGACCGATGTCGTTATACAATAAATTTCTTACGTAATAATTAAAGTAACCCTAGCTACCCTGTTCCCGCACTTCGACTTCAACGAAAATCAACAACCTGCACAATAAGTGTAGTCTCAGCGATAGACGCCGAGTATGCCGGGCCTGGACCCTATTGGTCACTTGTCATTTTTAATCGTCTTGATATTAGGTTGATTTCATGCTTTATCGTTTTACAGGTAAAATAAATTGTAACACCCCTACTGCGCTCTTAACAATACTTGAAATCGCAGAGGAATTAAACAACTAAATGATAACTAAACGATTCGGTGCTACAACACCGTTAACCACCCACGTGGTCAACAAGGCAGAATAAATACAAGCGTACCGGTCTGATGATCAGACTCCCGAGCATAGAACTAATAACCTTTAATACATAAACATAATACCGAGTTTGTAACTACCTCCATAAATGTAAACTGTACACCACAATCTGTCACTATGAACTGTCAACGACTGTCACTGTAATACAAACGGTACCAAAATATATCACCACGGGAGCACAGGTGCATCCCGGGCTCAACACCCAAAAATAACCAAAAGTATTCCTGTAGCCAAGAATCTATAGCCATTCCACTTCCTCGATCCTCATCCTGCAGTAAAAATATGGAGCCCCCGAGGGGGTCAGCAACCCTTGGCTGGTATGGTTAACGCGCAGCCCATCGGCTACCGGGATACGCGCAACTAATTGTCATGATGACATGGTTCATTTTAACATACAACATATATATCATAGCAAGATTATTGCATAACAACATCACACATAACATACAAGAACAATTCCTTTTAGGAAACGAACCAACACAATTAGTTCCCATGGAGAGCCTAGAGAATGTTGCCAAACTCATGCTAAGCTCGTTACATAACTCGTTACCGTCCTATAAGATTGAACGGATAACTTAATACATGGTGCCTCGGATATAGTGACCCAAGCACACCGAACAAAACATAGTATGCCCCTATGGCCCGACATGAGTCAGTAAAATAGCCTTGGTTAAGCTAAAGGGAAGGTTGGAAACCAAATTGGAAAAACAACCATAACATACAGAGAGAATCGAACCGGTTATGACATCGACTCCCATACTCACACGTGTGGCCGGAACAGACCGGACTCCTCACTCCCCTGTTAGCACTTGTTAGAAGTTCAACATCGAACTCAACAAACAATCACATACAAGTGGTTAAGTCTTGTTAGACACACACAAGGGAATGGAGTCACACTTAACAATACAATAATTGTAACACCCCAACCGCTAATCCTTCCAGTATCCTCTAGTCAATCCCATACTTACCCTTCTCGCAGCGGAATACTTACTTGCTCCCGGTGGGTGATACAATGCCGTTAACCCTCCAAGGTTAACAAGGCTACTACTACTTACCGTTTCGGTCTGATGATTAGAATGAAACACATACATACTACTTACTTTACAATACCAAATACTTACTTACATTTGATTACCGAGTATCCAAGTTATACGAATTACATTCCAATACTACTTCCAAAAAATTAAGAGTTATACCGCTACTCCTTTCTATCCAATCAAAATCCATTATCCAAAAAGGTGTACCACATGGTACACCGGCTACACAAAAAGGCCTTAGCCGTGTACAACTCAGTACACCGTTTCAATCCTACTAACTACCAAAAGAATCACATCCCGTCCTTACCCTTCCGTCACGCCTCGCGGGTACCTGTGGAGTAAAAACATTCCCCCGAGGGGGTCAGCTTACGCTGAATATGATAACCGCATACCCCGCGTACTAGCGAGGGTACGCCAACTAATTGGTCGAATACATGCGGTTCGTTTCATTCATACATACATACATACATGCTTATTACAATACAATTCAATACATTCATTTCACCAAGCATACATACATACAATGCATACAAGAAATACAATACAAGTCATCCATTCATACTTACCATACTCACCGCATTACGGAGATACAATTCTCCAATACATACAAAGGTCTTGTTAGCCTCATTACACACCCGGGTTAATCGGGTGTTCAATACTTTTTACTCCGGGTCAATGACTTACAATAGTCAAGACCAATACAAATACAATACGTACTTCTTACATACTTTACTTCCAGTTAAGTCGGTATGACCTCCGGGCAGGGATTACTACATCCCACCACCAGGCTTTAGGGTGGCCCACTAATCTAGGATGCTACCCATTCCAGGGGATTGGTCCAAGGAAAAGATTATAGCCAGGATTCAGATCCAACCTCTTGTGTTTCCTTATCCTCACACGTGGTCGAAACTATATCGGGATTCTACTCATTCCATTTTACTCATTACTCATGTTAGGAGTTAGATTGTTAGGAATTAGTAGAAGTCCATACTTTCCTTGAAATACCCCAAACCTTAGTATGTTGTTTAAACACCTAAATATGGTATGTTAAGACTAAAAATAGTCTTAAAAACATTAGTAAACAAATTTAAACAATAGAAAACACAAAATGTGCTTTAAGGTCAATAAAGGCCAAAATGTGCTCTAAGCTTGGGTTGAGCTTGGTTAAGACCTAATGAACTTACCAAGACCTTATTTATATACTAATGAACATATTAAACCAATTACCAAAGAAAACCAAGCTTGAAAACAAGTTAAAACACAAAATGTGCTTTAAGGAGTCTTAAAGCACATTTTCAAAAAATTGTCTTGTAAATGAGTTTTGTATGGCTAAATGTCCATCATGTGTACTATATAGTATCACATTTGGAAGTCTATATCAATGGGAAATCAAAAATTTCACTTCTATGTGCCTTGTTTTTATGAATAGTGACTTTTATAAGCTAGTTTGTAACATATGTTATTATAAGTAATTAAATTGACAAATAAAGACTATAATACCCCTAAGTCTATGGGGGCCGGTTTTTAAGGTGTGGTGACTCACCACCCTTGTTAACATGTTAAGTAAATAAAGAAGACTAGATAAGTACTATTTACTTTAAGGTATAAATATCTTCTTAAAAGCAAAACAAACTCACTTATCTCATTCTCTCATTTCCTTTCCTCATTCCCACGGTTCCAAGTCTTCTTCAACCTCTCTTCTTTCCTTCATTCAAGATTTGCAATAGTAATATACAAACTCCATCTTGACCACTTGTATTTCCTAGCTTATTTAACCAAATCAAAAACAAACACCACCATTCTCTTCCTCTCATCAAGCTCTTCATTCCTATCTTCTCAAAACTTCAAGACCACCATTTCGGTGCCATGGAGTTCCACCATTGAAGGAGCTTGAGCTTATATTTCTACATATTATTGGTCTCCTTTGCTTCTAGGTAAGGAATCTCAAATAAAAACTTCATTTCCTCCATGTTTTGATGTTGACCGAATGCCCATTGAAGGTGCTCTTTATATGGCTTTGTTTAGCTTCATTCCAACCTTTCAAGGACTAGGTGGAGTCTCTCTTGATAGATACTCAAACTCTCTTCAAATACCAAGGTTAAAAACAACTATCTTAATGCTTTTGAAATAATGTAAAACCTAGGGTTCACAATGAGATTAAGCTTAAAGCTTGAATACTCATTATGTTGTTTGTATAATGTTTAGAAGTTGACAAACAATCTAAAGCCTTGCCGATTTTAAACAAGGAAACAAGAAAGAAGTTTGTGAGGAAAAAAGGTAAATATGCTAACCTAATGTGGTTTAAAGTCTTAGGAGAAATGAGCTTGTATTGCTTATGAAAATGATCTAAGGAGCCAATGGGAAGTGACTTAGAAGAATGCTCTTAAGGGCTTAGTAAAAGGCATATGTGTTGTTGAGTGTATTTGCAGGTCAAAGGCAAATATATTATGGAAATTCAGTGTTTATGATTTGAGCATCTTAAGGGCCTAAGAGCCATGTTATTTAAGGGCCTAAGTGCCATGCAATTTAAAGTATGCACTATTTGGTGATGAAGTGCTAATTGAGTGAAGTTTCGTGTATATGAATGTGTTTGATGGATTGTTAGTGTTTCTGATTGTAAAAATGGTGAAAATAAGTGTTTTGGGTTTAGTAATGTTCTAGGAGAACCTATGTCAAAATTTAGGTAATAAACAAGAAGTTCTAAGGGTTTTAAAATGAGTTTGGCAAGTTAAGAGATGTTTAGAATGGTTAAGTGTTCAACTAGTGGAAGAAACATGCATTAAGTGTTTTAAAGATGTAAAAAGGGCTTAGGTAATGTTCTAGAGGATTTAGAATGCAAAAGAATGTTTTGGGACACTTCAAGATCATGGTGAGTTGTATTTATGACTGTTGTATTGTTGATGAAAAGGAAGAATTGTTGTTGTATGGAGGAGCTATAAACTTGAAGATGTTTAAGGAATTGTTTAGGGAAGAAAAAATGCTCTTGAGAGATGATGTTGTTGTGGTGAGGGAGTATTTTGGCATAAGTGATCATCTTAGGTATGAAAACCACCTTGGAGACTAGGAGAAAAAACATATTGTAAGTGTTAGGAATTTGGGAAAAGAAATGAGTAAAGGTTAAAGGAATTAGAAAATGAGTTTATGGTGTTCGAGGATGTCTAAGGTGTGTTTGAAGTGCCAAAAATGAGGTGAGCGGCTGGGGTAGAGGATAGATGAGGTGAAGTTGGAGTTAAATGAGAAATGGAAAATAAGGGTTGGAGCAGACCGAAACTTGCGACCGAACTTGCAAGGTCGGTCGAGCCCAGTTTACCCTGCAAGAATTGGCTTCTGGAACCAACCGAACATGGGGACCGGACTTACAAGTTCGGTCGGGCTTGTATTTGGTGTACGAATTAAGTTTCTGGAATCGACCGAACATGGGACCGGACCTGGCAAGTTCGGTAGGGCTTAAAAATTCTCACGGGGAAACTCTCGGGAATGGACCGACCTTGTGGACCGAACTTGCAAGTCCGGTCGGGGTAGAATTTTCAAACGGAAATGTGTTCTGGAATGGACCGAACTTGGGTAAGTTCGGTCGGTAGGGTCGGTCGGACCAAAACTTGTAAAAAAAAAACAGAAAAGAATGTGACTTGTGTAGCTAACCCTAGGGGGTATAATGAAGGTAACCCAGGGTAAGTTAGACATTAAAACATGTCATATAAACATGTTAAACACTTAATAAATTTGAAGTTAAGTGAGTAATTAACCGACATTCTTAAACATGTATAGGAGTGACCTGCGGTGGAAATCAAACGAAGCAAGGACCAAGGTATGGTTTTCTTGCAGTCTGTTGCCTACCGGTTTACACCGGCTTGTGTGTTGTTTGATTTTCTGTGTGTTTATGACATTATAAGACTTAACCATGTAATGAGTTTACCGTTGCTCATATTATTGTGATGTTATGATGTGACTCATTTCCCTTGTGTGTGTCTAACGTAACTTACCACCTGTTGTGTATTGGTTGTTAATTTCCACCGTGAACTTCTAACAAGTGCTAATTGGGAAGTGAGGAATCCGGTTGTCCGGTCATGCATGTAAGTTAAGAGTAGATATCTGAATCAGATTCGACTCTTATGTTGTTAAGATTGTTCTCCTTAATTTGGCGTTCAATCTCCCGCTAGCTTCCTCCAAAGCTTACCTATTCTGACTTATGATCGGTTTAGTGGGAACATGTGTTTGTGTGGTGTGTTCGGGTCACTATATCCGAACCATCTGTGACTTAAGTTACTCGTTCGAATAACAGAACGGTAATGAGTGTGTGTAACGAGCTTAACATGAGGGTGAACCATTCTCTAGGCTCTTATGATGTTTAACCTTCTTGGTTTGTTATTGTGGAAAGAGTATCCACTGTGTATGTGATGTTGTGCTATGCACTATTGATGCTATGCCACATATTATGTATGTTATGATATGTTTAAAATGAATGCCATGTTATCATGACAATTAGTTGTGCGTATCCCGGTAGCCGATGGGCTGCGCGTTAACCATACCAGCCAAGGGTTGCTGACCCCCTCGGGGGCTCCATATTTTTACTGCAGGATGAGGATCGAGGAAGCAGAGTGGCTGTCGGATCTAGGCTGCAGTTGTATTTTGGTTTATTTTGGATGTTGAGCCCGGGATGCACCTGTGCTCCCGTGGCATTGTATTTTGTTCCCGTTGAAACTACTATGGCGGTATATTGTCAGTTTACAGTATGGAATGTATTTAAATACTCGGTATTGTATATGATGTAATTATGGTTTAGTTCTATGCTCGGGAGTCTGATCATCAGACCGGTACACTTGTATTTATTCTGCCTTGTTAACCACGTGGGTGGTTGACGGCGTTGTAGCACCGAAGCGTTTAGTTAATGTTTAGTTGTTTAATTCCGCTGTGATTTCAATTAGTTGTGAAGTCCGTTGTAGGGGTGTTACAAAAAGTGGTATCAGAGCGAAGTATCGCTCTGATGACTAGAATACCGAGCTTAGGAATATACCGAGTTAGGAAACCTAACTACAGTTACCTAAGTGAGCAGTTATGGAAAGGTTAACCACTAACTAAGTGTGGAGATACCTTGTTGTCGGGAAAACATTATAACCGTTGGAACCGATAAGTGTGCAAGCACAGTGCTAATAAATGTTCATGTGAATCAGATTCAGGTAGACAGGTAATAACAGATACACACAACACGTGCAATACGGCAGGTGACCAGGGCGAGAAATACTACGACTCAGGTTATGGCCGAAGCTGTAGCGGCCGCCGTAGCCCAAATGGTTCCACAACTTGTAGCTGCAATTCAGCAGGGGCAACAGCCCGAAGCTCAACCACCACCGCCACCACCACTAGAGACCAACTGGGTCAAGGCATTGGCAGATGTTAGACCCCCGTCATTTCATGGGGAGACCGACCCACGTAAGCTGGAGGCGTACATCTCTGAGTTGGAGACCGCCTACGAGACCTTGGATGTGCCTTCTGGGGCCAAGGTCCATCTTGCCGCTTACTACTACTGAAGGGTTCGGCACAGAGTTGGTGGAAGCTTGTGAGAGAGGACCGGATGGCGGATCCTCAGTTCGGATGGAGGGAGTACACGGCTCTACTGCGAGCTAAATACTACCCAGTGCATGTTCAAGAGGCCAAGTAGTCTGAGGTAGGGGGACAAGGTGTCGGTTGATGAGTACTACACTGCATTCACCGGCCTTATCCACCTGTTACCGGACCTGGGATACTCGAACCGGTGCTGGTAAAACCGTTTCTACACGGTCTCAGCCACCGTCTTCGCTATGGGATGGGGCCAGCTGAGTATACTACCTTGCAGGTAATTTAAATGAAGTGTGATATGAATAAGTGTAATCCATAAGAGAGTATTAATGTGAGTTTGTGGGTATGTTTTGCGGGGCATGACTGACATCCTAAATTCAGGAGTGCTATCATGCTGCTGCTAAGGTGGAGATTACCGTCCGTCTGAGGGACGAGGAGAATGCGCACAAGCGCAAGGCCACGAGCGAGGGCCAGAGTCCGCAGGGGTACGGGGGAGGAAAGAAGAAGAAGAAACCTTATCCCCAGCCCCAGAAGAGTCAGCACCAGGGTGACAAGGGCCAAGCCCAAACCACCACAGCTGAGGAGCCACTGAAGCTCACATATGCTTATGAGGCGAAACCCCTACGCTCTTACCCACCTAAGGGTAATTATTTAATCATGTGTGACAAGTTGAAGTGTATGATGTTAAGTTGTGAAATAAGTATTGATTGTGTATTGTGATAGCAGCTAGCACGGGTTCTGGACCGGAGCGCCACTACTACTGTAAGTGGAGTAACGGAGACCACCCCGGCAAGGACTACAAAGGAAACGACGTACAGTGTCGTTACTACGAGAAGTGGGGTCACCGTGACTACGAGTGTTACCGGAACCCCAACAGCAGAGTCAACAAGCCCAAGGGGCAGTGGAAGGGTAAGGCCACAGCGACTATTGATGGCCCGAACGGCTAACCAGCCACCCACAGATCAGAGACACACTGATTCCCAGAAGGGGAAAGGGTCGGGACCTAGCAAGGCCGCCCGGAATGTGGTGGACCGGTCTGAGGCGCCAGGGCCCTCTTCTAGACCAGGTACCGCCTAAACTGTTGAATGAAATAAGTGATTGCATACCGCATTTCATGCATGTGGTACTAGTGAGTCCAAGTGATTATCATGAAGTAAAGAGTTAAAGTATAGTGTGAAAGTCACCTAATTAGGTAATTCTAAACTTAAAGGAACCTTCAATATGTTATCCAATCCCACCCACACCAAACCCTGAAGAAACCACCATCACATCACCGACTTTCCAATGGAGCAATGTCAGGTTATCCAGCCAGGTATGATACTCTTAAATGGATACCTGACACCGGCACACAAGTCCATATCATCAGACGATGCAATGAACTTGGAGCAACACCTGAGGTTTCTACACACCTGAATACCCGAGCGGATCAAGAATGAAGTTGAAGATGATGTGCATGGGTAAGGACTGGAACCCTTACAACCAGACATATCAAGAAGTGCAAGCTGAAGACGGAGCAACTGTACCGATGATACCTGAGAGTTCCTTGCGCGTCGTTAATCACGCCGTGGGAATTGCTCAGCAAGTTGAAAAGGATTCAATTCCAAGTGTTAAAGCAATTTGTGTATTGTGACTTCTACCAGAAAGGTGGACCATTAGGGTTACACCAAGATAAGGACGAGTCACCCGAGTCTCTAAGTAAGGGAGTACCCGTTGGTGTCTTGGTCCATTGGTGATACCGCAGTGTTTGTGTATGGCGAGCAGAAGCGTGCTGATCTCGCAAGGAAGTTAATACTAAAGTCAGAAGATGTGTTAATCATGGGTGGCAGTCAAGGATGCTATATCATGGCATCAGAAAGATCAAACTGAATACCGCACTGTCGACAGTGATCAATGCCACACACATGAAACCCGGACGTTTGAATTTGACCTTCAGACAGTTTAAAGCCTTGTATAATTATGTAATGTGTTAAGCCAGTGTATGTTAAGGATATTATATATGTGTTAAGTTATGTCAACAGTGTAAACCAACGTATATTGTAAGAAAAGTGTGTTAATGAATAAAGCGAAGTTGTTGAAGTATATAAACCTTGTTGTTACCCAATACTTATTAGTTGCCAATGAATTAAGCTGTGCACTCGGAACGGGAGGTACCCTGAGTGTCTGCAGTGAGGCAGAAGCCGGCAAGAGCGGCACGATCCTCACCGGTACCTTTCCAGTCAATGGCGTGGACGCTTCGATCTTGTTCGACTCCGGAGCCTCACACACATTTATTTCCCTATCTTTTGCGAAGAGGCTGGGGTTAGACGGTGATGAGATGCCAGACTTCCTAGTCACTCTCCCGTCGAAAGAGCGGATCAGGTGTACCCGCTACCACCGAGATGCTGTTGTGCGAATCAGAGGTGAAGAGTTTCCGATCGACTTGATAGAGTTCGACGGACTTGGTTTTGATGTGATTGTCGGGATGAACTGGTTGGAGCGGTACAAGGGCAGAATCCTGTGTGCCGAGCATCGTCTGCTTCTTCGGAGTCCATCTGGGGTTACTATATCTTACCGCCAAAGGCCCAGGGAGCCTTCGACTCAGATCATTACCGCCATGGCTATGTGTCGTGAACTACGACGAGGGAGTGATGTATACCTCTGCTATGTCCAGGACATAGAGAGAGATCCAGAGTTTAGCCCAGATGTGCCGGCAGTATCGGAGTTTCCTGATGTATTTCCTAAGGAACTGCCGGGCATGCGGCCAGCACGGGAAGTGGAGTTTAAGATTGATTTGGTTCCGGGCACCGGACCAATTGCGAAGGCGCCCTATCGTATGGCTCCAGCAGAGATGACAGAGCTCAAGGAGCAGCTGAGAGACCTACTCGACAAGGGATTTATCCGCCCTATCGTTTCACCATGGGGAGCGCCGGTCCTCTACGTGAAGAAGAAGGACGGTAGTCTCCGCCTGTGTATTGACTATCGAGAACTGAGTGCAGTTACGGTGAAGAACCGTTACCCTTTACCACACATCGACGATCTATTTGACCAGTTGAGGGGAGCATCAGTATTCTCCAAGATAGATCTACGATCCGGATATCATCAGATTGCCATCCGTGACAGTGATATTGAGAAGACATCATTCAGGACCAGATATGGACACTATGAGTTTACGGTTATGCCGTTTGGGTTATCCAATGCACCAGCGAAGTTCATTGACTTGATGAACCGCTTGTTCCAAGATCAGTTAGACAAGTCTGTGGTAGTCTTCATCGATGATATTCTTGTGTACTCAAAATCGAGAGGTGAGCATGAAAGCCACGTGAGGAATGTGTTACAAACATTGAGGAAGAATCAGTTGTATGCTAAATTTTCAAAGTGTGAGTTTTGGTTGAACCAAGTATCCTTTCTTGGACATGTGATTTCTGAAGCCGGGATCGCTGTTGATCCGACAAAGATAGATGCAGTGCGCACCTGGCCTAGGCCGAAGACAGTTACCGATATCAAGAGCTTCCTCGGTCTAGAAGGTTATTATAGGAGGTTTGTAAAGGACTTCTCCAGTGTCTCGAAGCCGATGACTTCCTTAATGAAGAAGGATGCACCATTCGAGTGGACATTCGACTGTGAGAGTTCTTTCCAGAGTCTCAAGGATGCTCTGACATCTGCACCAGTCCTGACTATACCAGACGGTCCAGATGGTTTTGAGGTCTATTGCGACGCATCAGGCAGAGGTATGGGTTGTGTGTTGATGCAACACGGGAAGGTCGTAGCTTACGCCTCCCGACAGCTGAAAAAGCATGAGGAGAACTACCCTACCCACGATCTAGAACTGGGTGCCATTGTCTTCGCATTGAAGATATGGCGACATTATTTGTATGGGGTAAGTGTGACGATTTATTCGGACCACAAAAGTTTAAAGTACTTGTTCACTCAGAAGGAGTTGAACATGAGACAAAGAAGGTGGGTTGAATTTCTAAACGACTACGACATTAATCTACAGTACAAAGAGGGTAAGGCAAATGTGGTAGCTGACGCATTGAGTCGCCGAGCACACTCTCTCCATTCGCTAGTCTCTCATACTAGCTTGGTTGAAGAGGTGCGGAGTGCTCAGATGACAGATCAGTATATGATGGAGATTAGACAGAAGCTTATTGATGGCACATTCGAGGGTCAGAAGTATGACTTCAGACTCCACGATGATGACCTGATTAGGCTTAATGGCCGATTGTGTATACCGAGAAGTAGCGCTGAGTTGAAGGAGCGCATATTGAGTGAATCCCATTGTTCTACTACTTCGATTCACCCCGGAGCTTCAAAAATGTATAAGGGTATAAAACATTATTGAGGTGTCTCACTTGCCAGAAGGTCAAGTTTGAGCACCGACGGCCTGGTGGTATGGTACAGCCAATGCCAGTGCCTGAGTGGAAGTTCCATGACATTTCTATGGACTTCGTAGTAGGGCTTCCGCCTACAAGGGGAGGTCTGAATATGATTTGGGTTATTGTTGACCGACTGACCAAGGTGGCTCGATTCATACCGATGAAGGACACCTGGAAAGTGGCAAAACTAGCAGAACTCTTTGACAGAGAAATTGTAAGACATCATGGGGTGCCGAAAACGATTGTATCTGACAGAGATACCAGATTCTTATCGAGGTATTGGAAGTCCACACGGGAAGCGCTTGGTACCGAGCTGAAGCTAAGTACAGCGTTCCACCCACAGACAGATGGTCAGAGTGAGCGTACCATCCAGACACTTGAGGATATGTTACGTGCATGTGCACTTGACTTTCAGACCAGCTGGATTGACAAGTTTCATCTGATCGAGTTCAGCTACAACAACAGTTACCATGCATCGATCAAGATGTCTCCTTTCCAGGCTTTGTACGGTAGACCATGCCGCACGCCATTATGCTGGGATGAGTCGAGTGAGACGGTCATTATAGGACCAGAGTATCTTGAACAAGTTCAGGCAGAAGTTCGCCAGATCCGGGCTAACATGAAAGCAGCTCATGATAGACAGAAGTCGTACGCAGATGTACACAGACGTGACCCGGAGTTCACCGTGGGCGATCAGGTATTTTTGAGAGTATCCCCCATGAAGGGAGTATTTCGTTTTGGCCAGAAAGGCAAGTTGAGCCCAAAATATGTGGGGCCTTATGTTGTGACGGAGCGGATCGGCCCGGTAGCTTACAGACTTGATCTACCCGCCGAGTTGGGCAAGGTACATGATGTATTTCATGTGTCCCAGTTGAAGAAGTATATGTCTCATCCGTCTCATGTGCTTCAGCCTGAAAGGCTAACCTTAGAGCCGACCATGCGATCAGTGGAGACTCCGGTACGGATTCTAGATACTAAGACTCGAGACACTCGCCATAAGTCTGTGAGACTAGTGAAAGTTCTTTGGTCTAACCAGGACGTTGAGGAAGCCACTTGGGAGCTGGAAGATAAGATGACGGCGAAGTACCCGTCATTGTTTACTTCTTAGTGTTTATGTGTATAGGGTACGGGGCGTACCCCTTTTTAAGTGGGGTAGAGCCGTTTCGGTGATGTGTGTACGACGTGTATTCAAATACATCGTCTATGTTATGTTGTTATGTTACAGACCGTTGTGTCTGAGTAATGTGGATGATGTTGTATGGACCTTGTGTCCAATGTTATGTAAGTGTGTTGATTAATATTATTATGGATGTATTGTTTATATGTATTCCCGTGTTCTAACATTTAGGATATGTGGAAGTGTGAACTTTGAGGACAAAGTTCTTTTAAGGGGGGTAGATTGAAATACCCCAAACCTTAGTATGTTGTTTAAACACCTAAATATGGTATGTTAAGACTAAAAAGAGTTTTAAAAACATTAGTAAAATAATTTAAACAATAGAAAACACAAAATGTGCTTTAAGGTCCATAACGGCCAAAATGTGCTCTAAGCTTGGGTTGAGCTTGGTTAAGACCTAATGAACTTACCAAGACCTTATTTATATACTAATGAACATATTAAACCAATTACCAAAGAAAACCAAGCTTGAAAACAAGTTAAAACACAAAATGTGCTTTAAGGAGTCTTAAAGCACATTTTTGAAAAATTGTCTTATAAATGAGTTTTGAATGGCTAAATGTCAATCATTACTCTTTAATTAACATGTGTACTATATAGTATCACATTTGGAAGTCTATATCAAAGGGAAATCAAAAATTTCACTTCTATGTGCCTTGTTTTTATGAATAGTGACTTTTATAAGCTAGTTTATAACATATGTTATTATAAGTAATTAAATTGACAAATAAAGACTATAATACCCCTAAGTACTATTGGGGGCCGGTTTTTAAGGTGTGGTGACTCACCACCCTTGTTAACATGTTAAGTAAATAAAGAAGACTAGATAAGTACTATTTACTTTAAGGTATAAATATCTTCTTAAAAGCAAAACAAACTCACTTATCTCATTCTCTCATTTCCTTTCTTCATTCCCACGGTTCCAAGTCTTCTTCAACCTCTCTTCTTTCCTTCATTCATGATTTGCAATAGTAATATACAAACTCCACCTTTGACCACTTGTATTTCCTAGCTTATTTAACCAAATCAAAAACAAACACCACCATTCTCTTCCTATCATCAAGCTCTTCATTCCTATCTTCTCAAAACTTCAAGACCACCATTTCGGTGCCATGGAGTTCCACCATTGAAGGAGCTTGAGCTTATATTTCTACATATTATTGGTCTCCTTTGCTTCTAGGTAAGGAATCTCAAATAAAAACTTCATTTCCTCCATGTTTTGTTGTTGACCGTAAATGCCCATTGAAGGTGCTCTTTATATGGCTTTGTTTTAGCTTCATTCCAACCTTTCAAGGACTGGGTGGAGTCCTCTCTTGATAGATACTCAAAATCTCTTAAAATACCAAGGTAAAACAACTATCTTAATGCTTTTGAAATAATGTAAAACCTAGGGTTCACAATGAGATTAAGCTTAAAGCTTGAATGCTCATTATGTTGTTTGTATAATGTTTAGAAGTTGACAAACAATCTAAAGCCTTGCCGATTTTAAACAAGGAAACAAGAAAGAAGTTTGTGAGGAAAAGAGGTAAATATGCTAACCTAATGTGGTTTAAAGTCTTAGGAGAAATGAGCTTGTATTGCTTATGAAAATGATCTAAGGAGCCAATGGGAAGTGACTTAGAAGAATGCTCTTAAGGGCTTAGTAAAAGGCATATGTGTTGTTGAGTGTATTTGCAGGTCAAAGGCAAATATATTGTGGAAATTCAGTGTTTATGATTTGAGCATCTTAAGGGCCTAAGAGCCATGTTATTTAAGGGCCTAAGTGCCATGCAATTTAAATTATGCACTATTTGGTGATGAAGTGCGAATTGAGTGAAGTTTCGTGTATATGAATGTGTTTGATGGATTGTTAGTGTTCTTGATTGTAAAATGGTGAAAATAATGTGTTTTGGTTTAGTAATAAACAAGAAGTTCTAAGGGTTTAAAATGAGTTTGGCAAGTTAAGAGATGTTTAGAATGGTTAAGTGTTCAACTGGTGGAAGAAACATGCATTAAGGTGTTTAAAGATGTAAAAATGGCTTAGGTAATGTTCTAGAGGATTTAGAATGCAAAAGAATGTTTTGGGACACTTCAAGATCATGGTGAGATTGTATTTAGGACTTGTGTATTGTTGATGAAAAAGGAAGAATAGTTTGTTGTATGGAGGAGCTATAAACTTGTAAAGATGTTTAAGGAATTGTTTAGGAAGAAAAGATGCTTGAGAGATGATGTTGTTTGTGGTGAGGGAGTATTTTGGCATAAGTGATCATCTTAGGTATGAAACACCACTTGGAGACCTAGGAGAAAACATTGT
Organism: Limonium bicolor; assembly: GCA_023374045.1. Lineage (NCBI taxonomy): Eukaryota > Viridiplantae > Streptophyta > Magnoliopsida > Caryophyllales > Plumbaginaceae > Limonium > Limonium bicolor. The sequence continues at coordinate 123,849,148 of CM041783.1, read as the reverse complement.
AAGTGTTAGGAATTTTGGGAAGAAATGAGTAAAGGTTTAAGGAATTAGAAAATGAGTTTATGGGTGTTCAAGGATGTCTTAAGGTGTGTTTGAAGTGCCCAAATGAGGTTAGGGTGTACTAGGACATACGAGGTGAAGTTTGGAGTTAAATGAGCAATGGAAAATAAGGGTCTGGCGCAGACCGAACTTGCAACCGAACTTGCAAGGTCGGTCGAGCCCAGTTTACCCTACGAGAATTGGCTTCTGGAACCGACCGAACTTGGGGACCGGACTTACAAGTTCGGTCGGGCTTGTATTTGGTGTACGAATTAAGTTTCTGGAATCGACCGAACATGGGACCGGACCTGGCAAGTTCGGTCGGGCTTAAAAATTCTCACGGGGAAACTCTCAGGAATGGACCGACCTTGTGGACCGAACTTGCAAGTCCGGTCGGGGTAGAATTTTCAAACGGAAATGTGTTCTGGAATGGACCAAACTTGGGTAAGTTCGGTCGGTAGGGTCGGTCGGACCAAAACTTGTAAAAAAAAAAAGAAAAGAATGTGACTTGTGTAGCTAACCCTAGGGTGTATAATGAAGGTAACCTAGGGTAAGTTAGACATTAAAACATGTCATATAAACATGTTAAACACTTAATAAATTTGAAGTTAAGTGAGTAATTAACCGACATTCTTAAACATGTATAGGAGTGACCTACGGTGGAAATCAAACGAAGAAAGGACCAAGGTATGGTTTTCTTGCAGCCTGTTGCCTACCGGTTTACACCGGTTTGTGTGTTGTTTGTTTTTCTGTGTGTTTATGACATTATAAGACTTAACCATGTAATGAGTTTACTGTTGCTCATATTATTGTGATGTTATGATGTGACTCATTTCCCTTGTGTGTATCTAACGTAACTTACCACCTGTTGTGTATTGGTTGTTAAGTTCCACCGTGAACTTCTAACAAGTGCTAACTGGGAAGTGAGGAATCCGGTTGTCCGGTCATGCATGTAAGTTAAGAGTAGATATCTGAATCAGATTCGACTCTTATGTTGTTAAGATTGTTCTCCTTAATTTGGCGTTCAATCTCCCGCTAGCTTCCTCCAAAGCTTACCTATTCTGACTTATGATCGCTTTAGTGGGAACATGTGTTTGTGTGGTGTGTTCTGGTCACTATATCCGAACCATCTGTGACTTAAGTTACTCGTTCGAATAACAGAACGGTAATGAGTGTGTGTAACGAGCTTAACATGAGGGTGAACCATTCTCTAGGCTCTTATGTTGTTTAACCTTCTTGGTTTGTTATTGTGGAAAGAGTATCCACTGTGTATGTGATGTTGTGCTATGCACTATTGATGCTATGCCACATATTATGTATGTTATGATATGTTTAAAATGAATGCTATGTTATCATGACAATTAGTTGCGCGTATCCCGGTAGCCGATGGGCTGCGCGTTAACCATACCAGCCAAGGGTTGCTGACCCCCTCGGGGGCTCCATATTTTTACTGCAGGATGAGGATCGAGGAAGAAGAGTGGCTGTAGGATCTAGGCTGCAGTTGTACTTTGGTTTATTTTGGATGTTGAGCCCGGGATGCGCCTGTGCTCCCGTGGCATTGTATTTTGATCCCGTTGAAACTACTATGGCGGTATATTGTCAGTTTACAGTAAGGAATGTATTTAAATACTCGGTATTGTATATGATGTAATTATGGTTTAGTTCAATGCTCGGGAGTCTGATCATCAGACCGGTACACTTGTATTTATTCTGCCTTGTTAACCACGTGGGTGGTTGACGGCGTTGTAGCACCGAAGCGTTTAGTTAATGTTTAGTTGTTTAATTCCGCTGCGATTTCAATTAGTTGTGAAGTCCGTTGTAGGGGTGTTACATTCCTTCCATACATACATACAATACGCAAGTACTCATATTTACACATACACTTCATTTCCATTCATACATTTCATGAATTATACAAACTAAAGGTTCAAGAGCATAAAACAAGAACAATATAGTTCAAACATAATTAAGTGCAATATAAGTCCGATTCATGCTTTTATCTTATTGGTGATCACATAAGCATACAAATCGGGGTAACCAAGTTAGGATACAGGGCATGAGAAATCATATCGTTCACCGTCGTAAGGTACTACCGGTTCCTTTGGAGCTCAACTATTGGATTCCTATACATACATGAAGTAGTATGATCAATGATCTATTATTGATCTACTTACTCCTTCATTGATACTTTCAATGTATACTTACAACTTCATTACGTTCTTACTTGGTTATAAAACCATCCTTTTCCTTACTATTTCTTACACTTGCTTCCTTATTCATTTACTTACTTTCTTACCATTATTACCTCATTAATGGTGTATTACTACATATATATGCATATATGTATATAGGCATATATATATGTATATATGATTACTATAATACGGGAAATTTCTGGAAATTTCTGGCTCGACCGACCTTGCAAGTCCAGTCCATTCCAGTAGCTATCAGTACGGGAAATTTCTGGCTCGACCGAACTTGCAAGTCCGGTCGCAAGTTCGGTCCATTCCAGTAGCTTGTATTACGGAAATTTTTTCTGGCCGACCGAACTTGCAAGTCCGGTCACAAGTTCGGTCCATTCCAGAAGGTTTCAGACGGGAGAATTTTCTGGTCCGACCGAACTTGCATGTCCGGTCGCAAGTCCGGTCAATTCCAGAAGGTTTCTCGTCTTTGTAAATCTGGGCTCGACCGAACTTGCAAGTCCGGTCGCAAGTCCGGTCCGGCCCAGTACTTCAGTTTTAAAATCTGTTTTCAACTGATTTATTTACCCATTGCTTCCCCAATCTTTACCAATACTTCCCTACATGTTTACCACTCATTTAGATGCTCTAAATCACCTTAATTCATTCTCCAAGCTTACTACTCCATTCTTACACAACTTACTCAATATTTTCTCATTTCAATTCCAACACTTACATTGGTTTTCTTCACACTAATGCTACAGATTTTGGTTTCCACATTATGCTACAGATTTTTCCCTCAACATTTATCCTCCAATGCTCCCTCAACTAATGCTATTCCTAGCATCCAAAGTACATTACCTTACACTCTAGTTTCATCCCATTTACAAACTCTTTTCCAAATCTGTCTCAAACTACAAAACACTCCTTTTAAACTCTCCAAATACTTCCTCTTCTTAAACAACTTAAGTCCTCTCATTTCCTACACAAAATTTGACATAGTCTCCCTTATATTTTTAACATTCTCCACACATTATTTCAGCTCACATATTCTCATTCTCATAACCTGTTTATGCAATACATTATACTCACAATTCAACACTACTACAACAACATAAAATTCCTGCACATACTCAATCAATACCCAATGTTTTCCCAAGCTTTTACACTTCATTTAAAAACTTCAAAAACTTTTACATTCTCTCCTCCAATACACTACTACATTACCACTACTCATTACTCAAATACATTACTCATTTTACCACTTAAAATCTGTTACACTACTACATACAAAACTAGTTCAAGGTAAGAGCAATTACCTTGTCTTGCTAGTTTTTCTTTCTCTCTTTTCCTTCTCTTCTTTTCCTTCTCTTCTTTTCCTCTTTCCTTCTTCTTTGTTCTTCTTCACACAATGTACAGTACTACAACCACCATACCAATACACACTACCATTTAACATTCATTTTTGCACTAACCCTAGAATTTAAATGTTTTAGGGTTTAGAGATGAGTATTACCTTTCTATGAATGGATGAAGTTCTTGACTAGCAAGAGGACAATATTCCTAGCCCAACAAAAGAGCCAAAATCGGCTGGAACAAAGAGGAGCAAGACATTCAAAATCTGAAATTTCTTATAATGCAAACAAGAGCTAGAAATGATGGATTTTCGAACTTCTTTTTACCTCAAAGTAACAAGGAGGTGAAGGTGCTTCTAATGGTGGACTTGAATCTTCAAATGGAGAATACCCACCGAAATGAAAGTTGAGCTTTTGGATTTTTGAAAGGATGAAAACGTTCTCCTTGGCAAGGGGATTCTAGTGGTGTAATTTTTATTGCATTTGGAGGAGATTTGAGTACTCAAAGAGAGGAGAGAAGTGAGGAGTTTTGTGTGGATTCTCAATTCACCATGGCCATCGCCCAAGGAGGAAGAAAATGCAGAGAGGAGGAGGGAGAGTACGTGAGAGGAAGAGGGGGGAGTAGGAGAGAGACTTGCTTTTCTCTTTCTTTATTTCTTTGTCCTTCTGTGAGTTAAAAGAGTGAAGAGAGTGAGTGAGAGGGGGGAATTGACCGGCCCCATATACACACACACAAGGATTTTAATTTTCTATTTGCAAAGTGGACACACTAAGTTTGTTTATTTGCATTCTTACCCTACAACTTCCCGGTTGTTACAGTTTTTACTAACCGGTACCCGTTTTCCAGAATTTTCTCGTTTAATTAATTTTATTGGTTCTAAAGCTTCACTAATATTTATTAATGATTATTTAGTTGACCAAAACTGTTACGAGTCTATTTGACCCGCTTAAAGTCACGTTTTCCCGGTTTCCTCGAAAAACGCGCTTTAAGGTTCGTTTATGCTTTTAACCCATTTTAAAGGTCCGTTTTCTTCGGGATTCACTCCCTTGTATTTATTTAAGTGTAATTAAGCCTTTAAAAATATAATTAGCCTAATTAATCACTGTTTTTAATTACGGGGTATTTCAATAATATTTAACAACAGTAAACTCATTAAAGGACTTAAGTCTTACAAGGTCATAAACACACAGAAAAAACAAAAAACACACAAGCCGATGTAAACCGGTAGGCAACAGACTGCAAGAAAACCATACCTTGGTCCTTGCTTCGACTGGTCTCCACCGTAGGTCACTCATATACATGATTAATAATGTCGGTCAATTTACTTACTTAACTTTGAATTTTACTAAACATTTTGCATGGTTATATGACATGTTTTAATGCCCAAACTTATCCTTGATTACCTACATTATACCCCCTAGGGTTATCTACTTAAGCCACACTTTGTTTGTTTTTTTTTTACAAGTTTTGGTCCGACCGACCTTGCACAAGGTTGGTCCATTCCAGAACATATTACCGTCAAAAATTCTACTCCGACCGACCTTGCAAGTTCGGTCACAAGTTCGGTCTATTCCCGAAAGTTTCTTTCCTTTGGAAATTCAGTCCCGACCGATCTTGGCAAGTCCGGTCGCAAGATCGGTCGATTCCCGAGACTCACTTATGTACAAAGCATGACCGAACTTGTAAGTCCGGTCCCAAGGTCGGTCTATTCCAGAGACTCAAACCGTACTAAAAATCCATGCCCGACCGACCTTGCAAGTCCGGTCCCCAAGGTCGGTCCATTCCAGAGACCATTTCTCACAGGGTAAACTGGGCTCGACCGACCTTCCAGGTCCGGTCCCCAAGGTCGGTCTGCTCCAGACCCTTGTTTTTAATTGCCCATTTAACTCCAAACTTCACCTCATATATCCTAGTATGTTCTAACCTTATTTGGGCACTTCAAACACACCTTAAGACCTCCATTAAACTCCTTAAATCATTCATCAAAACCTCCTTAACCTTACACAAATTCCTATACAAAGGTTGGCACATGCAATACTTTTCCCTAAGTTTGCATGGGGTGTTTTATACCTATAACTAGCACTAGTCTCATATGTTTCCCCACTACTACTACATCCTCTCCCAAACATCTTTTCTTCCCAAACCACTAAGATTGCACAAGTCCTAAACAAAATCCCAAAACACTCATTTCCATTCTAAATCCTCTAAAATAACGCTTAAGTCCTTTTTACACCTTAGAACACCTAAGACATTACTTCTCCTCTAGTAAAACACCTAAACATTTCTAACACTTCCTAGTTCACCAAATCTTGTTTAAACACTTAGAACTTCTTGTACATTACCTAAATTTGGACATGAACTCTCCTAGAACATTACTAAGCCAAAACACATTGTTTTCACCATTAAACAATCAAGAACACTAAAATACATCAAGAACATTCTTGTATACAAAACTTCACTCATTTAATCACCACATCACAATATAGTGCATAATTTAAATTGCTTGGCACTTAGGCCCTTAGATAGCATGGCTCTTAGGCCCTTAAGATGCATAAACCTTAAACACTGAATTTCCACAATATATTTGCCTTTGTCCTGCAAATACACCCAGCAATACATATGCCTTTTACTAAGCCCTTGAGAGCATTTTTCTATGTCATTTACCATTGGCTCCTTAAGTAGTTTTAATAAGCAATATAAGCTCATTTCTCCTAAGACATTATAAGCTACATTAGGTTAGCATATTTAACTCTTTTCCTCACAAACTTCTTTCTTGTTTCCTTGTTTAAAAATCGGTAAGGGTGTTTGATTTCTTGTCAACTTCTAAACAATATACAAATAATGAAATGAGTATACAAGCTTTATGCTTCACCTCATTGTAAACCCTAGGTACATATATTGTCTTAGAGCATTTAGATGATTGTTTTACCTAGGATATGAAAGAGAGTTTGGATATGTAGCAAGAGAGGACTCCACCAAGCCCTTGAAAGATTCAAATGATGCTAAAACAAGCAAGGTAAAGGGCACCACTAGTGGAGTTTTTCGGACAACATACAAACATGAAGGAAATGTTATTTTTCTTTGAGTTTCCTTACCTAGAAGCAAAGGAGAACAACAATATGTGAAAAGATGAGCTCAAGCTCCTCCCATGGAGATTCCTCTTGGCACCGAAATGGAGCTCTTGGAATTTTGAGAAGATAGGAATGAAGAGCTTGGCAAGACAAAGAGAATGGTGGTCTTTGTTTTTTATTTGGCAAAGTGAGCTAGGAGATAATGACAATGGAAGTTGGTGTTGGTGTTGGTACTATTGCAAAACCGTGAATGGAGAGCAAGAAGGAAGTAGAAGAGAGGTTGGAGACGTGGGAAATGAAGAGGGAAAGAAGAGAATTAAGATAAGTTTGCTAGTTTGGATATTTAAGTAGTAAAGCAAATAGTACTCTTTACTTTATTACTTTACTTAGCTTATTTTTTGTTTAAGTGTGGTGTGTCACCAAGAAAACCGGCCCCCATAATATACTAAGGGGTATTATAGTCTTTGTTGACCAATTGTCACACTTATATTGTCATATGTTATAAACTTGGTTAATTTGGTTACTATTCACAAAAACAAGGCACATAGTTGTGAAATTTTTGATTTCCTATTGATTTAGACTTCCTAATGTGATACTAAGTAGTACACATGTTACTTAAAGAGTAATGATGGACATTTAGCCATTCAAAACTCAATTACAAGACAATTTTTCAAAAATGTGCTTTAAGACTCCTTAAAGCACATTTGGTGTTTTAACTTGTTTTCAAGCTTGGTTTTCTTTGGTAATAGGTTTAACATGTTCATTAATATATAAATAAGGTCTTGGAAAGCTCATTAGGTCTTAACCAAGCTTATCCCAAGCTTAGAGCACATTTTAGCCTTTATTGACCTTAAGGTATTTATTTGTGTTTTCTATGGTTTAAATTGTTCTCTAATGTTTCTAAGACTCTTTTCAGTCTTAATATACCATATTTTAATGTTTAAACAACATACTAAGGTTTGGGGTATTTCAATCTACCCCCCTTAAAAGAACTTTGTCCCCAAAGTTCATACTTCCCACATATCTTAAATATAAGAACACGGGAACACATATAAACAATACTTCCATAACAACATTAACAATATACTTACATAGCACCGGACACAAGGTCCAAACAACACAACATCATTCAGACACAATGGTCTGTAACATAACAAGGTAGTAACATAAGAACATAACACATAGACAATGTATCCGAATACATGTCGCACACACATAACCGAAATGGCTCTACCCCCCTTAAAATAGGGGTACGCCCCGTACCCTATACTTATAAATACTAAGAAGTAAACAACGACGGGTACTTCGCCTTCATCTTATCTTCCAGCTCCCAAGTGGCCTCCTCATTGTCCTGGTTAGACCAGAGAACCTTCACTAGTCTCATAGACTTATGGAGAGTGTCTCGAGTCTTAGTATCCAGAATCCGTACCAGAGTCTCCACTGATTGCATGGTCAGCTCTAAGGTTAGCCTTTCAGGCCGAAGTACATGAGACGGATGAGACATATATTTCTTCAACTGGGACACATGAAATACATCATGTACCTTGCCCAGCTCGGCGGGTAAATCAAGTCTGTAAGCTACCGGGCCGATCCGCTCCATCACAACATATGGCCTCACATATTTTGTGCTCAACTTACCTTTCTGGCCAAAACGAAACACTTCCTTCATGGGGGACACTCTCAGAAATACCTGATCGCCCACGGCGAACTCCAGGTCACGTTTGCGCACATCGGCGTATGATTTCTGCCTATCCTGAGCTGACTTCATGTTAGCCCGGATCTGTCGTACTGTAACACCCCTAATCTTAAACCTGTAATAACGTCATAACTCGTAGCATAATAAACAGCAAATCGCAGCGGTAAATAAAACTATCTAACCTTGGTGTTACACGCCGTCACTCACCCTTGTGAGTAACAAGGCATCCTTACTCTTCCAACATTACAACTTCCACACGCTGTGATGAACAGATACTGAGCACTCTAATTATTACAATCCAAAACCAACTAAATGAGCAACTAACTGAAATACAACAAACTCCAAAATATAATACATAACAAATCCACAAGTGTTTATAAAAACACAGCGGCTACCCTGTTCCCCGCGCTCCGGCTTGTGTATTCTTCAGTGACCTGAAATGTTTGGCCCAATGAAGGGCTCAGCAAACTATGCTGGTATGCTAAATGTAGTCCTAAGTCTTCTAGATTCCTTAAGTCGTTTTAGCCATCTTGATATTAGATTCATTACATAAAATACCGGTTTATAATGATAACAGAAATAACTGTAAACACTCAACAAACACATAACAATCCACCTGTAAACACCAGTGTACAATAGTACCCAACACCAATAACCACACAACAATAACCAATAATCACACATTAGTAAACCATAACAATAATCAAACAAGATACACGTATTAAACTGTGCTTGTTAGTTAGTCACTTGACTCTTATCCTTTAACCAATCATTTAACCTTTCCCAATTAATTTTACCATGTTAAGACAAACCTTAATAACCTGTGGACGAATGTCGCTTATGTTCCATTGGAACTGTTTACCAGCTGACCCTATGGCCCTGGTTAATTGACCGATCCGGTCGAACCTGTGCACCTACGGCAGTGCCCTCCGCCATCCCCGAATGTGGCTGATGGATTTTGAGTGACTCCCTTTTTGAGTCCCTCATAGTGATCACAATGCGCAACCAGAAGGTCGGAACGATCTAGATTCCTCTCTTTATAAGTTAGCCCTTTTGTCAGTGACATAATAACCAATCCTTGAGTTAAGACTATAACAGTTGACCTTTGTTAGGTTCAATAATACCTAAAGGTCAGTTAGTCCCTTTTTTTTCAGTTTAGATGTACAAACTTTAGTCACAAGACATTCGCATATAAAACGCAACGCAACAGTTTGGGCAATACAATATCATTCACATAAAATCATAGATATCGTTCTTAAACATTTAAACACACAATGTCTGGACCTCAGGATAATCCTTAGGACATTCAGACCACACAATTAACATACCGTTCACCAAGAAACTGCTAGCTTGACAAACTCCTGTTCAGTAGTCCCTACCCGTACGCTGTTATCTAAACATGCAATACCGGGTAGTATTAATACAACTATCCATCTAACATTACAGTACTGTCACTGTAGAGTTTATTCTCGTCGTATAATAACTCCGTATGTTATTTATTTTCCCCTGTTATTTTAACAGTGGTTCTAGATAACCTAACAGTTCATCGTTTTATGTGAAACTCACATGTGATAATGAATTATCATTTATACGGTACATCTTTACCCTATTAATTATATACTTATAATTATTTCTACTTATCATTTATATTATATCCCTTGGTCATTTTTATTATAACCAAAATTATTTTATACACTTTACATTATATTTCTTAATATACCATAGTACATTATATTACCTAGTTTCACTTCCTCGCCTTATTAAATTACAAAACCAATCTCATTAACTCGGTATTTATATATTATACCCAACAACTTAATAAATTGCTAAATAACCACATATAATTTTCCGGTAATCATAATTGATCCCGTTAACTTTTACAACTTAACAAATATCCATATACTTTTATAATTAATTAAATACCCTTATCAATTTCGAAAATTGTAAAACAATTATATTAACTTCTATAAATTGCCAAATAACCTTATAACTTTTATAATTCACTAATTACCCTCATTAACCTCTGTAAATATTAACTAACCACCTTACTTTTACAAATCACCAAACACTCTTACTATTTCGGTAATTACAAATTAATACCACAAATCTTATAAATTATCAATTAAGCCCATAAGCTCTTCGGTTAAATCATATAGTTTCTATATTTACACTTTTAACCCCAAAACTATATGTAAGTTACATATTAACTTATAAACTATAGTTTAAATATTTTATTTCTTTAAATAATCAAAGTACCCCATATCTTTTCTTAAATTACATTTTCGCCCACATTAATTTTCTATCTTTCATATATACTTCCATAAATTACATATTCGCCCCAAAACTTTTATAAACTTAATATTTTATGTCATAAATCATTTTAACCCAAAGTTTTTGGTCAACACTTTGACCAAGACTTAATTTCACAATTAATACTTCAATATACCCATAAAATCATAAATAATTCTCGGCCACACCTTATATTTCCCAATAATTATAAAATAGCCCCAAAACTTTATAAAATGTTATTTTAACACTTGTACACTTATTTAAATTCACCAAAATTCATAATATTAATTCCTACCTTACATTATACTATAACATACCAAATCACCCCTTATATTCTCGGCAATTAGTATTTATATCCCAAACTTTTCAAAAATTACATTTTAACCACATAACTTTATGAACTTGTCATTTAAATACTTGTAGCTATTTTTAATACTCCCAAAAATTATAATATAAATTAATACTTATATATTTCGAAAATCATTCAAATAACATATCATTCTCGGCTCCAATTTTATTTTACTATATAGTTTTAAAACTTGCTTTAAACCTTATAATAAATACTTATAAATGTATATAAGCCATATAACACTTCTAAAAATTATGCTAATGACTTAGAATGATTATAAACTAAAAATAGAACATATTATCCTTAGATATTTCGGTTTTAATATATGTGTATCCTAATTAATTTTTGTGACACATATTTATACCTTAAGGTAATAATCTTACCTTATATGTTATAAATTATCTTCTTTGATACTTTAACTTAATAATTTTCGGCCTTAATATCATGGCCTTAACATAATTTTTATACTAAATTTTGAAGCTCAAATTAAGCTTAAACTTAATAAACCTTAATTATATAAACTTACCCTTAAATCAAGACAATTCTTGTACTTGATTTTTCCTTGAATCTCCAAGCTCTCCAAAAGCTATTTTGATGAAGATATTTCGAACTCCTTGTATATATGTAGGAGATCTATTTGTTAGATTTCTAACAAAGTTTATAAATAATATTTGGAGTAATTTTTACAAGAGCTTACCTTAGGAATTTATATATCAAGGTATTTTTGATACACCTTGAGATGATTGTAGATTCAAGTTTCCTTCATGAAATAATGAAGAGAGTATGGATTTAGGAGACCAAATATTTTCGGACATAGGAGTAATTTTATTTAGAGTTTTCAAACATGAAAATACCTTAGATTAACCTTGATTACTCCTTGAATTGATGTTGAATCAAGACAACTCCTTGGAGAATAATTGTTGGCGATTTCCTTAGAGATATGCTAGGATTATTCTTGCTCCAAGACTTGATAGAATTAACTAGGGAATTACATTAAAATGGTGTTAGGAACTAATACACCATTAATAGAGTTTATTAGCATTTATGAATTAAGTTGGGAATTGTAGAAGAGGGCAAAGAGGGAGCTTAGAATTGACTTACCAATTCGGTGTGAATATGGCAAGTAGAAGAAGTGCTCACGTAGAGCTTTAGTAGTAGGAACAAAGGCAAGTCAGATTTTTTATTGTTACGATTTAATTAACATGCTTCCTATCTTGTTTATGCTTATTCTAATTCACTAATTTTAGCTACATAATTTAACCCCATCATCTCCTAACTTTAGTAGCCAAACGGCTGTAGTGGTGCACTATCAAAATGGCAACTCCAATCATGCTTATTAACGGCTAAAAGGGTTGGTCCTTATTTAATCTTGATTGTTAATTTCATTAGACTTTATTCTAGGATGTACTAGGTAATTAATCATAGTAGTTAATTAACATTTCATGAGTTAAATTACTGCATTATTGTTATTTCTTCCTGCAGGTGCGCTTGGTTGGATTCGCATGGAGACTCCACTTCAGCAACCCCCCCTTTCAAGTATGCTTTGTTAGCTTAATTATTATGTAATTATTGTACTAACCTATCTCCTTGTGCAGGTTGATCGGCGCATAGCAGTATAGGTTGCTAATGGGTATAGCTTTACGGTACATATATTGTTAATGGGTTGCTTTTGCTTATAGTATTAGTGTAATTAATTGTTAACTTCATTGTGTTGCAGGTGGTGATTGTCGCTTGGACAGGAATGGAGACTCCACTACTGCTGCTCTCTTCACGTTAATGGAGTTCCCACTTTGTGATATTAGTTATTGTCTAATTAACTTATCTGTTTTGCTTCTGCAGGGCTAATGATCGGCGCAGACATGGACTCACCATGCACCTATGCGACAGAAAAGAATGGTGTAAGTTCCATTCTGAATTCTTAATATTATTTGTTAGATTTAGCTTATTAATTACTTGCAATTATTGATCACTAATACTGCACATTTGTTGCAGGTTGGACGGTCTGTATATGGACACTCCAATCAGTCCACTCCATGTCCACGATAGTGGTATTTATATATCATATTCGTTTGCTAGTTTACAGCATTAGCATAGTTTATTACTAATGACACTTATCTTGTCTTTGCAGGTGTATTAATCGACACCATCATGGAGCACTTCAGCATCATCATCTGCAGTAGGCTCACGTAAAAAAAAAAGACTAGATAGCTTAGGTTTTGTTAATTCATAATATGACAAATCAAAATTAGGTACTTGTCTTTAGCCTAACATAAACTAGCTTTGTTATTATTCTCCTGCAGGTATACGCAATGGAGAGGCTTCTCCTGATTGCTATAATGATATATTATCAAATACTAAGGGTGGAGATGAGACACTATATTACATGACATATTTTTGAAGCAAAACTAGCCAAATATGGCCTTAAAAATTGGCCCAACATAGGAATAAATTGAGACTGATTTTTCATTTGATCTTTGTTGCTTTATATTGTTTATAGTCAATAATAATATGTTGAAGTGTTACATTGAGTTATATAGGGTTATATAAATCCATAACACAATTTTTAGGCTACCCGGGCAAAAAGGAGCGTTAAGAAACTCCCCTGAGTATTTTATCTTTAACTGAGAATTTAACCTGAGAACTTTGTCTTAAATGTTTATTAAAGTATTATCAAGCATTTTAAATGAGGTGTAATGCTTTACTTTATTTAATAAGGTATTTTCGGGCCTTTCGGGCCTTAAGGGGCCTTTAAGAGAATTCCCTGGTATTTAGTATTTTTACTCAGTTCCAACTGAGTACTTGCGTTCCAAGAGTCATATAATGATCCTTGGTCGACTTTATATGATTTTTATAGCTTATGTAATTTATTTACTTAAGGCCGGGCTTTAACGCACATTTTTGACCTTAAGGAGTTTTAGTGCATTCTTAACGCTTGAGTGTTTATATGTTTTCTTAGGGTTTAATAAACCCCCAATAATATTTATTTACTTATATTTAATTATTTAAATGTTAGGGGTATTTCACGTACCTCTGCTTGAACTTGTTCCGCATACTCTGGTTCTATAATGACCGTCTCACTCGACTCATCCCAGCATAATGGCGTGCGGCATGGTCTACCGTATAATGCCTGGAAGGGAGACATCTTGATCAACGCATGGTAACTGTTGTTGTAGCTAAACTCGACCAGATGTAACTTGTCAAGCCAGCTGGTCTGAAAGTCAAGTGCACTTGCACGTAACATATCCTTAAGTGTCTGGATAGTGCGTTCACTCTGACCATCTGTCTGTGGGTGGAACGCTGTACTTAGCTTCAGCTCGGTACCAAGCGCTTCCCATGTGGATTTCCAATACCTCGAAAGGAATCTGGTATCCCTATCAAACACGATAGTCTTCGGTACCCCATGGTACCGGACAATCTCTCTATCAAAGAGCTCTGCAAGTCTTGCCACTTTCCAAGTGTCCTTCATCGGAATGAATCGGGCCACCTTGGTCAGTCGGCCAACAACAACCCAAATCATATTCAGGCCTCCCTTTGTAGGCGGAAGCCCTACTACGAAGTCCATAGAAATGTCATGGAACTTCCACTCAGGCACTGGCATTGGCTGTACCATACCACCAGGCCGTCGGTGCTCAAACTTGACCTTCTGACAAGTGAGACACCTCAATACACAATCGTTCACATCCTTTTTCATTCCTGTCCACCAAAAATAACGTTTCATACCCTTATACATTTTTGAAGCTCCGGGGTGAATCGAAGTCGTAGAACAATGAGATTCACTCAGTATGCGCCCCTTCTGCTCAGCGCTACCACTCGGAATACACAGTCGGCCATTAAGCCTAATCAGGTCATCATTGTGGAGTCGGAAGTCGTACTTCTGACCCTCGAATGTGCCATCAATAAGCTTCTACCTGATCTCCAGCATGTACTGATCCGTCATTTGAGCACTCCGCACCTCTTCAACCAAGCTAGTATGAGAGACTAGTGAATGGAGAGAGTGTGCTCGGCGACTCAATGCGTCAGCTACCACATTTTCCTTACCCTCTTTATACTACAGATTGATGTCATAGTCGTTTAGAAACTCGACCCATCTTCTTTGTCTCATGTTTAACTCCTTCTGAGTGAACAAGTACTTTAAACTCTTGTGGTCAGAATAAATTGTCACACTTACCCCATACAAGTGATGTCGCCATATCTTCAATGCGAAGACAATGGCACCCAATTCTAAGTCATGGGTCGGGTAGTTTTCTTCATGCTTCTTCAGCTGTCGGGAGGCGTACGCTACGACCTTCCGGTGTTGCATCAACACACAACCCATACCTCTGCCTGATGCATCGCAATAGACCTCAAAACCATCTGGACCGTCTGGTAAAGTCAGGACTGGTGTAGATGTTAGAGCATCCTTGAGCCTCTGAAAAGAACTCTCACAGTCATCTGTCCACTCGAATGGAGCATCCTTCTTCATCAAGGAAGTCATCGGCTTCGAGACACTAGAGAAGTCCTTCACAAACCTCCTATAATAACCTGCCAGACCGAGGAAGCTCCTGATGTCGGTAACTGTCTTCGGCCTAGGCCAGGTGCGCACTGCATCAATCTTTGCCGGATCAACAGCGATCCCGGCCTCAGAAATCACATGCCCAAGAAAAGATACTTGGTTCAACCAAAACTCACACTTAGAAAATTTCGCATATAACTGATTCTTTCTCAACGTTTGCAACACAATTCTCAGGTGGCTTTCGTGCTCACCCCTCGATTTCGAGTACACAAGAATATCGTCGATGAATACTACCACTGACATGTCCAACTGATCTTGAACAAGCGGTTCATTAAGTCCATGAACTTAGCTGGTGCATTGGATAAACCAAACAGCATAACCGTAAACTCATAATGTCCATATCTGGTTCTGAATGCGGTCTTCTCAATGTTACTGTCACAGATGGCAATCTGATGGTATCCGGATCATAGATCTATCTTGAAGAACACTGATGCCCCTTTCAACTGATCAAATAAGTCTTCAATGCGTGGTAAAGGACAACAGTTCTTCACCGTAACTGCATTCAACTCACGATAATCAATACACAGGCGGAGACTACCGTCCTTCTTCTTCACGAAGAGGACCGGCGCTCCCCATGGTGAAACGCTAGGGCGGATAAACCTCTTGTCGAGTAGGTCTCTTAGCTGCTCCTTGAGCTCTGTCATCTCTGCTGGAGCCATACGATAGGGCGCCTTCGCAATTGGTCCGGTGCCCGGAACCAAATCAATCTCAAACTCAACTTCCCGTGCTGGCGGCATGCCCGACAGTTCCTTAGGAAATACATCAGGAAACTCCAACACTACCGGCACATCTGGGCTAAACTCTGGGTCTCTCTCTATGTCCTGGACATAGCAGAGGTATACATCACTCCCTCGTCGTAACTCATGATACATGGCCATGGCGGTGATGATCTGAGTCGAAGGCTCCCTGGGCCTCTGGCGGTAAGATATGGTAACCCCAGACGGACTCCGAAGAAGCAGACGATGCTCGGCACACAGGATTCTGCCCTTGTACCGCTCCAACCAGTTCATCCCGACAATCACATCAAAACCAAGTCCCTCGAACTCTATCAAGTCGATTGGAAACTCTTCAGCTCTGATTCGTACAACAACATCTCGGTGGTAGCGGGTACACCTGATCCACTCATTGCAGACACTCAGTATACCTCCCGGCTTCTGCCCTTGTGCCGCTCCTGCCGGCTTCTGCCTCATTGCAGACACTCAGTATACCTCCCGTTCCGAGTGCACAGCCTAATTCATTGGCAAACTAATAAGTATTTGGTGATAACACGGCCGACATACTTCAAACAACTCCACTTTATTCATTAACACACTCTTCTGACAACATTTGTTGGTTTACACTGTTGACATAACTAACACATACAACATCCTTAACATACATTGGTTTAACACTTTACATGATTATACAAGGCTTTAAAACTATCTGAAGGTCAAATTCAAACATCCGGGTTTCATATGTGTGGCATTGATCACTGCCGATGGTGCGGTATTCAGTTTGATCTTCTTGATGCCGTGATATAGCATCCTTGACTGCCCACCCATGATTAACACATCTCCTGATTTCAGTACTAACTTCTTTGCGAGATCAGCAAGCTTCTGCTCGCCGTACACAAACACTGCGGTATCACCAATGGACCAAGACACCACGGGTACTCCCTTACTTAGAGACTCGGGTGACTCGTCCTTATCTTGGTGTAACCCTAACCCGTCCACCTTTCTGGTAGAAGTTTACAATACATAAATCTGCTCTAACGCTTGGAATTGAATCCGTTTCAACTTGTTGAGCAATTCCCACGGCGTGGTTAACGACCGCAAGGAACTCCTCTGGTATACTTGGTACTGTTGCTCCATCTTCAGCTCGCACTTCTTGATATGTCTTGGTGTAAGGGTTCCAGTCCTTACCCATGCACATCATCTTCAATTTCATTCTTGATCCGCTCGGGTATTCGGGTGTGTAGAAACCTCCGGGTGCTGCTCCCAGTTTGTCGCATCGTCGGATAATGTGGATTTGTGCTTCCGGTGTCAGGTATCCTTTAAAAGTATCATATCTGGTTGGATGACCTGACATTGCTCCATTGGAAAGTCGGTGATGTTGATGGTGGTTTCCTCAGGGTTTGGTGTGGGTGGGATTGGATAGCAAATATTGAAGGTTCCTAAGTTTTCAAATTACCTATTTAGGTGACTTTCACATTATACTTTAATTCTTTACCTACATGGTAGTACACTTAGACTCACTAACACACATGCATGAAATGCGGTATGCAATCACTTATTTCATTCACAGTTTAGGCGGTACCTGGTCTAGTAGAGGGCCCTGGCGCCTCAGACCGGTCCACCACATTCAGGGCGGCCTTGCCGGATCCCGACCCCTTCCCCTTCTGGGAATCTGTGTACCTCTGATCTGGGGGTGGCTGATTCGCCGTCTTCGGGCCATCGGTGGTCACGGTGGCCTTACCCTTCCACTGCCCCTTAGGCCTGTAGTTTCTGCTATTCGGGTTCTGCCATCACTCGTAGTCGCAGTGCCCCATCTTCTTGTAGTATCGACACTGCACATCATTACCCTTGCAGTCCTTGCCGGGGTGGTCTCCGTTACACCACTTACAGTAGTAGTGGCGCTCCGGTCCAGAGCCCGTGCTAGCTGCTAACACATCACACACTCAGTACATACTTCACAAAATAGTAACACACACTAGAATTCGGCATTCGAATTTTATTAATTACCCTTGGGTGGGTAAGAGCGTAAGGGCTTGGCCGCATATGCGTAGGTGAGATGCAGAGGCTCCTCAGCAGTGGTGGTCTGGGCCTGGCCTTGCCACCCTGTTGCTGTCCTTTCTGGGACTGGGGTATGACTTCTTCTTCTTTCCTCCCCCGTGCCCTTGCGTGCCTTGGCCCTCGCTCATGGCCTTGCGCTTATGCGCACTCTCCTCATCCCTCAGGCGCACAGTGATCTCAACAATTGCAGCGGCATGATAGCACTCCTATATTTAGGGTGTTAGTTTTGCCCCGCAATTCAAACTCACAATTACATTAACGCACTGTACACACTTATTCACTTCATACTGTAGTTCATTACCTGCAAGGTAGTATACCCGCTTGGCCCCATACCGTAGCGTAGGCAGTAGCTCAATCCGTTGTAGAAACAGTTCACTAAGATCCGGTCTGAGTAACTCAGATCCAGCAGCAGATGGATGAGACCGATGAAAGCGGTGTAGTACTCATCAACCGTCATCTTATCCCCTTGCCTCAAGTTGTCGAGCTCTAGGCGCTTGGCCTCTTGCACATGGATCAGGTAGTACTTGGCTCGCAGCAGGGCCGTGTACTCCCTCCACTGGAAAGTAGGATCACCAACTCTACCCTCCCTTACCAGCTTCCACCAACTCTGAGCCGATCCCATCAAGTAGTAAGCGGCTAGTCGAACCTTGGCACCAGCAGGAACATCCAAGGTCTCGAAAGCGGTCTCCATCTCGGAGATGTACGCCTCCAGCTTACTAGGGTCGGTCTCCCCATTGAATGACGGGGGTCTCAAATCCGCCACCGCCTTGACCCAGTTGGTCTCGCGCGGCTGTGGTTGCGGTTGTGGCCCTTGTTGACCCACACCGCCTTGCTGCTGCTGCATCGCAGCTACCAACTACGGGACCATCTGGGCTACGGCAGCCGCAACAGTGTCGGCCATGACTTGCGCCGTAGGGTTCTCTCCCTGGTTCCCGGTATCACCAGTACCGCGTCCGCGGCCTCGACCTCGTGGTCTACCTGACATCTGAATTCACATGAACATTTATTAGCACTGTGCTTGCACACTTATCGGTCCAACGGTTGTAACATCTTCCCAACAATAAGGTATTTCCACACTTAGTTAGTGGTTAACCTTTCCACAACTATTCACTTAGGTAACTATAGCTAGATTTCCTAACTCGGTATGTTCCTAAGCTCGGTATTCTAGCCATCAGAGCGAATCGCTCTGATACCACTTTTTGTAACACCCCTACTACGCACTTAACAATACTTGAAATCGCAGCAGAATTAAACAACTAAATGATAACTAAACGATTCGGTGCTACAACGCCGTTAACCACCCACGTGGTCAACAAGGCAGAATAAATACAAGCGTACCGGTCTGATGATCAGACTCCCGAGCATAGAACTAATAACCTTTAATACATAAACATAATACCGAGTTTGTAACTACCTCGATAACTGTAAACTGTACACCACAATCTGTCACTATGAACTGTCAACGACTGTCACTGTAATACAAACGGTACCAAAATATATCGCCACGGGAGCACAGGCGCATCCCGGGCTTAACATCCAAAAATAACCAAAAGTATCCCTGCAGCCTAGAATCTATAGCCATTCCGCTTCCTCGATCCTCATCCTGCAGTAAAAATATGGAGCCCCCGAGGGGGTCAGCAACCCTTGGCCGGTATGGTTAACGCGCAACCCATCGGCTACCGGGATACGCGCAACTAATTGTCATGATGACATGGTATTCATTTTAAAATACAACATATATATCATAGCAAGATTATTGCATAACAACATCACACATAACATACAAGAACAATTCCTTTTAGGAAACGAACCAACACAATTAGTTCCCATGGAGAGCCTAGAGAATGTTGCCACTCATGCTAAGCTTGTTACATAACTCGTTACCGTTCTGTTAGATTGAACGAATAACTTAATACAAGGTGCCTCGGATATAGTGACCCAAGCACACCGAAGAAAACATAGTATGCCCCTATGGCCCGACGTGAGTCAGTAAAATAGCCTTGGTTAAGCTAAAGGGAAGGTTGGAAACCAAATTGGAAAAACAACCATAACATACATAGAGAATCGAACCGGTTATGACATCGACTCCCATACTCACACGCGTGGCCGGAACAGACCGGACTCCTCACTCCCCCGTTAGCACTTGTTAGAAGTTCAACATCGAACTCAACAAACAATCACATACAAGTGGTTAAGTCTTGTTAGACACACACAAGGGAATGGAGTCACACTTAACAATACAATAATATTTAACAACAGTAAACTCATTACAGGACTTAAGTCTTACAAGGTCATAAACACACAGAAACAAAACAACACACAAGCCGGTGTAAACCGGTAGGCAACAGACTGCAAGAAAACCATACCTTGGTCCTTGCTTCGACTGGTTTCCATCGTAGGTCACTCCTATACATGATTAATAACGTCGGTCAATTTACTTACTTAACTTTGAATTTTACTAAACATTTTACATGGTTATATGACATGTTTTAATGCCCAAACTTATCCTTGATTACCTACATTATACCCCCTAGGGTTATCTACTTAAGCCACACTTTGTTTGTTATTTTTACAAGTTTTGGTCCGACCGACCTTACTGACCGACCTTACACAAGGTCGGTCCATTCCAGAACATATTACCGTCAAAAATTCTACTCCGACCGACCTTGCAAGTTCGGTCACAAGTTCGGTCTATTCCCGAAAGTTTCATTCCTTTGAAAATTCA
Source organism: Limonium bicolor (assembly GCA_023374045.1). Lineage (NCBI taxonomy): Eukaryota > Viridiplantae > Streptophyta > Magnoliopsida > Caryophyllales > Plumbaginaceae > Limonium > Limonium bicolor. The sequence goes on along the minus strand of CM041783.1, from coordinate 123,828,123 downwards.
GGCCCGACCGATCTTGGCAAGTCCGGTCGCAAGATCGGTCGATTCCGAGACTCACTTACGTACAAAAATTTAGGCATGACCGAACTTGTAAGTCCGGTCCCAAGGTCGGTCTATTCCAGAGACTCAAACCGTACTAAAAATCCATGCCCGACCGACCTTGCAAGTCCGGTCCCCAAGGTCGGTCCATTCTAGAGACCATTTCTCGCAGGGTAAACTAGGCTCGACCGACCTTGCAGGTCCGGTCCCCAAGGTCGATCTGTTCCAGACCCTTGTTTTTAATTGCCCATTTAACTTCAAACTTCACCTCATATATCCTAGTATGTTCTAACCTTATTTGGGCACTTCAAACACACCTTAAGACCTCCATTAAACTCCTTAAATCATTCATCAAAACCTCCTTAACCTTACACAAATTCCTATACAAAGGTTGGCACATGCAATACTTTTCCCTAAGTTTGCATGGGGTGTTTTATACCTATAACTAGCACTAGTCTCATATGTTTCCTCACTACTACTACATCCTCTCCCAAACATCTTTTCTTCCTAAACCACTAAGATTGCACAAGTCCTAAACAAAATCCCAAAACACTCATTTGCATTCTAAATCCTCTAAAATAACGCTTAAGTCCTTTTTACACCTTAGAACACCTAAGACATTACTTCTCCTCTAGTAAAACACCTAAACATTTCTAACACTTCCTAGTTCACCAAATCTTGTTTAAACACTTAGAACTTCTTGTACATTACCTAAATTTTGACATGAACTCTCCTAGAAAATTACTAAGCCAAAACACATTGTTTTCACCATTAAACAATCAAGTACACTAAAATCCATCAAGAACATTCTTGTACACAAAACTTCACTCATTTAAACACTACATCATAATATAGTGCATAATTTAAATTGCTTGGCACTTAGGCCTTTAAATAGCATGGCTCTTAGGCCCTTAAGATGCATAAACCTTAACACTGAATTTCCACAATATATTTGCCTTTGACCTGCAAATACACCCAACAATACATATGCCTTTTACTAAGCCCTGGAGAGCATTTTCCTAAGTCATTTACCATTGGCTCCTTAAGTAGTTTTAATAAGCAATATAAGCTCATTTCTCCTAAGACATTATAAGCTACATTAGGTTAGCATATTTACCTCTTTTCCTCACAAACTTCTTTCTTGTTTCCTTGTTTAAAAATCGGTAAGGGTGTTTGATTTCTTGTCAACTTCTAAACAATATACAAATAATGAAATGAGTATACAAGCTTTATGCTTCACCTCATTGTAAACCCTAGGTACATATATTGTCTTAGAGCATTTAGATGATTGTTTTACCTTGGATATGAAAGAGAGATTGGATATGTAGCAAGAGAGGACTCCACCAAGCCCTTGAAAGATTCAAATGAAGCTAAAACAAGCAAGGTAAAGGGCACCATTAGTGGTGTTTTTCGGACAACATACAAACATGAAGGAAATGTTATTTTTCTTTGAGTTTCCTTACCTAGAAGCAAAGGAGAACAACAATATGTGAAAAGATGAGCTCAAGCTCCTCCCATGGAGATTCCTCTTGGCAACGAAATGGAGCTCTTGGAATGAAATACCCCAAATCTTGGTATGTTGTGTAAATGTTAAACTATGGTATTTAAAGGCTAAAAAGTGCCTTAGAAACATAAATGAACCATTTAAACCATGGTAAAACACAATGAAACACTAAGACACGGTTTGAGCAAAAACATGCTCTAAGGTTGGAGTGAACTTGGTTAGGACCCAAAGAGCCTACCAAGACTTGATAATATTTAATTATGACTTTATAAGGCTAATTAAGTCATTAGGAAACTTTGGTAGACAATGAAACCAAACAAAACACAAATAAATACCTTAAGGTCAATATGGGCTAAAATGTGCTCTAAGCTTGGGATAAATGTGTATAAGACCTAATGGTCATACCTATGCCTTATTTATATGTTAATGAACATACTAAATCAATTACTAAAGAAAACCAAGCTTGAAAACAAGTTAAAACGCAAAATGTGCTTTAAGGAGTCTTAAAGCACGTTTTTGAAAAATTGTCTTGTAAATGAGTTTTGAATGGCTAAATGTCCATCATTACTCTTTAATTAACATGTGTACTATAGTATCACATTTGGGTGGCTATAACAATGGGAAATCAAAAATTTCACTTCTATGTGCCTTGTTTTAGTGAATAGTAACTTTAATAAGCTAGTTTGTAACATATGATGTTATAAGTAATTAAATGAGTCAATAAAGACTATTATACCCCTAGACTACTAATGGGGGCCGGTTTTTATGAGGTGAGTCATCACCTTGTAAGTTAACAAAACAAATAACTAATGATAAAGCAAGTTACTATTGCTTTATTACATAATATCTCTTAAAAAGGCAAACCTATCTTCATTCTCTCTTTCCTTCTTGCATTCCCACGGTTCCAACTCTATCTCCTTCCTCTCATTCACGTTTTCTACAGCAACACCAACACCACCATTATTCTCCATCTTTGAATGCTTGTATCTCCTAGCTCACTTGGCCAAATGAAATTCTAAGACCACCATTCTTCTAGTTGGAGCAAGCTCTACACTTCTACCTTTTCAAATCTTCAAGAACTCAATTTTGGTGCCAAGGAGATTCACCATTGATGGAGCTTGAGCTTGTCTTTCCACATATTATTGATCTCCTTTGCTTCTAGGTAAGGAATCTCAAAGAAAAATCAAGTTTCCTCCATGTTTTGTGTGTGACCGAAAATACTCATTGATGGAGCTCTTGTGTGACTTTGTTCTAGCTTCATTCCAATCTCTTATGGACTAGGTGGAGTCCTCTCTTCATAGATATTCAAACTCCCTTCAAAGACCAAGGTAAAACAACTACATTAATGTTTTTGAAATAATGTAAACCTAGGGTTTACAATGAGATGAAGCATAAAGCTTATATACTCATTTCAATGTTGGTATATTGTAACACCCAACTTAATCCAATTGTGGTCTCGCAACTTAACAGCATATATACATACATGTCACAGCGGAATTCTTTACAATCCAGGACCTTGCCACGGTCTGTCTACAAAATATACCGAACATTAGTACAACAATCTTAACCATATACATATCCTTCTTACAACCCCCTCACATCCTATACATCTTACTAACTCAAATTGCCATACGAGTGTACATGCACAACTCGTAGGCCACACTAAACCCTTAACAACTGTATCCTCTTCTTACTCTCGCGTCGGCCGCTTCCTGATGTACCTGTGTAGTAAAAACAGCCCCCAAAGGGGGTCAGCACGAATGCTGGTACGATCCTCTCATGGCCCCCAAGCTAACGTGGCTACGACGACTAATTGTCGATAGCATGGAGGTTGATTAGATGCACAACATAATAGAAAGTGCAGTAAACAACAACTCAGATATGAACAATCAAAGTTCACACACAATGAACGACTTAAATGCGTTCCCTTAATTAGAGAGTTAATTATTTAACTCCTTAAGTAATGTTCCCTCTTAATCTTAGTCCATCCTTATCTTACCTCAATCTGATTCTTATCTTAATCTTAGAAACAACCATCCTTTAATAAGGAGTGGATGTAGCTTATCTTAATCTTAATATTACAAACCATCCTTTAAAAAGGAATGGTTGCATCTTATCTTAACCTCACCTTAATCTTAATCTTCATAATACAATTCATCCTTTAAAAAGGAATGAATGTAACTTAACTTAATCTTACCTTAATCTTAATCTTAATCTCAATCTTAATCTCAGTATACAAACCTTTCCTGGAAGGGATTGGTTGTATCTAATTCGAACCTGGGATTTAGGTGATCCCACCGCACCATCTTAATGCCACCTACTCTGGACGGGAGTCCAGCGTAGCTGAGCCGGCAACCGGCCCTAGGCAACAAGTCCGAAGACAAGTCCTTAAGCGGAGGTCGAATCTGCTATAGATAACGACCCCCTTTCCTTAGCATGCATGACCGGAGATCGGTCCCGGGTTTCCTCACTCAAGTTCCAGTTAGTAGTTATCTCAAGACCCTGTTTGTTGGTTAACCTCTTTCGGTTCATATCGTCCCTCATTAGGGGGCGTTCCTTAGTCTCACTCAATTCCTTACTAAGCATTGGTTAGTAAGTTATCACGGTATGTTGTGTTAGTTTTCAAACATCACACAACATACAATATATATATAATATGTTCCGGTTGCATGCTTTATCTTGTTTAGTGAGCACACAAAACAAATAGCACACAAGCCGAGGGACACCTCGTTAGCAAGCAGGTCACAAGAAGAAACAACTGTACCGTTCACCGTTGGCCGTTCAGTTGCTTAATCTCTTCCGGAGTCCAATTTCCAAGTCCTAAAACATTCATTCAGTTTTAGGTTGTTAATCACTTAACTCAATTCAACTTACTTATCTTACTTAACTTACTTAACCCTTAATGACTCCAACCTAACACCTCTTAAGTCTTACAACTTAATCTTACAAACTTAATCTTAAACTTTTAAGTTAATTCTTAACTTAATCCCTTAGGTCTTTATACCTCTAATCATCATTGCCCCCTTAATGGGGTACCATTAATACCACTAAACTCTCTTAGGGTTTCTTTCTCTTTTTTTTTTTTTTTTTTTTATGGTCCGACCGACCCACCGACCGACCCACCCCCTGGGTAGGTCGGGTGCAGAGAACATCCAACTTCACAGTTTCAGCCCGACCGACCCAGACTGGGGTCGGTCCCCTGGGTAGGTCGGCTGCAGAAACTTCCCATACATTGTCAAACTTTCTCCAAATTTTTCCTCAAGCCTCCTAATGTGTTCTAACATCATTTGGCACATCAAACACACCTTATAACCTTCACCAAACTCATTAAAACAACTTCCAAAGATCTTCTCAAACATTTGCTCAATTCTTACCAACACTCCTAACACTTATCATATAATTCCTTACATTACCAACTTGTATCTTTACCAAAACTTCAACCAACCCAAGTGTTCCCTCCTTAACAGTTTGGGCACTTCATAAACATTATTTTCCATCTTCGGTTCATTTACCAAAACTTCCTCAAGTCATCTTACATAACCATGCACAAATTCCTCTCTTTCCCATTTGTTACTCATCATTCCTAAACTCTTGTGCATACCTAAACATTTCTTTTATTCACTTACTCACCTTCCTCATGATCACACGCTCTCTTACATTCCTAGTCATTTTCCTTGACGTTTGAATACATTCTCCCTCACCTTTCTCTTCCATCACCTAAGTCCACTTATTACAACCTAAACTAAACCTCATTAGTCCTCTACTAACACCATCACTACTTAGGCAAGCTTCCCAAGACTTTCATTGATATTTCCCAAGTTCTTACCTAAATCATCTTAAGCATTATACACCTTCTCCTTAAAACTTATGCACAAGTCTTACCATTCCTCATACCATGACTTTGGTGTGTTCAATACACCCACCTAAACTCTAACTTCCTCATAGACCATTCTAGGTCATTCTCATCCTTAAGAACTCCTTAGTTAACTCATTTCCACTCAAATTCTTCATAATGACTCCCAGTAAATCCTAGGTCATATTAATTCACCACCATCACCTAAACACTTATTTTCTACTCAAATTTCGCCATAGCTCCTCTAGTATATTCTCATGCCCAAATGCATTGTTTTTCTCACACAATGATCTCACACACACACCAAGTCCTTTCTCATCTTATTTTCTCACCCAAATCAACTTATTCACATCATACTCAATATATTGCAATAATCTTAAATTGCATAGCACTAAGGCTCTTAAATGACATGGCTCTTAGGCCCTTAAATGACTTAAACTTAAACACTGAATTTCCCACATATAAAAGCCTTCAACCTGCAAATACACCCATCAATCTCATAGTAATTATAATGCTCTTAAAATCCACCTTAAACTTATACTACTAACTCATTCTCATTGGCTCCTTAGTCACAAGTTCAAAAGCTTATTTAAGTTCTTTTTCTTAGGTTATATAACCCAATACACAATGTAAGCTCTAAGCCACATTGGTATCCACTTAAACTCATCCCTTAAAACTTAAACCACCATTAGGTAAGCATTTTACCTTGTTTTCTCAAGCTTATCTTAATCTCCTCCTTAGACCTTCTTCTTGCATAGATCTCGGCCACCACTTAAATTCCCCTTGCCAATGTTCTAGTCAATATTCAAGGACTCATATGAGTACTAAACAATGCACTAACCTCAAGGAATAAAAAACCTAGGTAAGAAATGTGTTCTAAGGCATAAAAGTGGATGATTACCTTTGAAGTCTCAAGGTAGACTTTGGCATTGAATGAAATAGGACATCCACTAGTCCTTGGTGAATAAATCAAGCTAGAACAAGGCATATAAACAAGGCCCCATGAGTAGAAATTTTCGGCCATGTAGAAGAAATGGTGGAAACTTAATTTTTCTTACATATTCTTTACCTTAAGAGAATGGAGAAGCTAATGAGCTCTTCAAACTTGATTTTCCCCCATCAATGGAGTTTTCTCGTGGCACCAAAATGGAGCTTTGAAAGATTTGAAAAGGTAGAAAGATAGGTCTTGACCTAACTAAGACAAATATGCAATTTGTTTTGGATTTGGAGCTTGGAGTTGTATTTGGCAAGTGATTGAAGGTGGAGCACCCATGAATGAAGCTCTCTCGGTTTGGAGCAAAAGAAGAGAAGAAGAAATCGTGTGGAGAAGAGAAATGAAGAGAGAGAAGAAGAAAAGGTAGGCTAAGGTAAGATATTTGCTTAATAAAGCAAATAGTAACTTCTTTACTTATCTCTTCTTTTCCTTCCTCATTTGATGACTCATGTGGTGACTCCCCACATAAAAACCGGCCACCCTCTTTAATATAAGGCTAACATGGTCTTTGTTGACCAATAATTGACTTATATTGATTAAAACTTAAACTAGTCACTAAATAGTTACTATTCACTAATCAAGGCACATAATCGGGAAATTTTTGATTTCCCATTGATTTAGACCTCCTAATGTGATACTAATTAGTACACATGTTGATTAAAGAGTAATGATGGACATTTAGCCACTCAAAACTCAATTCTAAGACAATTTCTCAAAAATGTGCTTTAAGACTTCTTAAAGCACATTTTGTGTTTTAACTTGTTTTCAAGCTTGGTTTTCTTTGTTAATTGATTTAAAATGACCATTAGGATATTACTAAGGTCTTATCATGATATTTGGGTACTCACCCAAGTCTCTCCAAGCTTAGAGCACGTTTTTGCCCTGATTGCCTTTAAGGCACTTTCTTGTGTTTTCCTTGGTTTAAATTGTCTACCAATCTTTCTAAGGCATATTTTAGCCTTAATACATCATGATTTGATGTTTACTTAGCATACTTAGGTTTGGGGTATTTCAATCTACCCCCCTTAAAAGAACTTTGTCCTCAAAGTTCCCATGCATCTTATCTCATTAGAATACATGTCTTACCTCATTCCTTAGATCATATAGATCATACTTATGTATACTTAATCTCATTGGATCATTGGATCCACCATATTCTTATACTTAAATATCACACAACATGCTTAAGCATGTGTAGCACTCAAAATTCCTTTTGTTCCTTTTTGATGATTAAAACATTCACATAACTTCCAACGTATTCTCCCATGTCACCGGTCCGTAGACAATGGCTCATTCGTCCTCGTCACCATGGGCCAGAATACAAAACACGCTGCTCTCCCCATGTCACCGTCCGAAGACAAAGGCTCGTGCGTCCTCGACTTCATGGGCGAGACTCAGTAAAAAGGTAATCCTTTTTACGAGGTCATGTGAGGAATAATTCCTCTAATTAAAAATACAAGCAACTCCAATTTCATTTTATTCTAAGGCCTCTATTCTTAGTGTGATTTAATTGTGACCACTGGTAGGGAGTTTCAGGAATCATCCAACCCTGATGTGATCAGCATCATGTAGAACTATCCTTCCACCCCATTTGTGTTCGGTTTCCCTTGATCCCTAGAAAATCAAGTTCCACCTCCCACGTCATTTTCAAACATCCAAATAATTCACTCATGTCCAATTTTCTATCTTTTTAGTTCTTCTAATCATAAACAATACATCTCCAAAGTGTGGACTCAGTCCATCAAACATTCCCATTCATCTCTTAGTAATTACCTCAGGACTTAAATTCCTACTAAGTTCTATAACTGTCCCATACCAATTCTCACCATCTTATATCTCATAGCATTACAATTTCCTTCCTCATATTCATATCAAATTGTATCTCATAATGTTATCTTATTCTTATCTCACACATAGTCTCATATCGACTTATACCTCATATATTCCTTATTCCTTAAGTCTCCTTAAACCTCTTCCTTAATTCTTTTAACTTGTACTCACACCGGAGTTAACAAGATAGGTACTTAATATGTATGGTATTCACATCTTCTGTGTGCAACAACCATGATTTATCTTAAAATGTTTATATAAAACATATTCTCAAGTTATTATGTGCTATGCACACCGTAGTTTATGTACTCAGTACATAACATACGCTAAGCGGTTTTCGCTCTACCCCCCTTAAAATGGATTACGCCCACGTAATCAGCGTCACATCATCTTTGAACATAAGTTCAAGATATCTAATTCTTACCAAGCATTCTAGCTTCCCGTCATCTATCTTACTTATAATTCGATCAGAAATGACTTAGTTTCTGCATCAAGGATTCTTAACGGTGCTTATACCGTATTCTTAACTTAGTTTGGTCTAATCTCAAAGGTGGTGGTCTGCTAGCTTCCGCTGCGCGACTCTGATAATCTTAGGCTTAATTGTCTCAATGGACACGTGTTATTTTATATATATACACGGCCTTAATGAGTTGTAACTCGTCTACCTATTCTCCTTGAAGATCTTATGCTCATACTCTTAGTATTTTCTTTTTCGAATGTCTAAATTGTTCTCCCCAACTGACCTTTGGTCTGAGGATGATTCCTAATCTGAAACTACTGTTTAGTGCTTATTGCACTTTACAGTTTAATCTTATTCATCTTAAGACATGTCTCATGTCTATACTTAACAATCCGTGCTCTTCGCACTTGATAGTCCTTAATTATTTGTTCTCTGGTTCCTCTATGTTGCTGATTCAACTGAATTCTTCTCTTCGACTGTTTGTGGTAATGGCTGCTCTTGTCTGATCTTGTGTCGTTGTCCGTGGTACGGAGTCGACTACCTCCCGTGTTCCTTACACCACTCGTCTACATGCATGGGGTACCTTACTGGTACATTACTACTTACCCAACTAACTCATAAATGAGCGTGTCAGGCCTGCAAGCCCCTGTGGGGTGCAGTCGTCCCACGTCTCGTTTTAGTAAACTCATAGTGTCCGTCACACGTTTAGCTATTGCTAATTATGAAGTATTCTGTTGTCGATCTCCTCTTTCATCATTCCATAATAATATTTATTGTTCTTCTTGAAGTTAATCAAGGGAAATCCATTATCGTGTTCTTGGTATTGTATGCTCGAGCTCTTTCTGTATCCATGTATTGATTCTATTTCTTAGTAGCTTAGGTCTCTTTCCATAGAGCCTCTTATCTTCTTTCTCATATTCATTCTATTAGGAAGCACTTCCAGTTCCTTAAGGAATGGGTAGTGTGCTTCCTGCGAAATCTTACCTAACAAGGTCCAGACTACTGGCACCAATGCTCAGTTCGTCTATCATCTTATTTTCCTTACTTATGCTGGTCTTAACTCATAAATCTAATTGCCTCAGTGTCAATATTTGACGGCTCATACATAATGGTCGCCTTACCGCGCACCATGACTTAATCCACTTATCTAACTATTGCACTCTCGACCACTACTACCGTGGTAGTCGGCCTTTACCATGTTGCCCATTAATGGTGCAACCCCTTATTCACTTATTCTAATGTCTTACCTTATACTCAATCCCTTCTTGGTGTAAACACACTGGGAGTTCTTTCATTCCGGCATAGGCGGTTGTCGTACCGTGTTGTAAAATAGTTGACTCTTGATATGAAGATAATCTGCTCCAATCTCAGATTCGTAAGTAGCAAATCTCTTTCTGCTTTCTCTCATCCTTAATGATGTTATCTACCATGTGATTTAATTGGTTACTGAAGAAATTATCACTGAATCACAGTCTCTCCCGAGCATTGATTAATTGACGTGCCATAATGTGCAGTCACGGTGTTTATCTCTGACGATCACTAATTCTTACATCCTGGGTGTTGGATATGAGGTCTATCTCTGCAACCTACCTTATTACTCAAGTGTATCTGATATGTTTCAAGGAAATCTCAAGGTTCATAGTTTCCATTTTCTAAATAAAGTGTATTGCATCTCTAATAAGTGAAAGTCCTTTTGAGGGGTTCATTCCCACTCATGGCCTCACAACAAGGAGTGGTATCCCCACCCTAAAAGGCATGGTTCGTTCTCCGCTCCTGTCCTTAGCATTATCTCAATATTCTCATTGGTACCCTTTCTTGGTAATGTTCTTCCCATTCTAAGTTATAGGTTTAGTAACCGTTCATATCTACAAATTGTAGTCCCTTCGTGGCTTAATTGACAAGCTCTCTTATAACTTACTGCGCCTCGGGCTCTGATGTGGTTAACATCCTTGGCTCGTAGGCTCTTAATGCTTAATGTCTCAGTTCATTATTTGTACTCTTACTCATCTGCAGGTCATCCCTATAAGATTCTAGTTCTTTGAGCACTATCCACCGTTAGGTTACATGATAAGTTGCTGCATCCTGCTTCCTGCTAGGGAAGTTGTTCAGGTGATCTGAGGTTACTTAATGTCTTTGACAATGCTGTCATTCTACTAGACTTCTGTCTTTTAATACTCAAGGTTAGGCCCGTATTAGGCGTTTGTCTTACGTGTCCAAGTTGGATATCATCCTGTCGTCTTATACTTCCATCTCAACGCTTCGTTCAACCTCTGTTGATTACGCCACCCTTTGATGATCAATCATACTTGGGTGTTAATGAGTTAGACGAACAGTACTAGCTGTCATTCATCAGTTTGTTTGGCTCGACTATGCCCACTCTGTGGGGTAGTCCTCTGAGCTTTCCTTTTTCCAGGGTCGTACGACTTTAATTCTTAGTAGGTTATAGCTTATGTTTATTTCTTTTATCCTTGATTTCCGGGTTTTCCAACATCTTCATTGAAGAATGTTGTTATTGGTGTCCTTAATGGTCACTCTGAGAGTCTTATCCCGTTTTCGTTGTAAGTCGATGCTTCAACAGTTTCAATAGTATCTTATAATACATCCCTTGTATATCATTGCTTATATAGTGTTTTTGCTCGCAATACCGAGCAATCTCTTAGTTTTCCCCTTGGAGTTTGAGATTGGTGTTCTTACCATACTGTCGGTTGTTGTTGTAGTGGGTTATACCGTTGCTAGTATTTATATGGTTTAGTATCTCATCTAAGCTCAGCTCCCTGCTGGCTGATGTGTCGGTTTCATCTCATCATGGTCAGGCCGTCAGGCCCTTCCAAGGTCTTATTTTTCCATTCCTATGGTTTTACAATCCGGTATTAATATGTACTACAACTGTAGCGTTCTCTTATTTCGCCTTGATGGCTTTTCGCGTGGCTTAACCGTGGTAGCACTTGCTATTGCAAGTGCGCCATGCAGTTGGGTTACTGGTACAAGGTACATCGGTAGTGATACTCCCTTCTAATTTCCATGTAATTGGTAGTCCTCGGGACTCCTTCGGTAATCTCTTATTTTGGATAACCGTTCATCCGGCAGTTTCCTTGTTGTTTGACAGTACTGTCATTTACCAGGGCGTTCCTCTTTCTGAGGGAATCCCTTAATATTTTCTTATGTCTTAATCCTCGCTCCAGTCTCCACTCATTTTGTTGTGGTTACTAAGTAATGATTTTCCTGTAGGCACTACATCGTAGTCCTATTTCGGTATACAATTTATATGTGTTTCCTATCGTCGTCCGCATTATGTTGGTCAGGTTTGTAACCTTTTTCATTGTATGGGGTTTGGAGTTCCCGTTTCTAACCGGACTTTCCAGTAATCTCAATCCTCATGCTTTGTATTATCCCACTGTTATGCTCACTCGGACCGTTGTCCGGTACTCATGTCTCTTATCATTTCCTTATCCGTTGCACGCGTAGTGCTTTCCTTATCATTGGTATTGCGGGTTATCTCGACTGCGTAGCATGTCGACCCATGTTGCCGGTAATTACCGTTCCCTTATTGATAGAATTCCATAGGTAGCGCCTGTTCCTCTATTGCGCTCCATTAAAAACCTCCAAGTTCTCCATAACTGTTGCACAACAAGTTGTTTCTCGTACTGCTTATTGTTAGCTAACTGCCAGATCGGGTTTCCCGAGTAAGAGAAGGCTTTCTTCTCTCTGGCGTTTGTTCCACATATTTAGGGTTAGGGATGTGGAGGGCGGGCCTAGGTACTATGGATATCCGGTAAACCCGGGGAGTCCGGCTAACGCACCTCACACTCTATCTCTCAACCCTTAACCCATAACTCAATCTCAGCCCTCAATATCCTCCTAAGTTCGGTATTTCTTGTCTTCAGAGCGTAACTACGCTCTGATACCACTTTTTGTAACACCCCAACTTAATCCAATTGTGGTCTCGCAACTTAACAGCATATATACATACATGTCACAGCGGAATTCTTTACAATCCAGGACCTTGCCACGGTCTGTCTACACAATATACCGAACATTAGTACACAATCTTAACCATATACATATCCTTCTTACAACCCCCTCACATCCTATACATCTTACTAACTCAAATTGCCATACGAGTGTACATGCACAACTCGTAGGCCACACTAAACCCTTAACAACTGTATCCTCTTCTTACTCTCGCGTCGGCCGCTTCCTGATGTACCTGTGTAGTAAAAACAGCCCCCAAGGGGGTCAGCACGAATGCTGGTACGATCCTCTCATGGCCCCCAAGCTAACGTGGCTACGACGACTAATTGTCGATAGCATGGAGGTTGATTAGATGCACAACATAATAGAAATGTGCAGTAAACAACAACTCAGATATGAACAATCAAAGTTCACACACAATGAACGACTTAAATGCGTTCCCTTAATTAGAGAGTTAATATTTAACTCCTTAAGTAATGTTCCCTCTTAATCTTAGTCCATCCTTATCTTACCTCAATCTGATTCTTATCTTAATCTTAGAAACAACCATCCTTTAATAAGGAGTGGATGTAGCTTATCTTAATCTTAATATTACAAACCACCCTTTAAAAAGGAATGGTTGCATCTTATCTTAACCTCACCTTAATCTTAATCTTAATAATACAATTCATCCTTTAAAAAGGAATGATGTAACTTAACTAATCTTACCTTATCTTAATCTTAATCTCATCTTAATCTCAGTATACAAACCTTCCTGGAAGGGATTGGTTGTATCTAATTCGAACTGGTGATTTAGGTATGAATCCCACCGCACCATCTTAATGCCACCTACTCTGGACGGGAGTCCAGCGTAGCTGAGCCGGCAACCGGCCCTAGGCAACAAGTCCGAAGACAAGTCCTTAAGCGGAGGTCGAATCTGCTATAGATAACGACCCCCTTTCCTTAGCATGCATGACCGGAGATCGGTCCCGGGTTTCCTCACTCAAGTTCCAGTTAGTAGTTATCTCAAGACCCTGTTTGTTGGTTAACCTCTTTCGGTTCATATCGTCCCTCATTAGGGGGCGTTCCTTAGTCTCACTCAATTCCTTACTAAGCATTGGTTAGTAAGTTCTCACGGTATGTTGTGTTAGTTTTCAAACATCACACAACAATACAATATATATATAATATGTTCCGGTTGCATGCTTTATCTTGTTTAGTGAGCACACAAAACAAATAGCACACAAGCCGAGGGACACCTCGTTAGCAAGCAGGTCACAAGAAGAACAACTGTACCGTTCACCGTTGGCCGTTCAGTTGCTTAATCTCTTCCGGAGTCCAATTTCCAAGTCCTAAAACATTCATTCAGTTTTAGGTTGTTAATCACTTAACTCAATTCAACTTACTTATCTTACTTAACTTACTTAACCCTTAATGACTCCAACCTAACACCTCTTAAGTCTTACAACTTAATCTTACAAACTTAATCTTAAACTTTTAAGTTAATTCTTAACTTAATCCCTTAGGTCTTTATATACTCTAATCATCATTGCCCCCTTAATGGGGTACCATTAATACCACTAAACTCTCTTAGGGTTTCTTCTCTTTTTTTTTTTTTTTTTTTTTTTTTTATTTTCCCGACCGACCCACCGACCGACCCACCCCACCCCTGGGTAGGTCGGGTGCAGAGAACATCCAACTTCACAGTTTCAGCCCGACCGACCCAGACTGGGGTCGGTCCCCTGGGTAGGTCGGCTGCAGAAACTTCCCATACATTGTCAAACTTCTCCAAATTTTCCTCAAGCCTCCTAATGTGTTCTAACATCATTTGGCACATCAAACACACCTTATAACCTTCACCAAACTCATTAAAACAACTTCCAAAGATCTTCTCAAACATTTGCTCAATTCTTACCAACACTCCTAACACTTATCATATAATTCCTTACATTACCAACTTGTATCTTTACCAAAACTTCAACCAACCCAAGTGTTCCCTCCTTAACAGTTTGGGCACTTCATAAACATTATTTTCCATCTTCGGTTCATTTACCAAAACTTCCTCAAGTCATCTTACATAACCATGCACAAATTCCTCTCTTTCCATTTGTTACTCATCATTCCTAAACTCTTGTGCATACCTAAACATTTCTTTTATTCACTTACTCACCTTCCTCATGATCACACGCTCTCTTACATTCCTAGTCATTTTCCTTGACGTTTGAATACATTCTCCCTCACCTTTCTCTTCCATCACCTAAGTCCACTTATTACAACCTAAACTAAACCTCATTAGTCCTCTACTAACACCATCACTACTTAGGCAAGCTTCCCAAGACTTTCATTGATATATTCCCAAAGTTCTTACCTAAATCATCTTAAGCATTATACACCTTCTCCTTAAAACTTATGCACAAGTCTTACCATTCCTCATACCATGACTTTGGTGTGTTCAATACACCCACCTAAACTCTAACTTCCTCATAGACCATTCTAGGTCATTCTCATCCTTAAGAACTCCTTAGTTAACTCATTTCCACTCAAATTCTTCATAATGACTCCCAGTAAATCCTAG
Organism: Limonium bicolor; assembly: GCA_023374045.1. NCBI lineage: Eukaryota > Viridiplantae > Streptophyta > Magnoliopsida > Caryophyllales > Plumbaginaceae > Limonium > Limonium bicolor. The sequence goes on along the minus strand of CM041783.1, from coordinate 123,812,920 downwards.
GTCATATTAATTCACCACCATCACCTAAACACTTATTTTCTACTCAAATTTTGCCATAGCTCCTCTAGTATATTCTCATGCCCAAATGCATTGTTTTTCTCACACAATGATCTCACACACACACCAAGTCCTTTCTCATCTTATTTTCTCACCCAAATCAACTTATTCACATCATACTCAATATATTGCAATAATCTTAAATTGCATAGCACTAAGGCTCTTAAATGACATGGCTCTTAGGCCCTTAAATGACTTAAACTTAAACACTGAATTTCCCACATATAAAAGCCTCAACCTGCAAATACCCCATCAATCTCATAGTAATTATAATGCTCTTAAATCCCCCAAAAAAACCCCCCCTTTAAACTTTATACTACTAACTCAATTCTCTTGGCTCCTTAGCAACACGTTCAAAGCTTACTTAAGTTCTTTTCTTGATCCACCTTAAACTTATACTACTAACTCTTCTCATTGGCTCCTTAGTCACAAGTTCAAAAGCTTACTTAAGTTCTTTTTCTTAGGTTATATAACCCAATACACAATGTAAGCTCTAAGCCACATTGGTATCCACTTAAACTCATCCCTTAAAACTTAAACCACCATTAGGTAAGCATTTTACCTTGTTTTCTCAAGCTTATCTTAATCTCCTCCTTAGACCTTCTTCTTGCATAGATCTCGGCCACCACTTAAATTCCCCTTGCCAATGTTCTAGTCAATTTCAAGGACTCATATGAGTACTAAACAATGCACTAACCTCAAGGAATAAAAAACCTAGGTTAGAAATGTGTTCTAAGGCATAAAAGTGGATGATACCTTTGAAGTCTCAAGGTAGACTTTGGCATTGAATGAAATAGGACATCCACTAGTCCTTGGTGAATAAATCAAGCTAGAACAAGGCATATAACAAGGCCCCATGAGTAGAATTTTCGGCCATGTAGAAGAAATGGTGGAAACTTAATTTTTCTTACATATTCTTTACCTTAAGAGAATGGAGAAGCTAATGAGCTCTTCAAACTTGATTTTCACCATCAAATCAAGG